>JAWWEW010000017.1:13341201-13407674 GCA_035583185.1 Anabacerthia variegaticeps
TCAATAAAGGTATTTTCTTTCTTATCTCTAATAACTTTGTGCAGGTTGTCTGTTTTACAGGGTTTTTCAGGCATCACCTTCACCAACTTTTCAAGTAATGCAAAAATGCATATTTCTGCAATATTGTTATTGACAGAACTGCCTGTTGATTTATTCAAATACTTAAGCATCAGCCATTATCTGGCTTGCAGTGCTGTTTTTGTGAAGGCTGGCTCTATGAAGCAGCCTGGCAATGCCTTCCTGCAGCCTGTTTTCACTCTAGAGCACTTTGATCACTGTGCCCTCTGCTCAGGATAATTAATGCTCCTTGCCTTAAGCCACCAGATGTAACTGTATGAAGTATAACTAGCAGCTACCTGGGATACAGGGCTCAGGATGGGAAATACCGGGATATGAGATCTGGGAGATGCTGTTCGGTGGCCTGGAGGACAAGGCTGTCTAAGGGCATAGGAGGTGGTCACTGCCTGGGCAAAGATGACGATTAATGGAAGAAAGAAGGGCAGCACTGGTTTGAACTCCTCTAAAAGCACAGTTGTGTGAATGATGATCTTTTCTGACCTTGATAGAGAGGAGTGCAGGGCTGCTGAAAAATGGGTCATGCACAATCTCACGTTTAATGCTCTCTTTGTAGGCCTGTATCTTGATGAACAACATTCAACAGTTAAGGGTCCAGCTCGAGAAAATGTTTGAGTCCATGGGAGGAAAGGAGGTGAGTCCTGTTTGTTTCTTGGGTCATTCAAAGTTCCTTAGAGATCATTAGCACCGTGTTTGCAACCTAGTAACAGGTTTCACTTCTACTTGTAAAGAAAATCAAAATGTTATGAAGGAAAAAAAGTCTACAAGACCTATTGAAGGTCCTGACAATACTAGAAAGGCCTAACTCTGTTTCACAGAAACATGCTAATGATCTGTAATGTTCAATCAGCACTGGGTGTTCTGTGTTGCAATCTGTAGTGCCAGCTTTATTTTAATGTTTGTATGGACAAGACTTTGCTTTTTATGTATTGGTACGTTTTGTCTGTAATGTGTCATGTCTTTGTCTAATGCCTTTGACTTGCAACCCACTGACAGAAGAAAGAAGGAGAGAGATTCTCTTATGAGGTTTGTGATAGTAAGCATCTTTTATTATTCCTGACCATATTTTCTAAGGCTAAGAACAGTCACGTTTTCTACCTATTTCCATTGATGCATTTGTGTAATTCCCTATGATCTAAAATCAAAAAGAGCTATGCTTGGGCATTCAGTTGACGCTCTAAATTGAAAAGTTTTACTAGGCAGATAGTGTAAAGTCTTTCAGAGCTTTAAAAAAATCTGTAAAACATTTTAAGTGCACTTTTCAGTATATGAGGGCCTGCTTGTATTCAAGATACCATTTCACCAAGAGCTGCTACTCAGCAGTCCAGAACATGCTTAGCTTTATTTCCTTTTTTATTTCAGAAGGCTTAAAAATGCCCGTCAACAGTAAGAGGACATAAACACATGCTTCAATTTTTTTCTGAGTGTAGTGCTTTATCTTTCTGAAACATAATGAGGAAGTTAACATGTTTTCAAGCGATAGAAAAGATTGTGTCATCTGGTTCAGAAGCAATGTTTAGACCATGAATATACCACCCTTATAATCAGTAGCTGCCTTTCAAAAAGAAGGTATACATACATCAGCTTCTTCTCCTTGAGACTGTAGTTTGGTAGGTCCACACAACTTTGACCTAATGTGGACACGTTATAGAGAGAACTGGAAAACACAGCATTTCATATTTCCACACCCCCAGGGGGACACTCCTTGGCGAGAGAGTCCCCTGCAATGAACTGCAGCCTCCAGATGAACCTGCAGACCAACTCCATGGTAAGCAGGTTCTCTTGAGTCAGTAAGAGCTTCTTGAAGCTGCCATGGCAAAAATACTTCCTGCCCCAGAGAACAGGAAATAAACTTCTGGGACCTTGCTGTCATCAAAAACTTTTTACCAGACCTTGAAAATATATATTTATCATCCAGACATGGCCATTTTTGTGGTTTCTATTAATCCTCTTTCACTCTCTAGATGTTACAAATAATCTTGTCTTCCATGCTCTTATATTCTGTGCAAAGTACTTTTGTATTAAGTCTTGGATCCAATCCCACATTTGAATGTCACGATTCATAAAAACAGCTAATTGTCCATAAATCCTGATACAGACAAGGGCAGGGGAAATTGGAGTAGCACTTTATGTCTATTTCTATCAAATTAATTTCAAATCAGAATATTTTCTTGAATGTCCAAAACGTTCCATTTTCCTCAAGAAAATAGAAGGGGTTTTGCTCTCAACACCTTATATAATAAGAAACAATAGTACAAGTATTAGTAATTAGGATTTTTTTCATAGCAGTTTTCTTTCAAGATCTCTCATCACTTCTCATCCTTTTTGCTTTCCTTTTGATGTTAATGAGGTTGAATTATTAAGGTCGTTACAGTATCAAAGCAACATTTCCTACAAATGTGATTCAAGATAAAACACTCAGAAAGAATGCAGGCATATTTTTCTAAAATCCCTCTGTTAGGTACCTTAAGTGCATCTCTGATCCACAATCTGAGAAAAAAAATATCTAAAAAACACATTCCAAATTTTGTTTGTTTCTCATTAGGGCAATTTCCTGAAGAAAAGTACATTCACATCCAATTTTTTTGTCAACCATATCAAAAGGCCCCTAAAATGTTTGTTCTCGAGTTAGGATATTAATTCCCCCAGCTCTTCCAAAAGCACAACTGCTAATGGCCAATTTGGCTTATTGGACTGGTATTTATAAGAACCAAAGCCAGCACTAAAATCTGTAAGCAGTTTCCTTGCAGGGAAAACATAGTTTAATATTTTACTTGTGGAGGGCATAAAAGTCAGATGATTTTCAGCAGAATAATGAGACCTATTTCAGTTGAAGCAAAACTAATTCTAAGAAAAATTAAATGCTGTTAATCTCTTCAGTGTCACACTGTGAGCAGTATGTCTTTCAAACTGTGCAGTCCAAACAGCCACAATCAAGCAGCAGTCCCTGTGTTCAGGGTAGGCTTATGGCATATTGCAGGGCAGAGAGCTCTATAAATACAGAAAAAACTGGCTTCTCAGCTCCCCTGCCATTAAAATAAAATAGTCTGAACAATAAGACTTTCTTTATAACTATCCTCTTCTGCTGCAGCAAAACAGGAACAGTACTTAAAAATTATATCAATGAGAACAGTCTGCCATAAAGAGGAGTAAAGTGGGATCCAAGCCACTGTTTGTTTGGGTTTTTTTAAATTAAGTCCGAAAACGTGGGAACAGATTATCCTCATAAAATTTTGGTTTAGCTCCTGTTTGTTTCATCCAAAAGGAATGCATACATTTACACTAAGTACTTTTTTTCATGTCTGACAATTTGGAAGCTGATAAAAGGGAAAGAAAAAAAGTTAATGCTTGTGTTGCTTTTCACCAGATGGCAGAACATGGCAGAAGTGAGATACAGCAATTAGGATAAAAAAAAAGGTGTAAAGCTTTATGTATGACAGTGTTATATTGACTGTAGATAAATCATATTTCCACTTTGGGAAGTTCAGCTCCAACTTTATATGTAAAGCTTAGGAATTCCTACAGAAATCTGTGTGGATGGGATGACAGAGGGCCAGACTGAAGCAGAATAGTCCTGAAGTGCCCATCTTAAACCTGTAAAGTCAGAGGGCCAAGTGTTTGTAAGTGTAGTTGGAGCAGTGGCAGCCAAACTGTCCCTGGAGAGCCCGATGGGTAGAGGAAGAGTGATGTCTGTCAGAGCCAAAAGGAACCCCCAGAGTGATGGATCTGATAAATACCTGTATCATTCCTACATGTACATGCAACATGTAAAACTGTTTCCTGAACAGAAGGAACCAGCTGGTCCCATTAGGAACCTACAAGACCTGTGAACCTGCAGAGAAACAGCATTCAGTCATGCAAAAGTAACTTGCATCTCTGTAGCTTCCTACAGAAACAAGTTTACAGTTAACAAGATTATGTCCATACTAGCACACATGAAATTACAAATCCATCAGATTTTTAACTCTTTTTCCAAGGCTTGTATGTGTAAAAAATTTCCCAGTTTTAGACTGGCAGCATTTGGAAACAGTCATGTTCAAATATATAATCTTTTAGCTGTTCAGCAAATGTGTTCCCTGTTTTTGTGTAGCACTCAGAAAAAGTCAAAGTTCTAATTATCTATTTAATAAGCCATAATTAACAGATCTCACAAAGTGTGCCAACAAATTTATGAGTATATTCCACAGAGGGTAAAAATTAACTCTGTTATTTAAGAAGATGCTAAAATAACAGAAATATGACTCTAAGAAAGCCAAGCAAATTAAGAATTGGTAGAAGTCTGATTTGCACGTTATTAATTAAATAAGTTTGCTCCCTAAAAAATTCCAACTTTGATACCTGAGCAACCTATGGATGTTGTTTAAGAGTAGCCCACACTTGCTGTGAACTGTAAATGGAATCCAAAGAGCTAAGGGATAAATGGTCTTTTCTCTTTTGATGCTTAAATTAGATATGCCACACTAATGGCACTCATCTCCTTTTTTTCCCCAAAATAATTTGCTCGCTTAGGGCTCTTTTACTGTTATTTATAGTTCAGCAGATTTGTTGGGTTTTATTCATTCTTCACAGAGTCACAGAATCAGCTAAGTTGGAAAAGACCTCTGAGATCATTGAGTCCAACCTCAAACTCGACCACCAAACTCAATATAGCAGATGAGACTTGAGGAGAAAAAGTCCCCAATACTGTAGATACTCCCTTTTCCTGCCTTTATATCCCTCTAGGACATCATCTCATCCTCTCAGATGCTGATCAGCATTGCCTTTTGTCTCAGCTTCATATTCCCACATTAGCTATACCAATCCAGGAAAAAAAGGCAGGCCATGGTATATTTGGCTGATGCCTGAGTACAATCCATAGCACACAGAAGGCACATGATAAAATAAATGAAAAGTGCACATTCTTGTTCTGGTGAGACAGTCAGCTCACCATATTTTCCAGCGGTTAAACAGAAGTAGCAGCAGCATTTCAGAATGTTGCTAACCCACTGTGAGCTGTGACAGCATCCCCAGGTGTCCTGCACCCGGGGGCAGCCCGCATACCTCTTTGGATTGCACCCCTCCTCCAGCGCCGCATCCACCAGCATGAGCATGTGTCTACACAGGGCTGGATGTCCTGCCAGATGCCTCCAGCTGTGCACACACAAACTTGTTCATGCAATTTGTGAGCACAAAGCCCTCTAAAACATTTAACACTTGCATGCACCCTTCTATAGTGTGTGTAATGTCCACAATCTGGCGTTAGTATTTAATCCAGTTTTGGCCAGACCGAGTCCAGTTCTAGGTGAACTTAGCAGATGTACTGTGTTTTCTGGTTATCACAACAACCTCTGATAGAAGGTAACTACATTGACCTCTGTAGGCCCAGTAACAAGGTGATTCTCTAGCCTGTGCATGATCTGCTAAGAAATTTTGAGTTTCCTGCCTGCCTGGTATTTTGTGCTTTCCTTGACATGTGCCATGTTCGGTGTGAATGCTTGCGTGTTCAATATTTGTTAAATGTTTATGTTCTAGTGGTCTTAAATTTGTGTTCTATATGTATCCCACCAAAGGAGGCAATATAATTCTCTAGTGAAGTGTATTTCCAGGAAAAGTCTTTGCCTTTGTTAGTAAACTCTCTTTGTTAACTAATGTAGATATTGCAGTCAAAATAGCTTTTTAATCCCTGCTTTTCATATGAAGGAAAACAGTCACTTTAAGTGTATGAACTGTCAGAGTGTATCTGCCAGGGAAACTGCTAAATATAGAGAAGCAACAGAACTCTCAATGCAAAGTAATTCAAAACTAAGTGAGTAGTCACAGTAAGTACTTACTGTAGTAATAAAATACAAGCCTCTCAGATTAGAAGAGTGCTACGCAGCCCTGAGGATCTTCTGAAGGGTGTGTGGGAATCTCCCTTTGTTGCCTATTTCAGGTTTTGGTCCAATACTGTAGTGAAAATCTTGGATATTCTAGGATTTTAAACCACACATAATCTCTAAGGAGAGAAAGGGTGGTCTAAGGCACTAGATCACTGGATCTGTTCCAGAGTTTACTTTGCTATAGAATCCCTGTGTAGTCTCATATAAATTCTCCAGTGTGCTGTGACAGCTTCCCCTTGTCTCTGAAGTGCAATGGAGAGACTTGCCCTGCTGCACCACGGTGCTCAGAAGCACCAGATGAAGAATAAGCACTAAAGGCTACTCATGAGAGATAGGAAAATGCTGATTATGTATTCAAAATGCACAGGCCCTTTGGAATTGTCAGACCTGTACCTGACCTTACTGCAGAACAGAGCCCAGAAATTGAGGGTTGTCACTGCAGATCATTCCTTAACCTGGTGACGTAGAAAGCTGAAAGACCTGAAACGTGAGCTATTAATGCACATTCAGCTGTTGATCCTGATGATCATCAGTCATACCCCACAAAGGGCTGTAACTATTTTTCCTAAATGCTAAAGGTCAAGGAGATGAAAAAAAAACATTTTTTTTTTAATTTGAAAAATGACGCATAGCAAAAAAACCAAGCTGCTGATAAATATCAACAGGATACCTTTTTGATTAAATATCTGTGCATGGATCCTCATCTCTGTAAATGAAAAATTACATTTCTCCCCTGCATTATCTTTTTTCCTGTGTTTAGAAAACCTGTATCAGAGGTACAGGAGCTATTCTCCCTGTTCTTCAGAATGTGTTGCTGTGTGCTTGAATTATGTATGCCTTAATGGCTTTCCTAAACAACACCACTGGAATAGGGTAGATTCCCTTCCTGCATACCAGATCAGTAGAAGCAGCATGGATAGTCTCCAAGCCATCCTTTCCAGTGCTGGCTGTTCTACTTTTACACTGCACTAATGGAAATATGGAAACATCTTCAATGCAAATCACAAAAACAAATAACCAACAGTAGTGAAATGCACAAAAATAATGAAAATATAAAAACTTGTGCAGTTGTATTAACACAAGCACTAACTTCGCATGCATCCTTCCCTTGCTGAGCCTTGTGAATACTGTTTGCCTGATAATGGTAGTTCTGTCCGTGTGACTCTCAACCCAATTTGCACAATTCCATAAAAAGTAAGTTTTCATTGGCACAGTTTTGATTTCTAACAATATAATTCTTCACTATTGCAGTCAAATATTTTTCGTATTTTTCTTGAACTGGTAATTGGATTTTTGGGCCTACCACAGCAATTCTGCGCTGCAACAGGTGTTTCCACATTTGGTTTGCCATAGTGCAGTGCATCATTGCACATAATTCCTAATTCATTAATTGTCATGGAAACCCCAGAAACCTAGTGTATAAGTAAAATATAACATTATTCATCTCTTTGCAGCTGGATCCTGAAGCTAGTGTTGTTCTGAAAGAACTTCAGGTGAAACTTAGCAATGTATTGGATGAACTCAGTGTAACATATGCTGCAAGGTAACAAACCCATTTTACTGCAAACCTTAGAGAAACATCCCTGCTCAAAACTCTCCCCTGCTGCTGAAGTCTGGGTGGTGGTTTGGATGTCCCCAGGCATGGCTTGCTTCTGCCCTGATGAAGTGGTGTGCATTTGTGTCTATGTATGTGTTTAGACTCTGAAATGAATAACAGTAAAGAAAACTGAGCATCATCTGTGGGCACAAATGTGTCACAGAGGTGAGGCTGAAGGCTTTTGTTGTGCTTTTTGGAAAGCAAAATCTCTGCTTTGCTTTTCTTCCTTTTTTTTGCTTTGCTTTTCTAGCCTGATGCTGTGTTAAACTTTTCTCTCTGACCATGTGTATGTTACTTCCTGAGCCTGACAGCCTTTTCCAAGTGGCCTGCTTCAACCAGGGATGTGTGTCCATGTTTAGCTTGCTTCAAATGGGCATTGGGAATGGCCTTCTTGGGTCATTTACTTGCCTGTGGCTCTGCAAAAATTGTCTACCGAGCCTTACTCTCAAAGCCTTTCATTAGTCAGAGGGCACACTACAGTCTGGAAGGAATATGGTGCTGTGCCAGGAGTTCCTGTGGTGTAAGAAGCAGGAGGTTACTTTTGCTTCAACTTAGAAGGCAATCTAAGAGTGAGGGATTAGTGCTGTAGTGGTGTTCATTAAGCAGAGTCTGTAGTTACTTACCTAATCCATTGATGGGCTGTCTGGGTGGACAGTGTTTGCTTTTGCCTGTGTGCTCAGTCTGCTGTATTGTCCAGCTTTATTTTTGCTCCCAGGCCCTGCTTCTCGGATCATTGACAGTGCATGAATATTATTTCTTTCCAGGGTTTCTTTCTGAATGAGCTGACTAGGTTTCTGTAAAAGAAAACCCAGAATAGCTCAATCTAGGATATGCTCCAGATAGCTAGAACATTCCTTCTGGGTCAGTTTACTGCTTGGCTTTGTGAGGTTAACGATGTTAGAAAGATGGCTAATGTCAAGAAAGGCAATGCATTATTTTGGCACTTGTTGGAGGCACTGGTCCCAAGGATGTGCATGAGCAGCTCTACTAGCAGTGTCATGTTGATTTTATCTAGGCCTTTGATGTGTGTAGGTAAGTATAATTCCAAGTGTACTTGGGAAAGTTTCCAGGTTTTCTAGTGTTTTCATATGGAGATTTGCATTTTCTTTTTGTGATTAGCCATGTCACTGAAACAGCTTACTGCTTCATTATAATGTTTCTTTTCTCTCCTAGTAAATTCTCTTTCATTTTTCTCAAGTTAATCTTTGCCATTTATCTTTTCACCTTAATAGGCCTGATATATTTTTGGCCTCTATTTTGCATTTTTGTTCATAAACTAATCCTAAACCATTTCAATTCATCATAAATCAATCCGTAAACCAAATTAGCATGTGTGCAGAGGCTCATTCTGCCTCTGAACTGATGACTGATTAACTGCTGTTCTGTATTGTATAATACATTGACCAAAGATCTTATCACATCAATAGCACCATAAGACTGTCAAATACTCAATGAGATCAGTTAGAAAACAGAACAGTTTTCAGACAAGCTGAACAGATACAATCTTGAAGAGCAAGAACGTGTTCACGGCCACTTTGAAGTGGAAAAGTTTCCTCCCAGGAGGAAAAGTTTGAGTACTTCTAAGCAGGGTTTTTTGCAAAAGGATATTTTAAACAGTCCAAATGCTTTAGCTGTCTAGTTGCAAAGAAGTAAACAAAGCCTCTGATGGTACTGACTTTGTGCAAAACCCAGAAAAACTCAAATTGAGCCAAATGAGGCAAAAGTAGAAGTTTTCTATGTGTCCTCAAGAAGAATGTCAAAGCTTGGTTCATATTAACCATCGAGAGCAAAATTATTTATTGTCACCTCTTCCTGTTGTTCTTTCACACCAAAAATAAAATCTTAAGAAATCATCCCTAGCTGGAAGTCAATCATGCTCTAACCTACAGATTCTGATTCATCTGGTGCTCTCAGAGCATAAGTACGTGGCACCCCTACAAGGGTATGAAAAGCACCACAGAATAGAAAGGGGGGGAAAAGATGAGATTACTGCAATTAGTTATGTGAGCTGTAATCCTTAGTAGGAGTTATTTTCAGACCATACAACTGCAGTATCTTTCTTTGTGAGCTTTGCATCATTGCAGAAAAGATTTAAATCGTGGTGAAGACCCTGATGCAAAATGATGAATGTTGTTTTCTATCCCAGAATTTTTTCATTCTCCTTTTTTTTTTTTTTCTGGCATGTAGTTTCCAGTTTGTTATAGAAGATTGTATAAGACAAATGAGCAATGAACTGAACCAGATGAGAGGCAATGGGAATGCAGCAGCCAACAAAAACAGTGCAGCCATTGATGCTGAGATCGTGCTTCGGCCTCTCATGGATTTCCTGGACAAAACGTAAGTGTGGCACATCAGGAATAGGATGCCACAGTCAGGCATCCTGGATTTACCCTGAAGCATTTTTAATACCTAGGAACACTCTGCAGTATTTTTAATACCTGCAGCATTCCCATGTGTGCAGAATACCATGTTTAACCTGTTTACTTCTACTAAGCAGTTTTTACATAAGCTGCATACTTGCCTTTCTACATCTCCTCATGTTTTGAGTCATTGCAAAGGAGCTGGTGTGTGGTCTCTCCATGTGCTGTGCTTTGGAAAAGATTGTACTGAACTAAAGAACAAAAGTAAAATCCCATACTGAAATTCTCTGGCATTTGATCTAGGCTGGCACCCAGTGTCCCACTGCTTATTAATATGCATTTCTGTGTCCCCAAAAACCAGCTTGTTTTTTTTTTTAACTTGGTAAAATGCTAAATTTTAAAGGGACGTGTGAACTCTCTCTGGCCTCTAAAAGTAAGGGTTATTTATCTTGTCGTCATCCAGCAGTGGGAAGCTCTGAAAGCCCCTGTGCAGCACAAGCACATGTGTAAGCACGTTGCTGTCCTTGGCCATGTCCTTCCTGGTACTGGTGAAACACCAGTGGCCTCTTGTCAGAGGTGACAGTGAGAAGGAGCACTTCAGGTCTCCAGTCACACAGACACGAGTTCATGCCCTCTTGGCTCCTTGGGCATATTTTCCCTAGCCAGACATTTTCAAAATTAAGATGGAAAAGGTGCTCCAAAAATTTAATTTTACTGTTAGCAATAGATAGCATGATTGCACAGACATAGAGTATAGAGAAATAAATGCTTCCAAACAGTAGCTGTGAATTTGCATTAGCTATCAGCACCTAGTTCTATATCCCAGTAGAAATATAAAACAAGGGAGACATTTGGGTTTTATTTTTAAGACATAAATTATATACCAAAACTTTAATTTAGGAGTGTGGGAGTGCTAAAATCTACCATCCATCAAACTTTATAACTCATCATCATTTTGCATTTTCAATAAATGTACATCAGGGATATACTAAGCATTAAATTAGATAGTGGAGATTTACATGAGATTGTAATCTGCAAGTCTTTTTCACTAAAAATATTCTCTGATAATACTGCAAAATAACTAAGCTATGAGAAATTCTTATTGGTAAAGAAAAGCTAAGTCTTAATAGCCATTAGTCTGAGCACATAATGTTATAACACCTCTGAAATCTTAATGCAAGTTTCAATGACTGGTTTGTGTTTTGTTTTATTTCAGTTTAAGCATCTCTGCAAAAATCTGTGAGAAGACAGTTCTGAAACGGGTTTTGAAAGAACTCTGGAAGTTAGTCCTAAACAAAATAGAAAAACAGATTGTGCTTCCCCCACTGACCGACCAAACCGTGAGTGTTCCAGCAGAATTCTCCTGTGTTATAAAGCATTGTAAGAAAGTGCCTGATGAGGTGTTTGCCAAGGGGTCTGGTGCTGTGCTGTGCCCTGGCCAGAGGGAATAGCACATGGACTGTATGCAGGGTGATGCTCTGGGGTGGTTCAGGGTCCCAAACCTTGTTGCTGTCATTTACTGTCTGCTCTGACTGGGGGGAGTTTTTGGGAATGCAGTCCTGTAAGAGAAGCTGGATCACTGGCTTGGCACTGGGCTTTCATAAAAGGGCTCTGAAGTTTGATTGCTCTTGACTTTGTTGTGCACAGTAACACAAGAGTGTATTCCTTGTCCTTCCCTGTTGCACCAGGAATTCAATCACTTCCACTCATGCAGGTTCTAGAAAGCCAGGAATGCCCCATCCCATTCGCCAGGCCTGCCTGCTGTGCTGTTCCTCCTCTCGAGGCAGCACATAATTGAACTGGGGAAGCTTGAGCCAAATATAGCTCTCCAGTTTGGGGTATTTTAGTAGCAGACTTGGTGGGAGCTCCTCTTTGGGCAGTAGTGCATTTACAGCAAGGCGAGCAGAGGGAAGGAAACTGTAAATACAGAAGGCAGTGCTGCTACACACCAGAGCCATGTGGGTCATGGCCTGACATGAACTCTGAGTGGTGACGGAGCTGACCAGGAAAATCTGATTCTGTCTAAGGATCAACGAAAAGGACCCTGGCTTGGAGGGCCTTTTTCAATTGCTTTTTTGGGGCTTTTAGGGACTAGGATAACATAACTGTTAAATCTTCTTGTTTTCAATCTTGTTTAAAAGAAATTGACCATCTTATGACAAGCTAATCATGATGTGGTCATAGTGTGCCTTTGGGCAACTTTGCTGTATACATCCTATGGTATCAGTAAAGCTGATCAATATCTATTGGTCAGTGTCCATAAGTTAAAGGCACATCACGAAATCATATCAGATATAAAGATACATGAAAGAATGTTACTGGAGAGGCAGGAAAAATTCTAATAGAACATGTATAAATGGTGCTAAGATAGTAATGACATTACCTGAGCTATTAAATCATAATGAAATCACTATAAAAAAATTCTAGACTAGAGCTAATCACAAGATCATAGCCAGGACTCCAATCACTGAATTTGTTCATTCTTACCATAATGATACAGTGCATAATTAGAAACACCTCTCTTTCAATGAGTAACTGTTTCAAATTTGTATTTCTGAAACTTCTGATATGCTTTTCCAACATGGGGGGGGGAATTTTATCTGCAAATACATAAGTAGCATTTACCTTGGCTAAACACTGGTATTTTCCCTCATGCACTAGGAGCCTTTCTTAGCTGTATGCAGGACCAGCTGTTACTCTCTGGTTCCCAGAACAGCATGGTCAGGGGTGAGCTTTACTTGGGGCAGCCTCTGTATAAAGAGTCCCTGGTGGCAGGGGAAAGGTGTATTAACTAGTTGTATTGATTTTGCTACTTTTGCTTCCTATTGAACATGCAATTAATGAAAATCAATGAAAAGTAGGATACTGTGAGAGATAGTTCTCTTTTCTAGCCCTGATTATTTCTTTCTGTCTGAGGTGAGAGGTACAGGTATTCAGAAGCAGGGTTTATATTTTAATTTTCATATTAATCTTACCATTCTCACTGCTAATAAGTAATGTAGATTTAAGCTGAAGTTCTATATTGCATCTTCTTCAATTGAAGGATATAGAAGCAAAATTATTTCTAGAAACTGAAACCTTTTGGAACATAAAGACTAATGAAAAATTAGTCCAATGTAAGTTGGATGAACCCTTTTTTCAGAACTACAGACGTTCAGAACTATATCTTGTTGAACTGCTAAGTAACTGCACTAGTAATTACATTACTTGGAGTAACTGTGATGAAAGATATGAGCATGGAATTACAGTACGATTCTGCTTGTCTGAGGCAAACCTTGTAGGCATTGGTGTCATGCCAGGATTTGGCTATTATAAAATACTGCTTTAACTTCATAACACTTCAATATCTTTCCTTTAAAAAAAAGGTTTTGGCTTAACAGTCCATGGTTCCTCTTAGTGTTACTCAGTTGAGATTTCACTGCAGGCAGCTCTGCTTTTGCAGGTTGCTCAGGGCTGCTCCCTGCCCAGGATGATGGTTTATTTTATCACAGGTCTGAGAGCTGCAGTCATGGACAAGTATCTCATTGACAAATATCTCACTGAGAACAATCACAGCCTCAGCTTAAAAATATTAAACACCAAATGAGACAGCAGAAAGGAGGACATGGAACCACTGTCAGCAGAATGTGTAATATTTGTATTATGTGCAGGATGCCAGAGGGAATTTGCTGCAGGCATTCAACTGCTTGGCCTTACCAACTGAATGAAAATGTGTCTCACATGTAATTGAAACTTTTATTTAGCTTTGCAAATCAGGAACTTTTGGCTAATGTCCTGGCAGAAAACAAGATCATGTTGACATAAAAAGCAAATGCGCTGTAGTGAGTCTGTTTCCTTCATTTTCAATGTGATTACAGGGGCCCCAGATGATATTCAGTGCAGCCAAAGATCTTGGACAACTGTCAAAACTCAAGGTAATGAAGCCAGATGAAGCTGTGAATGGCTTGCACTAATGAAAAAATAGATGACTAATTAGTGATTGTGAGGCCAAACCCTATGCCTTGTTCTTATTTACTGTAATAACTACTCAAAGGTGAATAATGGCTTTAAAGTTTCATCCAAACTAAATTATGAATAAATGACTGTATACTTATATGGTAAGTATGGGTCAGGAAGATACCTTTCCCATATTATACAACTAAGCCTTAAAGCATTAAACATCACAATCCTGGAACAAGTTCTGAAACGCTCTAAGGTGAGAAAGCTGTTAATTTTTTCCCTGGGCACTATTTGTGGTGTGCATTGAAACACAGTATGTACGTCTGCAATAAACGCCTCAGCACTGCAGTCCGCTTGGTGGAGGGCATTAACAAACATTAGTTAAACTGTCGGGTTTATTAATACAATTAATTATTTCTGTATCATCTAATTGTTTTAACTTAAATTTTAACCTTTCTCCCACCCCCAGAACAGAGAAATAATGCATCCTGGAAAAAGAAATAGATACTCGGTATTAAACAGTGGATCTTTTCCCCTACAGTCAATGCTTTCAAGAAGCAATATGATTGCTCTAGGTTATCATTTGTTATAAATGAAGTCAGAAGGTGAATTAATCCCTGTTAATCATATGTCCTTGGGGGGCACTTGGCAGATTTTTTGGTGTATTTGTTCCCCAAGAACAGTCAGGCCACAGTGCAGTCTCTCCAAACCAACTGCAGCCCTGCCTTGCTTTGCAGGACCACGTGATCCGGGAGGAAGCCAAGAGCCTGACGCTGAGACAATGTGCAATAATGGAAGTGGCTCTGGTTACTATCAAGGTACAGCTCTGGGTGTGTGTGTTTCTGCTCTGTGCTGGAATGACCAAGAACGTGACTGACATTGTTGGGATAAAGCAGCTGCAGACTTTGATACAGGCTTCACAGATTGGGTTTCTGAAGTCAAAAGAAGCACTAAGGAATATTATTTAATGGACTTATCAGTCTTTTTCACATTGGCCTGTATCATTATTTGGTGTAAATAATTTAAGAGCACTTAGTTACTAGAATAACAGCTCTGAAGAGACAGCACATCAAGAAGGTAAGGAGATAGCTACTTTTGCAACAAAATAGAGTCTCCAAAGACAAGAAAGAGGTATCAGAGAGGGCTTCCAATTGCATTTTTTTATTATTATTTGTACTGGAATTGGCATTTCTTTCAGAAATAGAAATAATCTCTGGGGATTACTAATTATGTGGAAACATAAATGGAACAAAATGTTGACATACTCTATACTCTGAAATTAAGCCCTGTAAAATTCTCAATTCCGTGTGTGAATCTGACTGTTTTCCTTTCAAAGCATTTGTTCTAAACACATAAAAGTTGGGAACGTCTAAACTCTAACCTTGCCTGAATTTCCAGTGCTTAGACTCTTAAAGTGGCATAGATAGGGATTGATCATTTTACTAAGTAAAAAGAGTCTAGAGTTTGAAGAAGAGGTTAAATAGGGAAAATCCTTGGTTAATTCAGCATTCTTATCTCTTTGTGCTACATTCATAAACTGCTTTAAAAAATGCTTTCTGAGAAACCCATTTGCAAATTGTGAGGCACTGACATGGTATTATAACTGCTTACTGAACTTGGAACCTGATAGGGCAAAATCTTTTCTTTCCAAAATACTGGGCAAATAACCTTGACTGTGCAGAAATGGGGCTTACACTATGGAAAGTGAACAAACTTCTGAGCTACCTCAGGAAAAGGAGACTGCTATATTGATTTAGGAATGCAGATCATAAGTTTAAGGAGCAAAATCTAGAGGGTTTTTTGGTAATGCCAAGTAAAAATGGTTTGTTTAAAAGCTGCCCAAATAAGAAAAGAAGATTGGTGAGAATGGCATATGGTATGTGTTCAGAAATTAAGTAGCTGATTATGGTAAGGAAAGGTTTTGCAGGGAGGAGTATCTCTGTACTGTCAGGGTTTTTTTATTTTTCCTTTCATTTAATTCACTGAGAAACAATTATAATAACTGATGGTGTTATTTATGCTTTAAATAATACGATTTTTTCTCTTAAATATATATAGCATATCATCAGTTTTTGTGTTATGTAAAGAGAACCGTAGCCATTTATATAATTTTTTTAGCTAAATTTGCAATTTACTCTTAGGAGAAGTGGCTTTCTGGCCTCACATATCACAATCAGGGTTATGCCTGCTCTCCCAGAGGAAATGTATATTGGTAACCTCGTCCTAGTTTGCACTGTACACCCCGAGGGTCTCTACAGAGGGAAACCAACAGCCAGCAGGGCTGGCGTGGTGTTTGTCAGGTTCTGGCTGGCACTGCAGTGGCTCCAGCATTGATTTCCATACTCTTGACACTTGCCCCTTTCTTTTGTCAAGTCTCTGGAGACCCCTCAGACAGGAGCTTGAGTAGCAGGTGAACTTTTTTAAGGTGTCCATCTCCAGGGAACAGGGGATGGGCTGTCCAGCTGGGTCTGTAAAACCCTGTTTACTCATTATTTTTCTATATCTGGTTCCATACAGCAATGATGTGTTCACATTACTGGTTTTGCTTGCAAAAATTGCTGTTTATGGGCAGAAGCGAAATAATGTAAGAAACTCAGGAAGATAAGGGTCAAGTGTCCTTGTTTCTTTAAATATCTGTTAACTTCAGTGGACTTTCAGCCACTTGTAGCTGCTGCTGCAGATGCATTTTGTTGGGAGACAGAACTTTTAAAAAAATCACAGTAGTTGTCACAATAGGAAGAAATATTAACAGATTTTAACACTTGCTTATAAATTGATTATGATCCTTAGTGAAATCATGACTATGCTTTTAAGCAATTAAGACAAGACAGATTTCTTTGGAATATGTAGTATGAAATAATTTGCTTAGAAAGATATAAATTTTATGTAAGTGTGCAATGATGAGAAGATAGAGGCAGTTTAGTCAGACCATTTAAGGTGACCCCAGCTGCCCCCGTAGTAACAGAGCAGTCTAAAACTTTGCAGCCTGATGACTTCAAATCCTGGTTTGCTCCTACAGATATTTTTTCCCTATAAAATCAGTTGCCCTCAACACGGAAATGTAAATAATGATGGTTATAAAAGTACAGTTATGTTTCACCTGCTGCAAAATCTTGAGCATCAGAAGGTGGAATGTGTACACTAAATGCAAAGGGCAGGTCTGGACTGTAGGTCTGCACTGTCCAGAGAAGTTCAGGATACAGCATTTAATGGAGATGTGTGTAGGTGAAGATGTGGAGTGTATATAATGTGTATATTCCTTTGGCAACACTCCAGAAAGGCAGGGAGAAGCCTTATTTACAGTTCCCAGCAGTGTCTGCACTGAGTGGACCATGTCATCAGGTACTCACAGCATGTTCCTGAAAACATTGTTTGTTTTCACTAATTAGCCATTAATGGGAGCCTTATTGATCTGGAGACCTAGAGCTGCAATGTAGATTGCTAAATGCTTTTGCAAGGTGTTTGAGCAAAATGAAAGTATGTAGCACATTTCTCTTTTCATTGTAGCTTAAGTGCATTAATTCATCAACCACTGTCTTGCATGAAATTTTAGGAACAATTCTTTATTGTGGGAGGAAGAAGGGAAGAATCTGTCCTGATTTTTCTGAACTCAATTTTGGGATGGAAAAAGGAATATAAGACATTATATATTGTATATATATATATATAGTTTGGTTAATCAGAATGACATCAAAGTGGTAAACACATTTGGTTCCTTTTGTCCTCTCCCTTTCCAGTCCAGGAAACTCTAATGGGATCACCCAAGGATGACACACATTTTCTGCATATCTATAGTGAAACAGATCAAAACTTGAATTGGAAAAGATAACTAACATGGAAACTTCCATGGAATTTCTAATAGTTTGCCATAATAATAATAACTTCCGACACAATTACAGTGCAATGGTAACCCAAATGGTAACCCAATGGTAACCAAAATTTCACACTTTAAGTTCTTCTCTTTTAAAATTTGAACAAAATTCCCCTTTCCCTCAAAAGCAATATATTCTTCACTTGTGCTTGTAAACCATGCCTTGATTTGAGACGTGGGTGAGGGGCTTTTTAGTTAAAGAATTTAAACTGATTTCACTCTCTGCAACCTACAAGAATGCTGCAGTATTTGTCCAGTTTTGGCATAGAAATACTTTAGACCATTAGGACCAAAATTAAAATTTTGTGTATTTTTTTCTTCCCTCAACCCTTATATTTTACCCTATTTTTTTTGTTAGCTACCCATGCCTGCTGTTATTTCTAAAAGTTCATTTATGAATTTTACTTAAAATTGTAAGTCTGGCAACTGAGGCCTTTCTCAGATCATTTTCCTCTCTTAACAACCACATTTGTTTTTTATTTTAGCAATACTTCCACGCTGGAGGAAGTGGGCTGAAGAAGAATTTCCTGGAAAAGAGCCCAGACCTACAGTCCCTCAAATATGCTCTTAGCCTTTACACACAAACTACTGATGCCTTGATCAAGAAGTTTATAGGCACACAGACTTCTCAAAGTAAGTGACCTGTAGAGGACATACAAGTATCCAATCGTATTTTAAATGTTTGACATGATTGATTCTCCACACACGGTTGTCTTTTGGAGTTTGTTGTCACAGATTGTGATGTTATCCCATATCCAGTGCTGTTGGCAACCCCTGGAGCTTTTCTGGGGGTGGTTACTTTAGAGACTTGTCCCTTCCCAGGTGGCACAGGTCCCAGAGCTCTGGGTGAACACTGACCACCAGGGTTGGTTGTAGGAGCACTCAACACACAAAGAGGGTTGTGGAGGCCCTTCCAGAGTGCATGGTATAGCTGCAGAAACAGTCCATTCATTGAGAACATACCTTCTGAGCTGGAGGATATTAATTGCTAATCACAAATAACTGCAGAAGGTTAAACCCCATAAGAGGTTTCCTTTTGTGAGTAAAAACACGAAATTATGAGCAACATGTCCTTAAATGTAGCACACTGATTCCCCATTACAGAGCCCATTTCTGCTCCAGCAGGTCAGCTGTGGATTCTAAAGGATTAGGTGGTTTCTGTAGGCTAAAATACACCATTATTTTCCCTGTCTAGATTTTTTCTCTTTGTGCCTTTCAGAGTTCAGATTCAAAACCACCGTACTAAAAAAGGCACATAATTTTTTTATGTCTCCTATTAAAAACTCAAAATTTTGATACTTTCCCAAAAGTAAATCAAGGCAGGGAATGTGTAAGAGTGTGTTATTAGATATACTTTGAATCTGGACATCAGTAACACTGAAGCCACTATTTTCCTGCTCAAGAATTTTGGTGTAGGGCACAAAAAAAATGAAGTCCTCTTCATTTAAAATATACATACCATTCATTAATGGCTGATTTCAGGAGAGGACTTTTCTGTGGTTTCAAAAATAGGACAAGAGTTCATGGTTATACTTTCAGGCAAAGATTCCTTCTATTTTCAAAACTAGATCTTATGGATCTGGGACAGTGTTTTCATACTTGTACAACACATTCAGGTGCTGGTTTATACAGGTAATTTTATACAGGGAATGTGCATTATAGTCCAAGCTGAATGGTTTCTTCATTCTAGAAACTGCAAATTTTTGAGTAATAGTAATCATCACTAGATTTCTTTTCAATGTAAAAATGACCTGTCTGCTACTTCACGTATTTGGGAAAGAATACAATTTGCTGATCTATAATAAATTACCCTGCTCATAAGAATTAGAAAAGTTTTAATTGGACAGTTAAGCTTAAAATCAATTGTTTTTACTTCTGAAGTAGAGGATGTTACAGTATGAAAAGAATGAACATTAGTTTTGCAGTTTGCCCCCAGAGTAATTCCCAGGAATGATTTCCTAAGCCATTTTCATATAAAACTGAGGATATCTCTGTTAATAATTCATATATTACAAGTGAGAAAATTGCTATAAAACTCTAATATGTAGAGAATAGTGTCTTTTTTTTCCTTTCTCTCAAAAAAAGAAATATTAATAATATGGATGTAGGCAGAAAATTATTACTTAGTAGTATATTTTGCTTTACCTTATGCCTTTATATCCTATATTCCTTTATTATAACAAAAAATTATCTAGGTTGTAGCCAGAAATATTTTATAAATCCTGAACTGCAAAATTGAATTTTCTGATTCTCATTGTGATTTCAGCCTGAGGTGTGTGTTCATTTCTGTGCACACGTTAGCATGGCTGTATTTGCACAGCAGCATTGTCAGAATTGTAGCCACTGGGCACCAAAGTGAAGGCAAAGTGACTCCTTAATGTCTCATTGAAAAGAATTAAACCCTCGTCTCTTATGACCTCCAGCCTCACAGCTGTAACTGTATCATTGGCATTTAGTTAAAATGACCCTGGTTGCAAATCAGAAACTTTTTCTGGAGTATAATTAGGTTCCAATTTGCCCTCATTTGTGCATGTTTTCAATCCATAATCAATAGATAATTGGATGCAATTAAAGCAATGGTGGAAAAAAGACTATTTGAAATGTAAAGAAAGTAGCCTATTGAAGAATAGCTATGATAGATAAAATTGGCTGCTCACTTTTCCTCTAACAACTACTAGAGTGAGACAATAATCAGCCTTACTTTTAACCACAGGTGACAATACGTTTTCACTCACCATGATTAACCTGTAGTTTTTCTAAGAAATTTGATTGATTGATACGAAAAGGGGGAGTTAACTTTACACACGCCCCAAGCATAAGGCTGGACTGGATGATCTGGAAGGTCTTTCCCAAGCTGAATGATTCTGTGACAAAGCCCTGTCACAGTGCATGGTATGGTCCTTGGTCCGTCCTGGGGTCATGTAAATGCAGGATCAAGGTCAGCAGGAATAACCAGATTATCCAAGAATGATTTGTGCCATTTCTACAGAAGGATGACTGCTTGAACCAGAGGTTCAAATCCCAGCCTTTGAGCCTACACATCCCTAAAGAGCTTCCTGGCACCAAAGCACTTTGCATTGACAATATTAATGAAACCATTCCTAACTTTTAAAATGGTGACTCAGGGATTCGTGGGTTTTCCTGTGGTGATTTCACTACACTAAGCTAAAATCTTATTGCCCTTTTCAAATACATCATGAGACTACATCCTTATGGACACAGGCTTTAAAAGCAAATTATCACACAGACCACAATAATGAAATTAGCTGCTGTAATCTTACCCTGATGACTTTTGCTCCTGAAAGCACCACTACAGACTGTTTTTGAAGCAGACAAGTGTTTGGAGAAGTAAATGACAATGCTGAGCACATAAGCCAGCAGTAACTTTTTCAGTAACTGACAATATTGCTTATTTTTTGCTTTTTTTTCTTTCCCTATAATAATTTATGGCTGAAGGGGTTTTTCAACTGTAATGATTCTATGCTGATGAAGGTTGTAAATTTAATGCTCATGAAACATTGTGAAAACAAATCTGTAACCACACTATGAAAATTAAAGAGAAAAGAAAAATGTTGCCTAATAAATAAAGTTCAGACAGTACAGGTACCAGATTAGCACAGTTAGTGGCACAGCTGAAGGTCTGCCATGTGCTGTCACATTAATCACCTGCCTTTCTGCCTGGCACAGGAGGAGACAGAGCTTTCTCCTCGGTCACATCCGTACTGCTACCCCAGACCTGCCACCCACTTTGAGCTTGTTTGTTTGGAAATAAATCCTGCAGAAACTCTGATCACTGCAGATTTTAATGTCAGTATCAATAGGATAGTAAGGGGGAATATCATCTATAACTGTCCCTTAGTATAAAAATTTCCAGAAGAACAAGAAAAGCCTGCTAGCACTTGTCCTATTTTAATCCCAGTGCCCAAATACAAAATATGCAGAGTAGCATTGCATTCTCTCTTGCAAAGGCATTGTCAGTATTGTTTGGTAGGACAGCTTTTATACTACTACTTACAGTGAACCATAAATTGCTAATGAAATTAAGTTCCATCTATGTGAACTTCACCTTTAATATTAACCAGGTGACTCTGCAGTGCCTGTTGTAAACACATTCTTCTCAGTCACTGTTCCCTCTTATTCAACCATACACTGGTGCTGGTGCTGCCAAGAACCATTGCTTGGAGCAGTCACCTTTGGAGTCTTTAAAATGGACATAGCTGTGCACCTCAAGGGTTTTGGAAATCCTGTTCAGTGAAGAGAAGTGCATTTCAAAGCCTGAGTGACAGTATTTAACACTCTGTGGTCATTGATACCTCTGCAAAGAGCAAATAAAACACAGCCAGGTGAGAGTCTGGCAGCATCACTGCACCATTACCCAGCAGAGCACCTGAGGTTCAGAGCTCAAACTAGGTTTGTTTCCTCAGGACTTCTGTCAGCTGGAAATTGTCACCATTAGATTGCTCACTAATAATAACAAACATACTGTAAAAGTGGGTGGGGTTTTCCTCTAAACTCAGACTATAATATGGATTTTTTTTCCAAAATCTTTTGTAACTAAACGATTGTTTGTGCACACTACACTTGTGGCAGGCATGAATCAGCTGTAAAACAGCAGCACACTGCCAGGCCTGACCTGTAAAACCTGCCCCAGTGGCAGCACCTTGGGGGTTCAGTGCTGGATGGCCAGAGCACACCATGGAAAGCTCCAAGGCTTCTGTAGACAACCATAGAGTTTGTACATTGGTGTGTTTGTTCCAGTTGTCAACCTACAACAGCTGTAGACAAAATGGCCAAATTTCAGTCCAGGCAGGACAAGTTAATTTGAACTTGAGCTAAATTCAACCACATTTTCACAACGCAGATAAAACTATAAAAACCAAAGGACAAACTCTTGCTGGATTGCTGTGTTTCAGAAGACAGGGAGCAGACTCACAATGCTGGATCCATATCTATTGGTCAACTGTACAAACTTTCCTCCTCTCTGGTAAATTTGACTTACCATTTCTCAAAGCTGAGCCCAGCACAGGTGAAGTTTCTCTAAAGTAATTCCTGAAAAAAACAGAGAGGCAGTCACCTTTTTATTGAATTAACACCTCCAGCTCTTAGACTACTTAATTGAAAGGATATCAAAATTAAAATGAAATTTATGGCTATAGCTTAGGAACTGCCTTAAATCTTCAGTAATCTCATAAACTATAGGCTTTGTTGTGAATATTTACATTTATCTACCATCAATTCTGATAACACTTGAACAAATTATTTTAGCTTTAGCAATCCACATAAAAAGACAGCACCTCAAACACAGTGTCCTATATTAGTTCTCATTTATTAGCATTAATTTCTCCAAAGTAAACAGGACTGGTGCATCTAAAATGGTTACTTATTGAAAATAGAGAAATATTTTTTTTAATAAATTTACAGCAGCTCAGTTTTATAAACCTCATTAGAGAATGCTGCTGTTATTGTAATAGGTAGTGGCAGGACTGCAATGTATTTCTTAGCTTGACTTAAAATAGTTTATATTACTTAAGCAGAAAAATCAATACTCAACACAGAGCTCACACTGCAATCCCTGTTTGTGTGTTTACGAGGCAGCAGAAAAGGCTTTGCTCTCCCATCAGCTGGTCTGTATCAGATTTCTTATTCCTATGCCAGCCAACTGAAAGCTAAAAGGGGAAGATTGGAAGATTCATCTGAAAACAAGAAAATATAATAAGCATATTTACCTAATGAGTGTCTCTCACAGTAGCTCCACCCTTGTCTTGTGAAATCACCAGCATGGGGAAAGTAACAATCAAAAATGAAGAGAAATTCTTTTCAACTGCCCAGCCAAAATTCAATTCTGTGTTCTTTTGCAACCTGTACAAAGCAAAGCAGAACCTCCGTATCTTCTTGGAATCACATTAAAACAATAAACTGATAATTGACTATAGTTTAGGCAAGCAGATGACAACAGATTAGAGAAAATAAAAATTGTTTAGCGGCTCTTATAAGTGCAAAAAGAAAGATTTATTTTTTTCTGCTTTTGCTTGTCAAAACTGTTGTACTATTAACTGTCGTGTTTTGAAAGCTCTACCTGTGTTCTATCATGGAATTTAAGTCCTGCAGACCATTTCTAGCTCTCTCATAACCTATACTTCAGACAGAATTTAACTCAAGAAATAATCCCTGCTTCATCCACTGTAGTTTCAAATTGAGGTCAGAATCGCATGTTACACAACCTTATTTCATGAAAGGCAAAAAGCAGACCTGCATTACCAGCTGCAGAAATCAGTGCACAATGGCAAGCAACGCATAGGAACAAACAACAGGAAATGTAAGAACAAAGAAACTTCCAGAATGGTAAATATGACAACTACAAATACTCTCGCATATGGTGATAGCAAAATAAATGCGTTCAGAATAGAAAAAACTATTTTTAAAGATGACATACACAAAACCAGACTGTTAGTAAAGCAGATCTTTACAAAATGTTTACTGAAGAGGCTGTCACATTAGAACATTTCTGGTTGTTCCTTAAATGACACAGTAAAGCACTTCAATTAGAAACAAGTTATATTAATCTCCTCTATGTCTTCAATTAAATAAACAAAAGCTACAGGTATCCATCAATAATAGGAGATCAATTTTTAAATAACTTCTTGCTAGTGTCAGTGGAGCATTCAATAGATACATAAAGCACTTGAGAGGCCTGTCTGTTGCCTGGTTAGAATGCTGGACAGCACACACATGTACATACACACACATGGATGGGTGATGCCAACTGCACACAGAGCTCCCAGGACCAAGCTGGCTCATCCCTGGGCTCCGGCCACACAGCCAGCCCAGCCAAGGGAGGGTCAGGAGGGAGCTGTGCAGGTGCCAGCCCTCCCTGTGAGAACAGGGCTTAGCCCAGGCAGGGGGGAAAGGAAAGGTCTCAAACGGGTTCCCACTCTGACACTCAGACCAGCACTTTCCACTAACACCATTCTGCTGTTCTATTACTCTCTCTGAATGCCTCGTATCTCTGTCTGACAGCCAGAACTGCAGCAGGAGAGAAGGGATCCTGCTGCTGGGGCTCTGTGCACTTGTACAGAGCTCACAGATGCTGCTGAATCCCCCGTCAGCCTTAATTCCATCACACAAGTGATCCGTAAGAGAAATGACTTACGTTTTCTAATCAAATACAAACCTTCTAAGTCTTTTCAATCTTTTCCTGACAGCCTGCTGACTAAATGGTTGCTGAAGTCAACCTTCGAGTAACTGACCTTGGTTCTCAGAACCCCCCAAAACAAACAATAATCAACCATTTGTACAGCAACTTCTTAAAACAAAGCACATGTTGCAGTCCTGTGGTTATCATGATAAAATCAGGTTTTCCTGATGCATTCCTTTTCTCTGACACACATACAGAAGAGATCATTCAGCTGGCTACATCCATCTCCTAACAATTCAGCTTTAACTCACTCTTTGTATTGAAACGTTAAAAACGCATTTAAGATTTTCCTCTAAATCAGAGCCTCAGGATCCTGTGAAAAATAACTCTATGAGTCACCCTGATCTTTTATCTTCTAATAAATTAGCAGATGAATGCCAGACAAATGTATGTATTTTATTGGCATCATCAATCAAAAGATGACAGCTACTTGTCTGAATTAAAGTGCTGATTTCATAGCCTGTGTAATTCCTAGAGCATTGGGCACTGTGAAAGCTTGAATATTTGTTCAACTTTCCCATTCTTACATCCTATACCGAAAATAAGGTCAAAGCATAGGTCCAGTGTTTAAATAAACAGCTTCATGCTGAAGAAGCTCATGAGCAAATGGGGCAGGAGAGGGTTAGCACAGCAAACACTGCCAGCTCAGCTGTTTTTATTGCCTGGCTCACAGTGCTCGGTGAGCTTTTCTGAGTCTTGGGCAATAAAACCACGTTATGCATGATGATTAGTTTGCAGGTAGTTGTTTTTCTTTTGAACTGGATTTGTAATCCTCAGAGAGGTAAAGAAAGTCTTGAAATCATGAATCCTTAAAGCCACAATAAAAACATAGAGAAACAAATACAAACCTTCCCAGATTTAGAAACTCAGTACAGTCATACAAACTGTTTCAGATCTTAGCTTATTATCTTTGACCACTTTGGGGTAAAAATACTACAAGTCACCACTTGCAATAACTTTATGAGCATCTGGATGAGAGGAGGAGAAAGCCAAGAAGCTCCCAAAGTCTAGGAAGAAGACACTGCTTTAAAGAACATCCAGTCCCAGAAGTATAAAATACAAGCAACCCTAGACAATAGAAGGAAGAGGTGTAGGTAGACAGAGACTTGATCAGCTATGTTTAAAGTAATGAGAAAGGGTGAAAAGAGCCCAGTAAGAATGAATCACCTTCATTTAGTGTGCAAGTTGAGGAAGTCCAGGAGCTCAAACAGTGCACAAAGGACTAATGTGAACAGCCTAATGTTGGTTATAGATCTGTGCCATATGGAAGGAGAGAAATACCAAATACCAACATGGTAATGAATCTGGGGAATAGGCAAATTATCAAATTCCAAGATCAACAAAAGAATCCCAAATTTTTGGCAAATCTCGTCTTACAGGTTGATTATATAAGCACTGATTACGTCAGTAAAAAACACATTTAGTGCCTGAATTCATATGGGTGCTTGGTTAGGTTCCTTTTCTTTTTAATGAAGTGCTGTCTTTGCATAAAGTAAAATATTTAATTCACGTTTACCTTCTCAGCCTAGGGGTCATTTTAGCCCTTCAAGAATTATAAGGAAAATGAGAACATAATAGTGTGGAAAAAGAATGTACATCTAAGTAAAGGACTTCTGGCAGTATATTTTTATATATTCAATACATTCAGACACTTAGTGCTTTTCTTTCTAAGCAAGTAATAGATGATTAGACTGCGATAACTGCAGAGAGTATAAAAGCCTTTCAAACGCCAATAGGAGCTCTGTTTTCAGTTCCTGAGACCAGACACTGATCTTTTTTGGACACTCTGTCAACTGCCTAATAGATTGCAGCTTCCAGAGAGGGAATCAGCTCTGTCCTCAGAGACACAACTTGCTGCGTTAGGAGAGAGATACAGAACATTCCTGACTTCTCTGGAACCTGAGCTGGAAAAGGCCATGAATCTCAGTTTACATCAGATTTTGCCACCTGCTGCTGGTTTGGGTGACAAAGCCCAACCCTTATTTTCCTACTGAACTTTGCCTGAATTTCTACCAGCCTCCAGTTTCGACTGTGCCTCCCTGTCTCACACACCTGCTCTCTCTCTCTTATACATACACTCTGACAACTTAACCATATACTTGAGGCTCTACAGAGCTATAAACTCGACAGAAGGTGGAGGAAAAAAACAGTCCACTTTGTTAACTGATGAGATTTGGGGTTTTTTAATAAAACAGAACTTTTGAATAAATTTCCCAAACAAGTCCAAAACCTTATGAATGCAATGCAAGTATGGGGAAAGGCTTGTAGAGAAAATGATTATCTGCATATTGCCCTCATAAATATTTGGGAAGAAAAGTGCATTTTCAAAAATATGACTGTAGAATTAGACTTGTCCCTGTAAGTGCAGCTAAACAAGAATGGAAACTGCATAGACCACAAATACTTTACCAATCAATGCTTCTGGAGTACAGCATTAAAAAAATAATAATTAAAAGGAAAATGACAAGGAAAAAAAAGACAAGGAGAAGAAATTAAATCTGTGTTACTGAAAGCTTTGTTATTGGATGAAACAATAATGATCTTCAGGATCAGCCTAACTCACCTTCCACCACAGTCAGAGGTAAACTATTATTAACTGTGATTGGGAGGGAGTTCAAGAACTTCTCATTCTCTCAGTACATTCAGTTTTCCTACACACTCAGTGTCCCTAAGATTTAAATGTTGCAAATTCCTGGTTCTCATCTCCTCTCCAGTTGACATTGAGAGCTTTTTAGTCAGAACAAAAGATTAATGACTTAAGAGTTACAGTACATTCAACTCAAATCTCAGAGCTGGAGGAAGGCTATCCATGGAATCTAAAGCACCCTTCATAAAAGCTTTCACCAACACAAAAAGAACCTGTTAAATTCGAATTCCATGCACTGTGTAACAATTTGAAAGTATGAAAGAACAGGACAGATTAATGCTCCAGGATCTCCTGTCTCTACTCTCTTTGATTTACTTTACAGCATCACAAAGTTCTACCCTGGATAAGCTGCCTTCTGAATTATAGGTGTTGTCTTCATTTAATCCACAGAAATGAAAGTCTTTTTCATATCAGTCAGCACTGTGGGCAAAATGTAACTCCATTAAAAACATGCTACTCACAGATACATGGCCTAAGGACACTGGGTTTGCAAGAGAAAAGAAAATCAGAGTTAAATTGATGACCTTGACCAAATGAGAATTCCCTTTCTCCTCCCAAATAAAAGAAAATTTTACTATAGTCAGATAATACTTTGGTTTACTCTTCTAAATAAAGCCATTACTTAGATATTCTAGTCCATTTGATTCCTATCTTTTTGTACAACTTCTTTAAAGAAAATATTAATATTTTGTATTATTCCTTGTGAACAGAATGAAAAATGAGTCACCAGCTTAGAGATTCTATACAGTGTAGCTTCAATTAATTATGCAAATACAACAAGAAACTTAATTGCTGTCACTGAAGCTAAACTGCTTGTTATTAAAAAACTGATGTCTAATAAATCATTTTTTACATGTCAGTAGTGCTCCAAACCCTCTGACTGTTACTGAAGTACATCTAGCAGCAAAGTTTGTACAGGGACCTGCAATTCAGAAGTTGTAACTACATTAATATGTTTATTTTTGCTAAAACGCTGCTGGCTGTGTTTCAAGTGTGGATTTATGGCATTTCCAAGCCAAACTCCCCCAAAAGCTAGAAAATGCTGGATGATGTTCAAGGGTTCTGAGCACCTTAAATGATTACTGAATTTCCATGTTTTGATATATGAGGAAAAAAAACAACCCTTGTTCTCTGAAGCAGTAACACTCAGGGTAAGAGTATTTAATGGACCTTGCAGTGTTCATCCAGTGTAGAGAATATAATTACAGATCATGCCAACACAATGAATAAACACCACTGCAGAACTCCTTTCTAGGAAGCCACTGAAGAGGAAATCCAGGAGAAAAAAAAACTCCACAAAACTATGCACAATAAAGGAAAAAAAAATATTCTGGTTATAAACTAATCTCTGGGGGAAATCTTTTTCCTCATTATTGTTACATAAGACACTCCTCTTTTCCCAGCCCCTTCCTTAATTCCTGTACGAACTGCTGGAAAACTTCTAAAGGAATGTTGGATTCTCCTCACATACAGATGGGTGGGGATCCAGTGGGTGAGGAATGTCTAACTAGAGAGAAGGCAGAATCATTTCCCTGCTACCCCCAGAAACAGCCAGTTATAAGGGGACAGCAATTGGCTTCAGTCTGTGCTTCCCAGAAGGTACAAGTGCAGTTCACAGAACTCAACATTCAGTCACCCAACCAAAGAACAAGTAAATATATCCAGTTTCGTTTATATTTTACTGCTATAATCCAATATATTAAGGGACCTTTCAATACATACTGAGAGTTCTTTTAAAGAATTGTTGTGTGCAAATTGACGTAGAACCTCCACTGGAGCTCAAAAGGAAAAACTAATTTTTAAAGCTTCTGGCTTCTGCCATTCCCTTCAAACCTTCTCTTTTTTCATTAAGCCCCTCTGTCTGTGCTAGGGTAGCACTTCAGCAGTTTGCTGAGACCTAACCCCCAGCAAAAGATTCATCAATAGCCATACAGAAGTAGCTTTCCAAATGCACACTATCAACAAGATTTTGGGGGTGTACATGGAAACAAAGTTTGACAAAACCAGCAACTTCTGCATTTCAAGATGCAAACACATTTAATTGACAAGAAGAATGGAAAGTTCCAGATGAACAGGCTTTTTTATTTTACTGAGGCACTTTGCACAGACATTTGCAATTGCCAGGTACTTTTGTGGCAAATTCATTTATGAATCTGTAAATGATTCCCACTTAAATGTGAAATGCATGTCAGAAATGTCTAAGTGTTTCTGACAGCAAATACCACTCACCTCTCACTGTCTGTTTCTCTTGCTGCATTGAGAAGCCAGGTGTGCTAACCTATTTTTTATTGTTTCAGCTCAAACTGCTAATAATTCCGTGGGTGAGATATCTATCCAGGTGGATATCTCCACACATCCGGGAACTGGGGAGCATAAAGTCACTGTAAAAGGTAAGTTTCAAACAGCTAACTTTAAGAAGAAAGCAACAACAAAGACCAAACCCCCCAAGAACTACATCCTAAATCAGAAATACCAATAATAAAATAACAAACATCAAGTTTTACTTGTGAAGTTACAAATGTGCTTCAGGTGATTAGGGGTAAACTCTTTCCTTGCTCAACATCAACTGAAGTCCAGATTAAGCAAGTACTATCTGTACTTCTCTGTGTAGACAGAATGTATTATTTTAAGTTATAAATTAAAATGTGTCAAATTATGTTACACAATTGCTTGTACACCATTTAACTTTCTGAAAGCTGCAGCAAAGCTGGGTGGTAAATGAGTGTACTAAGGTTTAAGAAATTGTATTTTTAACAAAATGCCTTTGTTCTGCACAACCTGCATTTCAGAAAGACATCCAGTAGCATTCAGATTGCCACAAGCTACTTTTTTTAATAAAGTGAAGATAGTAGGCCCAAAAAAAAAAAAAAAGCTTTCAATGTAAAGGATTCATAAAATATATGTTTATGTTTCATACTGCTGAACCCCAAACAGTCAGATATCTGCACTTGGCAGAGAACAGGCAAAGCTGCTCCTAGACTTGCCAGGCATTGGGATGCTTGAGGAAAGCTCTCAGGTCACTTCTTGTCAGCTACACAAAGTCATACAGGGTAAGGGAATTTTATTTAACTCCATCTCTTTTATTTCTTTACAGTTGTGGCAATTAATAACCTAAACTGGCAGACGACAGCCATGTTCCGGCCATTCGTGGAGGTTTGCATGTTAGGGCCTAAACTAAGTGACAAGAAAAGAAAACATGGAACCAAGACAAAGAGCAACACCTGGTCACCAAAATACAATGAAACTTTCCAATTGTAAGTCTCTTGGCTGTTCATTGCATGCTTTGTGCAAATTCTGTTAAAATACTTTTGCCTTTGAATCAGTAAGAACATAACCCCATCCTAAGGTTGCTGTACACATCAGAACCCACAGATAGAGACACCAGTTCAAAATTATTTACTCCTTTGCATCTTTGCTTCATATGAAGATGAACAGCAGCCACTAAGCTGTCAGTCTTGAAAAAGCTGGTTAAAATGTATAATTCATTTCCCTAGAGAGGAATAACCAGTTTTATACCTACGAATCCACTGGCCTAAGAAGCTATTTGGACTGAAGCATTAATTATTACTCTGAGATATCTGGACCTTTACAACTGTAGAGATATGTAAAAGGTTGCACATGGGTTAATAGTATTGTTTATCTAATGCTGTTATCATTTAATCCTTAAAACTGTAAGAAACTTTCAGCTAACCTGGAGCTTTAAATATAGCCATTCTCACAGCACCTCTCACATGTTTACTCCTCCTCCCCTTTCATAACTGAGACCAATTTATTTCCATCCCCTTATCCTCCAGCCCTGACTAGGGATGAGTTCAGTCTCAGTGTCTGACCACAAAGCTCATTTTGATACTTGATGCCAGTGGTTTGCTTTACCTGTTTGCAGTACATTTAAAGTCGTGGTGCTGACAGTTGTGGAACCAGTTCAATATTTTATGTACTTTCTAGGGAAAGGTACCTGCCTATTTCAGTTATTGAGGGAATTCTCTGTTCCTGTTCAGGTTGGTGGGACCAGAGGCTGCATCACCAGTAGCATCCGAAAGGTTAACTATGTAGAAAGCCTAAAAGTAACTTATATTGTGTTACAACAAAGTGGAACTACAACAGTTAAACCACCACTATCACCAATTTTTCCCAAGATTTCTCAGTCAATTCATTCCTTGGGGGATTTAAGCTGAACTCTTTGCTCTAAACTGCCATTTTTTCATGCACACAGCATGCTGAGCAATGAAGACAAGCCGGGAGCCTACGAACTTCACCTGTCAGTGAAGGATTACTGCTTTGCTCGGGAGGACCGGATCATCGGCATGGCCGTCATCCAGCTGCAAGGCATCGCCGAGAAGGGCAGCTGCGCCTCCTGGTACCCCCTGCTCAGGAACATCTCCGTGGATGAGACCGGCCTCACCATCCTGAGGATACTGTCCCAGAGGAACAACGATGAAGTCGCTAAAGAATTTGTAAGGCTTAAAACAGAAACCAGATCTGCTGAAGAAACAGCCTAAGACACCCAAGCAATGTGAGATCGTCACCGCCGAGAACATAGATACCAAGCTGTTGTCTGAATAGTGCATGCATGTGCAAATCTGTGGGAATGTCTAACTAACCATGTTTTCAGTGTTTGCCAGTACTTCTGTACTATATTTGCAAGGTATGTCAAGGAGCTGTATATCTTTTATACATATTTTGGTCTTTGGTAAAGTAATTGTTCCAATGAAGTGCCAAAACTAAGAGTCAATGTTTCATCAGATCTTTTTAAATGTTGATTTCACCTCATCACAATTCCTTTCTTTTTTAACATTTATTAATAAATAATTAGCTTTTTTAATTGATTAATAGGTTCTCTCTGTTAAACTACTGTGTTGCTTATTCTAAATTAAGTTACCTCCATTATTATTTTTAAAATGAGGTACCTACTTTTCTTCAAACTATCATCTTATGCAAGCCTCATTTTAGGTGTCTTACTGATAACTTTTTCTATCATTACTACAGATGCAGTTACTTATAGAAAGTGTTTGTAATTTTATAATTACCAATATAAAGTAATGATTTTTGCATAAAAACTGAAAAAGGATGGAAATATTTTATGCTAATCTCTTTTCCAACCTTTCATAAATATCACTGTGAAGAAATGCTGTTAAAGCAGGTCCTCAAGAAGCTGTGCTTACCAGAGTTTGTTACTGATGTTTGATATCTTGAGATAACTTTGTTCTTCAAAACTGCCACGGTAATACCATATTTGTATTAAAAGACTAAGTCAGTATCTGTAGAACAGACTGCTGTACAGTACAGTATATGTGCTTTTAAAAAGTCTTTTTTTAAATGATATGGTACTGTACGAGGGTGAGGAGTTTGGAATATGTAATGCTGGTTTGTGGTTTGTTTCTAGAAATTGTTTATGAAAAGAAGAAATGCTGTTAGCATTTTCACTCAGAGTTATAACGTTGCTTTAACATACTTAGCTGTAACATCAGTTAAGTGCTTTATTTCTTTAATTTTTTTTTAAAGTTCAACAGTTTGTACTTATGCAACATTACTATGTATTGCACTAAAGCAAACTCTGTGTCCTGTAAATATTTAGTGAGGAATTGTAAAATAAAGTATGCAGAAACTGCTTTCTAGTTTTGTCATTTGATATTATTTATGTAACTATTGGGTTTATGTGCATGTGAAGCCCAGGCATTGGGCTTACTATATAGCTTCATAATATATTAAATATATTAAATACATGATTTGCAGTGTCTAGCATCTGGCTGTTTTATAAGTGTAAGATTTGATATGTCAGTGTCCTAAAAAATTACAATAAATTAGGTAGGTGTGTATATAATATAACATTGTGTAATAACACACAACATTCTGCAATGGCACACATTTGTCATTGGTGTTGGTCACAAATGGTTTTAGTTACACAGGTTGGAGTTTTCAGCTTTGCTTAGGGAAGAATTAACTAAGGGGAAGGGAGTACAAGTAGATGGAATGGTGATACCAGCCTTCTAAAAATGCAGCACACGACTCCACACAGGTAAACCAAACTCTTTCCAGGATGCCCTTTTGGCACATGAGTTTTCAGGGATGTCTTTCAACACCCTCAGTCCTCTTGCCTGAGTGCTAAAAAGTAGATTTGTCCCAAGTATATTTAGACATTTAGAGAGTTAACAACACTCCACTAAGATCACAGGACAGTGGGTTGCACCCAAGTCACCAGAAACTTCCAACAATTTAGAGAGGATTTAATTCAAGTATAATGCTGCCTCCTCAGAAATTTCCACTTGTCTGTGTAAGTCACAGTGCTTCCTGGTGGTATTTCTGCAAGGTACAGCCCAAAGTGTCAACAGCAGATGACATTTACAACCCAGAATCTATGAACTGTTAACGGAATACAATGTAAGAAACCATGAGCAGAATATTTGCAAATAAAAAAGAGAAATAATCAAGAGATGAGGTGGCTCCTGCTACAGAACCCTGTTGTGGATGAAACACAAAGAGAATTCGCCAGCTCTCCCTTTGTGGCTCTGTGAATTCCGAAAGGCTGGAGTAAACAGCTGCTGGGTGTTTTACCCAGAGCACTTCCATCATATTTGTCTGTAGCTGTTTATTCTTCTGTAAAATGGCACACGTTCTGGTGCCCAATGCAATCACCACCCTCAAGTGTTTATCCCTGAGCCTCACCTAGGCAGGAACAGCGACTCAATGAGTCAAGGAGCTCCGTTACTGCTCCTGGTGGTCTCCTTGGCTGCACACGAGAGGTAACCAGGCCAGCTGCCAAAGCCAGCCCTTATAATCTACAGCTTTTCACAGGGCGCTTGAATTTTTGCTGTTTTCAACAGAGAAATAGTTACTTTCTGTATCAAAATCTGTCATGTGGAAGATAAGAGGGAAGTGTGTTACCTCTGTGCCTCAGGACTGTTGAAAACATTGTTATGAATTAAAATACAAGTATATGCAAGGGTGTAGCACAAGCAGGTGGAACTCACACACTTCCTGTAGTTAGTGATTGATAAGGAAGAGTTTTCAGTGCTGTTTTAAAAGCTGTTTTATAATCTCTTCTAGAGAATAAATATTTCATTTAAAAAAAAATTCAACTCATGAGAAAACTTTAATTCAGCTGAGCTAAACTCAGTGAGCTGGTAGCTGGTTCTGCAGCTTCACTTCTCAGTGACAACTGATGTAATCAAACTCTAATTGGAATTGCATTTGTATTCGTTTTATAAGATAGCAAATATAAATACACAATAAAGAAATTGCAAAAAAGAGCGGGGAAAGCAGCAAGATTAATTGAAGAACAAATTTTCCATCCTCCAAGGAACAGTTACTACATGGGAACCATTTGATGTGCACCTGAATAAAACAAATACATTTAGAGAGGCTTGTGATGTGACAGCACATCAAGTGAACCAGTGTACTCAGGAGTGACAGTTTTATATAACTCTGTTCAACAGGGGTTGAGGGAGAGAATTTTGCCCTTTTTATTTTGTTTTCTAGGATGGAAATGTAATAACCAAATATACGAACTGAATTAAATTTTTCTTAAAGCAATTCACAGCTAATATGTAACAAAAAGGCGGAATTAGTAATGTGTAAATTAAATACATAAATAGAAGCTAAAACTAGCAGTTATTCTGAAATCTAAAGCATTTTATCTAAATTCCGGTTTTGTCTTTTGCCATATTTAAGTGACACCTACATTCAGAACACAGCACTTGAATTGCCCTTTCCTTTTCACACGGACTCTGAACCCAGGAAACTGTGGAAATACCAAGGGAAACCCACAGGAGATGGAACTAAATGTGCATAATTCTTCATACCTTTTCTCTCTTCCAGGGAGTTAAATTTGCATCAAATTAATCAATTCATGGGTGTTGGGCCATACCCAAGAGGCTCAACCAGTCCCAACACAAAATATGAAGACATTTTTCATATTATTTCCTCCCTATAATCTTTTCAATACAAGTAAATCTAGACTTCAGTAAGATTTAAATTTCCATCACTAAAAATGCCCCTAAAATATATTTTACTTGATGATAAATAAATGTAAAAGAGTTTGCCTGTGTGCTAGACAAATCGAGACTTCTCATAAAGAATTCAAGAAACACATGTGCCAACACCCCCATTTGGCTTAGGTGGGCATCACTCTGCTGGATTACTTGAGAAGCTCACAGAAAAGAAATGATGAACCAGTAATATTCATTATTCCTCTCCAATCTGTTTTACTAGTTTTCCTTGATATCCTCATGCTAGTGACTGTAGAAATCAAATTTGGAGGCAAATACTGAAAACAGAATAATAATTTACCATTAACTTATTCGTCTGAATTAAATACACATTTCTTACAAATCCCTTGAAATCTAAAGAGCTGAACAAATATGTGCAGAATATTAAATTATTGTATTAAATTCGGCTAGCAGACAAAAATTAACATAAAAGGATTCAGTGTTATTTGCAAAATACAGCTGGGCAAGTGTTGGAAAGCATTCAGTTGTTTACACATGCTTATTTGGATGGTATTTTCATACCATTCTGTTGGCATTTTGGCACCACATTTATGACTTATATTATCAAAAATGCCTGGACATAGATCTTCAGGAAACAAATTCCTAAATTATTTTAGAAATTATAATCAAGACATGGGATACAAACACTTGACTGTTACTAATAAGCAGAACTGGGGCATTCCAGAAAGCTGTCCCTCTAAGTATTTGTTGAGATACCTGCTTTAATTTTGCTCTATCTGGAGAACATCTGCCTCTCCCCTGGGTTCTACACTGAGGGAATGCACACACACCCTACAGAGAATAAATTATTTCTAAATGAGGAATCTACAAAATCTAATTTGAAGACAAGCCCAATAGAGAAGAAAATGAACAAAAGGATCCTTTTCAAGCAGATTCTGTATGTGAAAGGCAGCTTACCTAAACAATTGTTCCTCTGTTTCATTTTGAGAATTCAGTTTCAGATTTCAGACTGCAGCAATTACAGCTGAGAGCCTTCCCTATGAATTTAGCTAAATTAATTAATCACTGCAGAATATGAAGGAACAAGTGGGTATACTGCAAGCTTTGTAATGAAAGCCATTAAAATGTCATAGATTCATTTTCAACTAAATAAATACAGGATGATCAGAAAAATTAACCCAAGGAAGAGAAGTCTGCTCTTTAATTTTCTGTTATTTCTACACACCACAGTACTGACAGTCACAGTAGCAGATTAAATACAGTCCCAGGGTTCAGTCTGCATCTCCTTGGAGTCTCACAAAAATTAACACCCATTTCTCAAGTTTTTTGAAACAGTAGTAGGAGTTCCAGGCAAAGGGAACACACCAGAAAAGCCCTTGAACCACAGAACCAGCTCACTGTGCTGTTCACAGCTCTGGTCTGTAAACTGGACATAAACTGTTGTTTGACTAAGCACATAAAGACAATAAACCAACCCCACTTTGGTGAGCACAAGTGATGGTACCAGAGCTACAACACACCACACTCAGAATAAAAATCAGACATCTCCATCTTCACTCGCCCTGGATACACAAGAGCTTGTTGACAATTCCTGAGGCAGCTCTAACTTCCATTCCTTTCAAGTCCAAGAGGGGCTAAGCATTTGGTTCAATAATGTTCCCCCATTTAAGCAGGACATTCCCAGCTGCTGAGTGATGGCAGCTCACTGCAAAGGGAGGTAAGCCTCCAGGCCTGAGGTCATGACAGTGAGAAAGCAAATGTCAATTACTGACTAGCAGAATCAAAAAAATGAAAAGGAATTGCTAAAATACGCACTGAAGAGTAGAACAGTAATGGAAAACTACAGCCCAGAGAACGCACTCCCCTCCTCTAGACAACAGTCTCCCAGATTTGTTTGAGCAGAGACAATGCCTGCTAGCAGGATTTTAGCTTACAACACATGGCAGGGCTTTGTCCATAAAAAGCATCCAATGTTTATATGCATTACACAGCAGTCATACACAGAAAAAGCACTACATACGATTCAATTGGATCCACAGAGTAGCTGGACTGCATGGGGAGATACTCAGCAGAAAAGACAGAGAACAAAAAGAGGAGTGGCTGTGGCAGGGGCAGTGCAGGTAAGGTGGCACTCCTTAACTCCCAGCACAGTCAGAAGACACTCCACCCAGGTGTGACTGTGATATAACAGACACAGAAAGGTGGATCTGGCTCTGGATTTTGGCATGTCCTAGTCTAGTTTCTTCTGTCAGTTGTGATTTCAGTGGAGGTACAAGACAATCCAGTCCCTGGGAGGGTCTCCCCTCTCTCCGTTCCTTTGGTACTGAGTGGAGTCTGAAAGGGGCTCTGCATGTCCCTGTCACCTGTCACAGAATTAAACATATTCCCAGCCTGGAGGCCACCACGAACAAGTTCATCCTACAGAGTCTGCAGATATAATTTCCCTGAGCAATATATATCCAAAACACAACAGCAGTAACTAGGTGGAAAGCTCTCTCACAGAACTTGGGAAACAACAGCAATTCAGATCTAATTATAATCAACGCATCAACATGAGAATTTGCACCTAAGAGACAATATTAAATCACATGCTTTTCCTATGCAACTTGCAAAGAAACTCCTGTGCCAGACTGAGCTTCCTCAACACAGTGACCACTCTGAAATCAGGTTAAGCCCCTCATTGTCCCCAGCTCAGCTTTAGAGACAAAACATAGCAGCAGCTACTGGAGCTAGCAGGAGTCAGCAGCAGCAGTGAATGTAACCCCTACCAAATATGCTCTGGGGTGTTCAATAGTCCATATAATTGCAGCACATCTTCCCTCTACCGTGGAGAATTTCATTTCTGATCAGGGAGGAATTTCACAGCGGAAAAAAGGTAGAAACCAGGAATACTGTTTACATTTAACACTTGCTTACTATGTTTTTGTTAGATGGAAACAACCAAGAGTATAACTGAACATATATCCTTCACTGTCACATGGGCAATAAAGCAAAGCTTATACCCAAAGTTTATTATTTGTAGATAGAGAAGTGCTTATAAATATCCTGAAATTCTGGCAAATGCTATTATTTGGACTGGCTGGCTAAATAACCTCTGAGAAGAGGTTAAATCTCTGTTGAATGCTCCAGGTCAACTATTGAGGCCAGTGCCAGGTAAATGAGTCCTGTCTGGCTGAATGCAACACCTAAAATCAGCTTAGTGGAACACAGAACTGGTTAAAAATCCAGCACATCATGCATTGCTGATAGAAACACACATAGTTAACTAAAACTCAGAGAATAACATCTGCCTTTATGCAGAGAGCAGAGTGAGCACAGAGGAAAACACAACTTGTCCAACAGAAAAGACTGGAGCAGCATCATTATTTACAGCGGCAGCTTGCATCTGGATGGCAGTATCAAATCAAATATCACTGCAAAAGAGATACCCAAATCCAAACCCCAGATATGTTGTAATAAAACAAAGGACAGAAGTGAAAGAAAAGGAACTTTCTGCGTAACAAAGACTGTGCTATTCTAAATCAGACCTGCCACCTAGAGAGTCCTTTGAGACTTTTACACTGTAAATTATTTAGACAACTGACTGAGGATAATTAGCATCTGTTTACCAAGGTGACTGTGATTAACCATAAGAAAGAAAGAAAGAAAAAAACTCCTCAGATGATCTTGTAAAGGAGTCATAGCAGGAGGAATAAAGTTCTAGAGTCATTTTGAGATTCCATCATAAGAACAAAACTGATTAGAGGTTGGTATCAAATATCAAATATAGTTCCAGTATTTCTTTGGTTAACACGGACTATTGAAGTGGCCCATAAACATACAGCTCAATCGGGGGGCTCACAGTCAGCTCCTGATGGGGGAAAAGAAACTCAGTCTGGGGAAATCACATGACTAAACAGGCAGATTAATCAGAAAATCAAAATCTGATCTCTTTGTCTCAGTCCAGAACCTTCTACAACCACCACTTTATTCAGAATGCCTTTGCTAAGAGAAAGCTTTGATGTCATATCATCAATAAAATGGGCTTTGCTATCAGCTGGCAAAGCTGCCCAAGGTCTGACCTCAACACAAGGATGGAGAATAAGAAGCAATAGTGGGAACCAGGGGTTAGTGCTGTTCAAACCTATGTAAATTAATCCTCCTTTGTACTGATTTTTCTGTTGACTCAGCTCATCTCTGGTTCATCTCTTGCTTTTTCAACATGACTTGTACTTGAGTTCTCACCATTAAAAGCAGAAATCCTTCATGTTTTCAGAGACACTAAATTTTTATTCCATATGAAAAATACATCACACAATCTGTAAGTATTTGAATTTTCCTCACACAACATGAAGAGAGAGAGAACTTCTTTTGAAGGATGCAATTCAGTGATTTTATGCCCTTTCTCAGCTAGAAATGCAGGAGTTACTACTAGGAACTGAAGGATATTGCATGCACCATAGCCATCAATAATCCCTGCAAGACAATGAGCAATTTCACTGCTAAACTGTGAATAACAAGATTACAAGTACTTAATTATTGAACAGCCTCATCAAGACATTAAAAAATTCCTCTATTAAAAAAAAAAAAAAGCCATAGTAAATCTATGCACATGTCATAGTGGTTTTTAAGCTGTTGGTGTACCCTTCACCTAGGAATTCTAGATCAAACAGCTCTACACTGATTCCCTGGCTGTTTTAAAGCTGAAACAGCACTGCAAAAATGAAAACTCATGACAACATAGGGATCAGGAGTTGTTCCCCAGATACAAAATAATTCACAAATAAATTACAGAATAATCAAAAATACCTGTGAGGTTTTAGGTCATTTTCTGATATTACTGATCTTGGCCAAATTCTAATGCTTCTATATTTTTTGCCACTAAATATCAAAAAGGAAAAATTCAAATATCCCAAAAAGGCTGAATACTCTCTAAATTTTAAGAGCTACTTGAATTCATTAAGCTACAAGGGCAAATTCAGATCCAAATTTAAAATTAAAAGCTGCCAAGGATTTAATTCAGACTTAGCATGCTGTCTGATCTATGATTATACTGAATTTTAAATTAAGTTGCAGAGAACAGTCTCAAATATTTTCCTCTAGAAAAACACAGGGAGGAAAAAGTTGTGTGTTTACATTTGTGTTTTAGTATATAACTTTATATAGGTTTGGGGTTTTCTTGGGTGGGCAGGGGATTAATTCAGTGTTCAACATAAAGAACAACATATAGCATGTCTGATCCAGACTGTGACATTTGCATGTGTCACTTATTATCTCGAAAAATGCAACTATGACGGTGCTGAAAATTATTTGGAAACATAAAAGCTCAGAGAACTGAGGGGCATTTGGAAATATCATTGAGCACTTTTACAAGCCCCTCCCCAATCATCCAGCTCTTTGCTAAACCCATGTCAGTGTTCAAACTAGAAAAATGGGGCCTTTAAGTCTTATTAGCCCAAACTCTTCCCCAAAAGTTTGGTATTTCTTAGTGTATGAGCACTGAACTGGAAACGAGTCTCCCCTACAACTCTAAAAGCCCCTAAATTCAACCAAGATGATTTTTATTATTAATCTAGAGTTTGCCCAGTAAGTAAAAGGTAATGAAGTGTTAAACATTGCATGGCAAAGATGATCTGCTGTGATTGTTGGAGAGAGGTACGTCTGCTGGACACTGAGGCTTCAAGGCAATTCTTATCATTAAAAATATATATTTTTTTAGTTATTACCCTGAAGCTGCAGTTATGTTATTAAACTTCACAGAAAATTACTTAGATTAAAAATAAGATTTCTTCAATAATTTCTGAAGTAATGAATTCCCACTGGATGGTCCTAGGGTAGCAGATAAATATGTAAGAAAAGAAGCAAAGGCTACACTCTCTCAAGGTTATTCTGTCAGCTGGCAAGAGTTGCACATCATAAAAAACCCTTTTTTTAAAAAGAGGTGTATTTGAACTCTAACTTTTCTTCAACTATCAAAGAAGTAAATTTCTACACTGGAAAAACTGACGTAGCTACTATTTAAGTAGTTTGGCTTTTCTCACAAAATACACTTGAACTGTAACTTCTAAGTCTTTACACACACAAAGTGGATCAAGTCCATTTGAAGAAGGCTGCATGTATAATGTAGTATCTGTTACAGTTATTTTAGATTAAAAACTTGGAGAAGAAATAAATAAATTTTAAGTAAGGATCAGTCCAAGGACTTGACAAAGAAAAAAGACCAAGAAAGGAAGAAAGTTCAATTTGAAGCTTGTCAGCAAAATTACTACACAAAACCCATTCATTAAAGATATTTAATTATTTAGTATATAGTTAGGTTTTAAGTCTTCACTACACCTCAATTTTTCTCCTAAATAACATTTCAGAATAATTATTTAGGGATACTGTTTCAGACTATGCTCAGGATCCCCCTGAAGGAACTCTCCACCTCCCCAAAGAAGAGTATTTCCTTTGCAAGCCGGTGTTCTGAAATTCAGGAGAGCTCCCTTTCGAAAGCATACACTTACACCTCTCCTTCACAAACTCATTGGTTATTAAAAGTCAGAAACACACTGCAAGTGCTCCTACAAATTAAGAGAAAATCATAAATCCCACAAATCACAGATCCAGCAGATCTCATTTGACTGGAATGAAGGTGATAATTACTGGGGTCTGTTGGACTCGAAGGGGAAAAGAAAATCACCATCATCTGCACACCACAGAAAAGTACATGCTGAAAACAGAGTCCAGATAAAGAGACATTCATACCAACATTCTAGGAAACAAAGAAAATAACAACAATATATCGATATTTGCTAAGTTTGCTGTCTGATTCTAACAATACTAATTCAAAAGGGGGGGAAGGGAAAATCTCTATCAGCCTATAATGTTCAAATAGGCAACTCCCTTCTTCAAATTAGATATACAATGACAGATGCTCTAAATATAGGATGATTTCTTTTTCCTTCAGTAAACACCATGTTTAATTAATATTACTATAGAAACCCATGTTTTAATTTCCTCGACACTTGCAAAATATTCCTCAACACCCACACTTACTTCCTGTTTGTTTAGAAAATACCTAAACCATGCATCAACCACTATACCCTCTAGCCATGAAGTCCTTTTGTGGGATTTTAGCTTAGTGAAAAATAAAAACCAAAAAACCCCCAAGCCACACATGGGTTCATCATTTCTTCTTCCCAGCTAACTGCCATCAGGTCGTGCATCAGTTTCCTTTAATCACAACAGCACAGCATTCCCGTTTTCACAAGGCTTTTGAATTCCTGCTCAGCTGCACTAAAGCACTTTACATACACTTAAAAGCTATAAGTGATTCTATACAGACTGTCAGTCTCATCAGTAATGCCACAATGACCCTTGAGATCCACAGAGCTCTGAGTACTAACCAAGCCCCTGGCCACACCATGGAACACGTTCACAATCATCCCGCTGCTGCTGCCACAGCCTCCCCTCCGATGGCTTTGATATCAGTGGGTGCATTTTGCATTTCCAAGTATAGAGCAGGCACATATGAAGTGCTGTTTTGCAGGAATGCTCTGTGTTCACACTTCCCAGAACAGATTTCACTGAGAAATGTGCATACAAGACACAGGCATATTCAGAAACAAGACACTAATCTTGGAACTTTTGCAACTGTAGCAAATAAATTTGGAAAGGAATCAACATCTAAATATTAAGTTCACAGGTCCCAATCAAATTGAAAAATACCCGACCTGAGGATCCTAAACATTTATACACCATTGAGAGGTTGTTCCAAAACTGTGGCAAATCTCTGAGGAGCACAGAGAAACTCTGTGCTCAGATACTGAATGTTCATAGCAATTGCTTAGTGAAGGTTGACTGGATGTCACCATGTCCATCTGGTAAAGGAAAAGACCATACAGAGAGAATTTTTCTGATATGCAGGGCCTTATTTATGGCTAGTAATATTTAACTGAATCTTTTTCAAGAAGATTTTGGCTTTGTATTTCATTTGTCTGCCTTTAAACTCTCCACTCTAAGAAAACATTCACCTAAATAAACATTTCTGAAGGAAAGAAACTAAATATTTATAAAACTGAGGCGATTTTTTTTAAATCAAAGACACAATTCATTCACCAAGTGGAAGATGGAAAGATGATCCAGGTAAGCTTTAAAATAGACACTGCCACCTTTCTTTGCTCCTCTTTGCTAACCTAGAGCGCAATGAATGGTGTTCAATTAAAACCACATAATGAAGAATGACTTTGCAGTATTTCTCCTCAATGCTTTTAGAAAGGCAATCTCTTCATAGTGGAACCTTTAGTCAGAAGAACAGCTATTTATAGGCAAAAATTGAGCCAAAGAGGTGGATCATCATCATTTGGCATTGAGTTCTGGGGCCCACAAGAAACCAACTCTTTCATTCAGCCTCAGTAAAACAAAACTGTGATCCCTGTCACCACAAACTTCTTTCCCAGCTCATGGGCCACTGACACCTTGTCAGACTTGCTAGACATCCAGTACCTGACTCTTCCCCATTCTGAACTCTAAGAGCAGTCAGTATGAAGAAGGTATAAGAGACTCACACTTTAACAAATTTCTATACCTCTTTTTTTTCCTCTTCTGTGCTGGTATGAATAACTATTTAGGTATAAAGCAACATACATTATACACTTCACACTGATGTCAAAAGACAAAGGTGACTTTCCAACTCTGGCTTCAGCTGTCAGCAAATCTGTCAAAGATATGTCCTGTTCACTGCACATTGAACAAGTACTTTTCTATCCTGCACTGTGCAAATGGAGCTTTTATACTTGGTCTTTCCACAGACCCAAAAGACGTTGTTTCCTTGTTGGATCTGCCACTGACAGGGTTTCACTCCCCAAGACCCAGAAGGCAAGTGCATTTATCAGGGAACTACAGGGGCAAAGGCAAAGCCAGCGTGTCCTCAGCACTGTTCACCACCCTGCAAGCTGGGGGCATCCTTCACATGGAAACATGGGCCAGCCTAACCACAACCCCACATTCTGCCTACAACAGTGCAGTCTGAAAGACAACAGAAACCCAAATCCTAGTCACTGATCCACGTGAAGATGAAAGGATCTCCCACAGGTTTGAGAGCAGTGATCTTTCTTTGATTGAACTGCTTCCAAGACATTTTTCAGCTCTCTGTCCTTGAATGTCTCCCAGTGCTGCTGAAGTTTCCCATTACGAAACACAATGAATTTCAGTCCCGAGATTAAAACACATTCTCAAACTGCAGTTTCACGTTCCAAATTCTTCCCTGGGAATGCTGTTGTGGACTTCCTAGCTGGGAAAGGCAGTTACTGTGTGAGCAAGGGGAGAAAGTGTGGGTGTCTTGCTTTCCATAAGCCACTCAGATCTATGGTGAGCCCGTACAGTCCACTCTTGTCTCTCCGTGATCGGTCCCTACCACGGCACCTCAGAGTGGCCCTGAAATGTTGCATGATGCTTCCAGATTCAGTCAAGCCCCTGAGACTGAATGTGCAATCATTACTTTAGCTTCCTGTCCTCAAGCACCTCTATCTCAGGAAAATGAGGACACATTTCTCTGCAGCACAGGAGAAATACGGTGTGGTTATAAACAAGGTAATAATGTGGAGATGATGGAGTTGGACAACACTGAGGAGATTAGCTGCAGTGTTACTGACAAAAGCAATATGCAGGAAATATGGCTGAGTTGCAACGCAAAATCCTTGCAAAACCTGAGCTATATTCTGGCATATAAGTGAAAAACACTCACAACTAGTGCTTTACTTGGGTTTTTATGATGCTGAACAACAACACAATCTGCTCTCATTACCATTCATTGCTGTATAATTGCCCTGATTTCTTCAGAATGTCTGGGGATGAATGGAAGGCTTATTGCTATGATGTGACTCAGTTTCCCTTTTTTTCTGATACTCTATGCCCTCAAAAAAAAAAAAAAAAGGCTCTGGACATTTAGAGACAGTACAGACAATTTGGCACTTATTGCTGTGACAATAAACAATCCCTATCCTCCACAGACCCAACATGCTGTAATAATAGAACATTCATTTTCAGAAGAATTTCTGAACTGCATCAATCCGAAAGTCTCCCAAGAAAACACACTTGCAAGCCTTCAAGGGTTTGTGAATTCTCCTTGATTAAACAATGGCTCAGGAACACAGCAAGATCAACCATCCTGTGCCTTTTGAGATTTCTCATTTCAGTGTTTTAGATGTCAAGGACAATGGAAACTTATGCAAGAAGTTTTATTGTGAATTTTCCAACTCAAAATAAGAGAACACACAGACACACAAAAATCAAACCCAAGAAAGCCAGAACACAGTTTCGGTAGAAACAGTCCCAAGGCATGCACCTCTGAGTCAAGACAAATAAAAGCTGGATTCATCTGGATCCAGGAACCTGTTATCAAAGATGTCATCAACAAATATGCTTTATAGTTAGATCTCATGGGGAGGTCACAGATCAGGAGTTTGGGACTGTCCTTCTGCTTGTATTTTATATCATTCAATTTTGGATCTAACCAGTCCTGGTAAATATTTGCCATTAGTTGTTCAGAGATCAGTTATAGAACCAATTCTTATTTAAGCTCACTACAATTGAAGAATTTCACTACCATTTGATATTCTTAAAGTCTGTCCACAAAGAACAAGATTTTAAGCACTGGGTAAAGCCACCTGCTTGGAAGAGACCCAGAACACACAGCACTATTTCTTTTTGCTTTTCTCCTTTCTTTCATTCTAATTTGGTGTGATTAATCAGATGCATAGTGCATGGCTTTCTACAGACTGCAAAGCAAAGCCACTGCTGTCATAAAAAGCTACTTTTGCATAATCAGATAAGATTAAACATGCCATTCGTCTTCATTATACAGTTGATAAGCAACTCCCAAGTTGCATGATTTAGTTCTCCTACCTGCTGATTGGCTATTATAAAAATAAACACATTTTGGAGCATCCAAATATGCCGATATAAATAAACAAGAGTTGAAATATAAGGAGGGTGGTATATAACTCTATTTCTGTACAGTATACACCCTGAAAGCACATATATACCAGAAGCAGCAAAGGTTTCTTTTTGGTTTTTCGGTTTTGATTTTTTTCCCAAAATATACCTTTGTTTGATCTTCACCTCTACATGGAGCAATTCATCAGACCAATGTGCATTTTAAAAGATGTAATGTGCAGACAGACCTAAAATTCCTCCTGGAAAGATGTGAAAAATAAAACTGCAAATTTCACCATAACTAACTACAGAAAGCAATGTTTAATCATTGCTGGACGCGTAACTTTGTGCCGACCAGCACAGTCAAAATTATTGCTTTGTTCATACACTATGCAACAGAGTAATTTACACTCAAACTAACAACAAGAATAGCACTTCCAAGACTGTAATTACAAAAAAAAATAAAAATCCAAAGTATGACTAAGAAGCAATTATCTCGACCAGCTTTAGTAAAACCTCCATCAGAATGTGATTTACTACCAAGGTCTGCCAGTTCTGGGGCTCCCTGGAATACATCACCAAAAAGATTGCAGAGGGGGAAAGAACATTGCTTAAAAAAATCATATTAATATTTTGCTCTTACTTCACACAGTTCTAAATTACAAAATGTTCCTGGACAAACTTTTCTCTCACAGCACCTGTGAACATTCCCTTCATCTCCCCAAAGACCTGTTACCACCTTTCCAAGCTTTCCTTCCTGAGCTTTCCTCTTCTGCAGACTTTGGAATTCAGCCTGAGGAGCCAGGCAAACTTGGATGCTCTCACCCTGTTCTCTGCCTGTCAGCATGTGCTCCAGATAGAGGTTATTTTTAACCTCAATTAGTTTGTTGTGTTAGCACAAACAAGGAGATGACGTAAGATTGAATAAGCAGACAAGTGCAGGGAAAATTCATAAACCAGCATTGCTCAAAGTAAATGAAGCCAAAAAGAAAGGTGTATGTATATCCCCCATCCATTTGTCCCATCATTCTCCTGCAATACCTTCCTTTCTTCCCGGGCTGATTTTCTGATCCAGTCCCTGGCTCAGGACTAACAAAAGGACCACTCTTAGGCTGCACAAGTACAGGTGCACACAGAGCATGATTGCCATGCACTTTAAACACCAAAACAGGTTTTTATCCTTCACTAACGCCTATACCTCTTAAACAAAGAATATATATATGTGTTTTGTCAAGCCATTCTATATCTATGGCAAGTGAGGAAATTAAATTTGCTTGCCAGAACACATTTATATTCAGTTGCTTGATTTTTCTTTACTTTCTTCCTTAATAAAAGTAGATCCCATCAAATCTGTCTAACAGATAATTTGAAGGCAATAACGTACACAATGTTATTGTGAAGCACATTTTCCTTGTTTCCCTTTCTTCCCACAGCAGTATTTATTCTGAGGCTGCTGTTCTGAATGATGGCAGATGTCTGGGGCCTTGCGAGTCAGCTTCCTAATGGAAGATAAACCAGTGGCATCAAGTCTGGGAATAATTTAAATATAACTTGTTCTGTTTCTGCAGGATCTCAGTTCAGAACTTAAAACATGAATTACCAAATTGCCCCTGGGCGATGCCTTCCTTCAATAACAAGCCCAACAGCCTCAGAGAACAGCTCTGCCTCAAGAATTGAATTTAATCAGAACCCCGGGCAGAGAGCAAATTCTCCTGCTGCTCTCACACACCCTCTCCAAAAGACTTGTCACTAGAGTGGGACTTGCATAACCAAAGCTTACAGCACACAGCATGTCTCCCCAAGACTGAACATATGCTCATGGGCGGAGGAAAAAGCCAACTTGAAGCCTGTAACTGCACCATCTGTTGACACCCACCTACCTCTCACAGAGACAGCACCTACAGGTCAGTCCGAGGCTCTGTTGTGCTAAACTTGCTGCAAACACAACAAACAGGACAGTAACTCTCTCCAAACATCCATATGCAACACAGAGGCACCAGCAGTTACTCACCAAGGATCAGACGAGCTTTGTGTGGAGCAGCTCTTCAGAGGTATTTTTCAAACAGGGGTTTAATGTTTCTAAACAGCTGATGTCCAACACCCATGTTAAAATCTGAGATTTGTGTGAAATAATAATTTCCTCATTTATGAGGAGCCAGTCTAAAGAGGGGGTGTATTTATAGCCAAGATTACCAGGCAGTAGCTGAGCTGAAACCTTGGCAGGCATCCATTGAAGGTGACAGTGATGCACTGAGCTAGACTGGCAGGGCACAGGGAGAGGAAGCAACCACAGGGGCAGAAAGATGGCTGAGGAACAAAGCTACTGGACTTGGCTAATCTGATTAGATCAGACAGCATGTTATAATATTGTCTATTAAAAACTTAAAAAGGCATAAAGCTATTTTGTTGTGGTATTCCAATTCTAGTCAAGTAATTCTAGACCAAATCCAGAAGGGAAAAATTCAAGATACTTCCATGTTTCTATAACTTTATGAATTGGATTTCAGTTTTTAAATACAATTATGTTTAGTACCTTAAACTGTAGACTAAATGTGGTCCATGAAAAGTGACCAGTGAATATATTTGTTTTTATCTGCTGCATTTCCACATGTGATGAGCAACATTAACACCTTGTAGGATTATGGAACTAGCAGAGAGGACTGCACTAAAAGGTGCAACAGCACCTTTAAAAACATTTAAACATTAAACCATGTAAAAACAGCATTAAAAATATTTCAAAGAGATGTGAGAAAAATTCTCTTTCCAGTCATTCCACCAGTAATTAGAACTGTGCACTAAAAACAGTAATGCCAAGTCAAAGAGAGTTCAACTCTGATTTTCTAATTTCACTCATTTTCATGTTCACTTCCATACGCATTTGATATAAACATGAATGCTGTATGAGCCTCCAGAGGTATCAGTCATCCCACATTTCAGGGGAGATAGACTAGAATCATGTACAAAATTCCTCATGAATAAGGGACCCCAAGGTTTGCAGTTTTTTCCAGAAATATCTGGTTTAAAGTTCCCTCCATGGATACAAATCCAGTATCTACAGACAAACCAGGTTGCATTAAAACACAATGATTAAATCTTAAAGTCATTTTTACTTACTTTTGCCATAGAATGCATTGTCCCCACTATTGTTAAAATGATTAAATTATATCCCCAGCTGTTTTAGATTCAAAACAATCTGGCATATAAATAAAGCACAATCCAAAATCTTTTTTATAGATTTTTAAGCAAAAAAATATATAAGAGCTCTGAAAAAAACCTAAACAATGTATATTCAGGATTTGACTCAACTATTAAAATTTAAGACTAGTGCTAAAAGTAGGAATACAGTTTATTAAAATAACAGCAATATGCTTAAACATTTCACTCAGTTGTGTTCACTCATTTCTATTTGAGACTCCTCCAAGGAAAACAACCACAGATTTCACTGAACCAGCTATGACAGAAACAAGGCACAGATGGAGAATGAGACTGTGGCAGTGAACTCACAGATGGAGGAGACTGTAAATTAGACACTCAAGATACTTCACACCTCTCTGTATTTTGAGTAAACAGTGAAATAAGATACCAAAAGGCTGTCACTGCTGCTGGTAGAAGTGGCACCTCCTATTTACAAAACTCTGTTAGAACCTCTACTTGAACCCCTTCACCTTAAACCGTTTTTATGTCTGAAATGCCCTCATTCCTGCTCTCCAGAGATCGGTTTCACAAACTCCTGGGTGCAGTGGCTTAATCTAAACCAGTGCCAGATGAATTAGGGAGGGGTTCCCAACAATTCTCTAATCTGACTGCTCTCAAATGTTGGAGTGTCAACAGTACTGGCCAAATAATTGGACATTCTCAAGGAGCTACATAAAAAAACAGAATTACTTCTTTAAATGAAGAGACCATGTGATGATCACATGAGATGAATCAAAGTGGTACATGAGTTTATCTCAGCTACAAAACACAACTAAATGCTTAAGTTGCAGTAGTTGTAGCTTTTAATGGTATTACTGGGAAAGGCTATGAAGAAATTCTCTCTCAAATCATCATGGGGGAAAAGAATAACTGGAGTGAATGCAACTTCAGACAAAGTTTGTAATATTAATTTTTTTTTCATTAAAGAGACTATAGCACTTATGTAAATAGGAATGCTTAATACCCTGTCTACAATGAAGCATTAGCTTCAAGAAATTATCATTAACATTCATTCTAGGCACCTCAGTAATGTGCAGAGAATACAGTGTCTTTGTTTTAAGGACAGAAATATCTACTTGACTTTACTAACTAAAAACTGTAAAATGCTGTAGCCTTGAATGAAAATTCAGTAAGTTTAATTAAGCAAAAAGTTGTAATCTATACCAATTTAATATAATGGATTTAATTTAAAATTCAAGCCATGCTACTCAAGTTAATGAAATAAATATTAAAAGTTCTGTGATCCTCTTAGTTCCTTGTCCTTTGATAGAACAGACTGCACCACTTGCTCATACCTTTGCTCCAGAACAGCAGCAGCTGCAGCAGTGCCAGCTTTTCTGCCTCACCTTACCCAGAAGGACATGGTTATTTATTTGCTGCGGTGTCCCTTGGGCAGCTTTTGTCTTTACCAGGCTGCATTATTTAGTATTTAGTTTAAGCATTTCCCTCCTGTCCTTGATTGCACTGTCCTCTACCCACCAGGGAGGAACGTCAGGTTTTAAATATTTACAGATGTTTATACCAAGGGTCCAGCTCCTACCAAAAGAGCAGAGAAAAGTGAATCCCATCAACTCTAAACACACAGGATCTCATCCACTCAGCAAAACTCCACTGATTATAATGCAAGAAGAAACAAATTACAGCATCTCAGGTGGCTTCCAGTGGTTCTGGTGAGAGCCATACATGCTCCATGAAAAGCACAAAGAAGCCTAAAGATACTTTGTTCTGCCTCACAAAATTTCCCAAGACAGTTTTTATGCCCTGCTGCTTCCTCATAAAATTTGACAACACTGGCCTTTGCACAGCCAATAAACAGCAACCCCTGCTCCTGTGAAATATGCCATGGTATCTTAGTCACATTCTTCATCAATACAAGTGTTTCTGTAGGAGAGCACCTCTGGAAGGTAATAATGCTCATGGTACATCATGATTTCAGGAAAATGGCAATCTGATATCATGTAATTTTAATTTATTTATGCTGCAGAGTTATAGGGAATCATTCAGTCATGAATAGAAATAAAATAAACATTAAACAAGTAACTACAGTGACACTACCACTCTGACAACTATTAAAGTGTCAAGGCTTTTTGTTAACTGAGATTAATAACTATCACTGCTAGCAGTGCAGCACATCTACAGTAGATCCATCTTCTGGGAAAGTTCAATCAAACTGGAAAATGTGTACCAATGGCAGAGGGAGGTGCAGGAAAAGGCACAGAACACAGAAGAAACTTGTTACTTCTCATTACATACTGACTAACCCATAAACCCAAATATGAGTAGCTGGGTAAGTGTGCTACTGTTTCACCCTTAAATCCTAGCCTCAAGTAAAATCAACTCATTTCTAAGCTTCCTTTCAATGTCATTTGTTCCACAGTCGCCTCCTCTGACAGGCATTCTCTCTACAATAATCTGTTTTGATCATCTGGTGCAACAGGTTTTTTCCTACAGTTGCAAATTATGTCAGTATAATGCAATTAATTTTTATTATTTCTTATTGAAAAGATATCACAGGGGACAGACATACTGCTTTAATCACCAATATAAATTATAAAAATTAAGCTTTCAATTCATCTCTTATAAAAATATTTGTCTTAGAAGTCTCTAAAAAAATCAACTGTTATTTTTAAATAAATTCAGATTGACTTACATTATGAAAGCAGTAACTAATTTTTGGTAACAATAAACGAACTTATGTCATGTACAATTTGGGCCAAATGGTTCATTAAAAGTAGCTAATAATAATTCACAAATATTCATGAACCAAGTGAAAACTGAAATATTGATCAACTATTCTGCTGAAACCCACACAGTTATTTCTCACAGCTAAACAGGGCATTTTTCTGACAGGCAGTGTTGATCTCTATATGCTTTATGGAGATATGCCCTATGGCCTTAAAACATTTTGTAATCATATTTTCTGCAACAGAATTTGACTGTTTGCTCCTAGACATCATAATTAGTCACCATAGCTATTATTTTTGCAAATGGAAAATTATATGTCTTTTGCTAAAGCCTCACATCAGAGAGGGAACCAGATTCTGAGAAAGATAAATGTAATAATCACAATATTAAAATTTATTAGCAATTAGCAAGTAAAAGCAATAGACCATTGAAGATTAGAGGTACTCTGGATTCTCCACCCAAAGCCCTGGAGCTCCAGTACAGGTAACAAGCGCTAGAAACAAATGCATGGCCATTGACTTTCCCCCTTACACTCTTGTTTGTGTTACTGTGTCTGCCACGACTGAGCTCAATGCAGCAACATTTGCAAGGCCTTGGAAGTTAAAACTAACATCACGTATATCTCATGTTGCTCCATGTCAAATGGATCCACTGCCCCACCTAATGCACCTTGTCAAAATGAAGGCTGATCTTGCATCTTTCCCGGTCACACACCCACCTATTTGTGGCATATAATACTTAGTACTTTGGAGGATTTATCAGGACCAAGAGGGAAGATACATTGTGTTTTGCCAGACTCAAATAAGAGTTCAGGAAGCAGGTTTTCCCATCTCTTTTACTGATACACAGGAAGTGAACTTCATCAAAACTTTAATGCAAAACTTTCCAATTAAATCAATTCTTTTGATTTCTACAGACCAAGTTCCCAAACAGAAGAGTCAAGACAAAACGGCCATCTTCTACAAATTAACTTTGTTTCTGGTAGAAAAAACCTCTTTAATAAGGTACCATTCCCTCCCCATGTGGTTAACTGCAGACAAAGTGGGTTAGCTGTGCATCAGGAGTTGCTGCAATACTCATCTTACAATGCCACTCTCTTGAAAGAACTTTTCCTGTTACAGCAAAAATTCCTATACTGCAATTATGAATTAATGAGCCTAGGTATGATGTTTAAAGTAAATAAGGCCTTTTAATGTAATAGAAAGGGAAGTATTTACATGTAGATGAGGTACAATAAAGCAACCTGCTTTATTGTTTTTTGTGCAATTCCCTCCATGCAATTCCTTCAGCCTCAGAAGTACAATGTAAACCCCCCAAATTAAATACAATTAGTTCAGTGGATTAGCTTTACAACAATGACACTTTAATACTCCCAGGGGACTTCAATACCCTCTTTTACCAGTGTTCACACAGTTTTATAAATCCTCTGAACTAGAACTTGAACTGTCTTCCTCTCATGTGCTATGTCCATTTATTCTTGGCTGCTCCTAGGATAATTCTCCCACAAACAGATGAGAACTCTAAGGGTTAACCTTAAGTTTTTGAGTGCCCTACCTCAGAGCGCAGCATCTCCTCACCACTGTGGGTGCTACAAAGAGTGATGTTATAAAAGCACTACCATATGCTTCAATTCAGGATGTACAACACTCCAGGGCATGTCTGAAAGCAGATGGATCTCTGCACAGATCGTGCAGATCTGTGGCACCCTGGGGGCACTCCAAGGATGGCACTATAGCACACCACACTATCTCCTTGAAAATGTATGGGGCAAAAGAACAAGAGACCTGAAAAAGTACTGTCCATGGCAGATCAGGCTATATTTAAATAACATTCCATCATAGAACTAGGGAAGTGGTCACTTTATATGTATCTATGGTAAGCTCTCAGGTGAGAGTTTCTTCACTTGGATTTCTGAGGTTATAATATAATGAAGTCACCAGATTTATATTTGATGGCAGTCAAAAAAAGTAAATTGAGTATTAGGCAGTATTAAGCAAGAAACAACGACCAAATCAACATTATGCAGCTCATACTGGTCTCTAATCTTAAATGCCATCAATTTTTGGACTCCATGCTCTCAAAAAAAAGAATAAAATAGAGCAATAGAAAATAGAAAGTGGGCTGATAAAGATGAGCAAAGCTATTAAATAGTTCTGTATTAGACTCAAAGGCTCCTCAGTCAAGATTAAGGGAGAATTTTGATAGAAGTCTATTAAAATCTAGAGTGGCATGGAAAATAAAGCATATCAAATGCCATGGGCAGATGGCAGGTTACAAACACACAAACAAAAATGTGGTCCTTCACAATACCCAGGAATTACACTAAGGATTTTAAATATATATATATATATGCTTTCTTCATTTATAGGAATTCCTTTTTGTTCAATGTCTTGAGTAAATGTCAGAGAAAACCAAATCAAGCAAAGGATGAGTTCAACAGGGAATCATAAATCAGTAAAATGAGGATTCCTTTAAAAATAGGTCAGGATACATTGCAATATTAATCCTCCTTTAAGTACAGGTTGCTTTATCTACGTTCCACTTTCTTATATTGCAAATGCTTTTAAGCATCATATTAGTGTCTAAGCAGTCCAAACAGCACAGAACTCTTGTTCAGCAATGGAAGGTTTTCTCATCTCTTCCTAAACAATGAGAAAGGAGATATATATACACACACACACTACATAGGGAGTTACCAATGAAGCAGAATAAATAGGTCACACAATGTTTTTAAAAGTCTATTACTGTGAAAATACATGCCCACTAATGGGATGTAAAACCAGGTTCTCAGTAAGTAGGTCATGCAGCATTTTTATAGACTATTAGAACATACACATGCATACTAATGGCATACAAAACTGGATTCTGTAAAAGTAAGAAGATTAGAGAGACCAAAAAAATTCTGTGACATGGATGGGTCCGAGGAGGTTGCTCTATTAGACAGCTGTATATATTTGCCAGGGATAATCTGTTTCCTGAAATATTTCTGTCCTTTCTTACGAAGTTGTTTGGAACAACCCCCGGGGGAATTGTGCTTTTCTGTTAGCTCAGAGCAATAAAAATATAGCTCACTTCTAAAACTGGATGTTAGGAAGTAATTCTGCCTCTCGAGAGCACTACTTTAAATAGTCCAGAGTTGGAGAAAAGAAAGCTAGAAGATGACAGAAACAAAACTAAACATAAAGTCATATTTCAAGCTATCATTCATTCTCTTGTAATTTTGTTGACAGACTAAGCTTACTTAAAAAATAAAAAACACATTGGATTGGCGTAATGTACATCTATAATAAAACTACAGCACTATAACACAGAGGTGGTAAACCAATGCGACTAAAACATAAACACCTATCTTCTGTACTTTTAAGAATAGAAAATATTTATACTTAATGCTCCTTTTTTATATTCAAATATATTTGAAACCTACTAGACGAGTTCATCATTTCCACTCCTAAGAGTCATTTGTCACAACAAAATCAAGAGATGTTGAAGCAAGAAATCTCTGATGAGTGAAATACAACCTCACTTAAAGCAGCACATTATACATCTCAGGAGTGAAAGGTATTGATCTCAGTGGCTGCACCTTCACATACAGATAGGGCTGCACTGTGCTCTGACTGCCCAAGAACCAAACATATTCCCAGCCTAAGTGCAGATGCAGTATGTGGGTACGGTGGTCTTGCACACATAATTACTTCTTCTAAAGCAGAACAACACAGGAGGCTTGCTGAGGCTCCCCACTTCTCCCTAATCTGTGGAGCACCAAGTCCCTTCACAGTGACATCACAGCACAATGTGTCCCTCACACGGTGCTAATGCCTGCAAGACAGCACATCTGTGCTTTGCCAGGCACTTGACAGCCTCACTGCTGATTTCTGTTGTATGCATTTGTAAGTACACTCTGCATAAACTCGGGGATGTCTGCCTGCCTGCCCTGAGACAGCTAAGGCACAACTTTTAACACAATCAGAGGGGAATGCAAATGGATTTTTTTTTTTTAGTTTATACTTAGAAAATAAAAAAAAAAATTAAAATTACAGTTAAGCTCAGCTAAAACGTATGGGTGAATAATTCTAATCATAAGCACAGAAGGCTGACACTACCACAGACCGTAAAAACCTTCAGTCAGGATCTTTTCACTTCTTCCCCTGGCTAATGGAAAGCAGAGCCAGGATGCAGCACAAAGCAGGCACAAACCAGCACAAATCGTAGCAAAGACATCCAATTAAGACCCTCACTTAAAGAATTCAGACAAAATGGGCTGAGAAGGTAGAAGCTAAGTTTTACTTCTTTTAGGGAAAGTTGGAAAGTGGTGATATTCCCAATTTATTTGACAAATACTGAATATTTACTGATAAACAGAGCCATTAGAATGAAAAGTGGCAGCTTTATTTTCCTGAAGCTAATAAATTAACACACTACCTGAAAATTAAGTTGGCAGTTACATTTTTCTACTGTTAGCTGTTTCAGCTTACAAAATTACATCTCATCTTGTTTAGATTAGAATGCCACTTTCTCAAATATTTCCAAGAAATTTCAAGACAATAATTTAATTCAATGAACAGATGCCCAAACAAATGTCTACATTTGCTAACATTTTGTCCCAGACTGAGTGCAATGGCTATGCATTATAATAAACTAAGGATTTAATGGTGTCTTTGCCAAATTTATTTCTAGATCAAAACTTTAGCTAAAAAAGTTCCTGATGAGCCTGGTGAGACTTCTTTTCCTGCTGTCCCCCAGTTCACAAGGACTTAGGGTACTTTGTGTCAAGCTAAGAAATGAGCTGGAAAATCTAACTCTCTAAATAAATAACTCCATCAGTAAACTACTGAATCTCAAACAATTCCCTTAAAAGGTTTAATTTGTGCAGAAACACAAAGCTTTTGGTAGGTATGGGGTTCATTTTGTTTCATGGCCCCCTCTCTCACTGAGCAGAAGGGGCTCGTTCCCACCAGGTTAACCCAGCAGAGAGCGATTCCTACCTCAGTTCTTTTATCTCCTACAACTCTGCCCTCCAGTCTGGAAAGCAGCAATGAGGAAATCTTCTCTGGCTCACCCGAGGACAGGTCCAGACTGGACAGCTGCCTCTTCCCCTCTGCTGCTCACCATCTCCCTGGGGCAGTTCCTCCCCAACACTGTTTCCCCCTCTCTCAGGACACACGCCTCTTTTATGGGACACCCCAGGCCAGAGCCAGTTTGGTGGTGAGCCTGCTGCCACCTTCTCCTACACCAGGAAAAATTGCACGTTTTAGGGAGAGAAGTCTCAAAAGGACTGGGGCAGAGACTCACGAGTTTTAGGAACAGCCAACCCAGGAACTGACCTGCGGCCCTGAAGATCCATCCGGCACCACAGTCACCGTGCAGCAGCACCTGCCGCTCCAGAACCTTCTCTGGCAGGTGCTGCCCCCTCAGCCCTCCAGCACCATCACCTGTGCCCTGCAAGCACAGCTGTTTCCCATGGCCCCCACACTGTAGCACAGCTGGGAACAATAATTACCCATCCACCCTCGCCCTGTCTGAGCCCCACATGCTTAGCACAACAATGTCCAGAGCTGAAGGAAGACAGTGCAGATAGGTTTGGTTTGGGGTGGGAAATCAGGGGTTTAGCGTTTTATTTTATACCCAGAATTTTAGCAAGCATGGTAATACTCTTCATGGCTTTGCTGTGATGTAATTATGCTGCAGGAACACCACAGGCAATTAATCTCTTGTAATTCTTTAACATAAAAGAATAGATCTTGTTTCCAATTCAAACTATGTCCCCTTGTTCTGATTCATACCTTCTCCCTTGTCACGTGAAAACCAGCATTTCTAATTAGCAACATCAGCTGAGGAGGTTGATTTATTTTTTTATTTTTTTTGTAATCTGGAAATTATCAGAGAAAGCTCAGTTTAAGAAGACAAGCAGAAAACACTGGAAAAAACCCCCCCTCAGATAACACAGAAATAATTACATGAAGAATATATATGTATATTAGCAACTAAAACTCATTATGTAATTTGCAAGATTATATTCTCTATATAGTATTCAAGAATTAGAAAGCACAGCTTTTAAAAACAACAAAGTAAGTATTGAAAACCCTGTGGATCATTCAGGTACACAATGATTGTTACTACAAGTAAATGCCTGTCATTTCAATTTTTTCCACTAGCAAATAACCCTTTAATAATCAAAGGCCCCTCAGTGTTCAGGGAGAAACAGGCAGCAGAGTAAGAAAACTGATAGCCTGCATCCAAAATCTGCACTGCCAGAATTCACTGACCTGCACCCAGGTCTAAGTTCATTTTCAGCTGCTCTCACCACCTGTGGGGAAGAACCATAACATGCCACAAGCTAAAAGCAAGACAAACACATTCTGTTCTGCACCTGGATGTTCAGGGGTTGGTTTCACTTACTTCTTGTCAGCTTATGACCCTTACAGTCTTCCCTGCAGGTTCGATTTCAACAGAACTCCCAAAGTAAACCACTTCACAAGGATGCTTGACTTTCAACAGCTATAAAAAAATAACTCCTAGTGCTGGCAGAAACAGAATATTTTCATTTAAAATGACCTTCTCATTTCTGATGCCTTCAGCCTGAGCAGCTTGCCTTAGGAATCAAAGGATGTGAATGTCCATTCAAATCTCTCTTTTTATTTTCTACTTCGGGTTTGGTCTGACACAAAGTTTTTGACACACCAAGAAACACAAATTCACATATTATTTCTACCTCTAAAGCATCCAGAAATAACAAGAGAAAAAGAGAAAGATTAAAAATTCACAGCCATCTGCATGGGATACCTGAACACAAGAGCTAAGGCAAGATGTGCACAGCATGTCAAATAATGTTGAAACTGCAGCTGTTGATCACAAATAAAATTAAGGTGGGTCTGAAACTACACCAAATGTTTTGCATGATATTCTCTTACAACACATGGCTTCCCATTCACTCTGCAGAACTATCCCTCGGTGTGAATGGTGCTATGAAACACAGTAAGAGTTCAAGAGCCTGGATGTACAAACTCTTTCACACTGCAGGACGGGAGCAAATTCTTCTAAGAAATTATTTTTATTGGAATCCCACTAGGTGACCTTTATGGAGTCATCTTACCCATATCTTATGAGTTCTTCTGCACATCTGGACAATTTAAAGCAGATCATTATAATGGGCTTTGTTGTGCTTTCTAAATTGTAGGGTTTCTTTCCAGCCTTACACATGCACTGCCTAAAGGTGACCCTGAGGCTCATTGGCAACAGATGAGCAGCCCTTAATTCTCACGGGGGCATTTTAGAAACACAGCAAAAACAGCGTGTGTGGAAAACCTCTGTCAGACTCATTAAGCAATTATCCAGTGATTTCTCAGAGGAATGCAGCAATTCTTCTTGTTTTTAAGGGTGCTAATCTTATAGATGCACTGTATTACTCTGCAATTCCCCATTTCATAGGCCACCTCAAGGGAAGAGAGTTAAATTTCTACTATGTGTTAACTTCTCATCAGGCTCTCTCAGTGACAAGTAGCATTTCCAAGGTCTCACTGGGACTTACACTCTACCTCAAAGGTTGTTTCATTAAAGCCACTCTCAGTTCAGTTTTGTTTTGCTTTTTTTGTCTGTCCTGAAAAAAATAGTCTTTTTTTTGGGCAAATGCCACTCTTTAAGCACATATAATCCTAAAAGCTTTCTAAGCAACTATTCTCATCTCCCACATTTTGTCTAATTTGCATTCATTGCATAAATACCAACCACACTTACAAGTAGCTCCACACTAGTTTTTGGGTAATATCAGAACGGGGGAGGGAGACGGGAGAGGAACTGGGTTTTGTTTTGAAGAAAGGAGTTGGGGTATTTGTTTATTTTTTATTGAATACCACATGAGAGACACAAAAGCAATTTGCAGGAAATACTCCATTGGTCTGCTAATCTAAAATAATGATCTTGAGTTTTTGCAAAAGCTGAATTCCAGACAGACTCACTGTCTCAGCACAAATACTCATTTCAACAAAAAATCTCTGAAGTTCTTAACCAAGAACAATTACATTGCTCTTAAATTCAGAATAAGTGGTTAAATGTGAAATTATGCAGAGGCCGAAAGTATTCCTAACAGAAAAATCTTGCTCACCTCACTAATTTAATTAAGAAATTATCTCCTTTCATATAATTTTAGACAAAAGTATTCTACTCTGGTGCCCACCCATCCGGTTCCTCGGCATGAAAACACTTGCCAAAGAGCCCGGCTCACCCCGCGCGGGAAAATTCCACACACATTTGGTGCAACAGGAAGATAAGCTTGGAATGCGACAATTCAACCTCACTTTAAGTGTGAATGCAGCGCACGACAACATCGTACAAACAAAGCAGATTTCACTCGTGCAGCATTCAGAACATTTGTATTTTACTCACAACGCTGAGAACTGAATGGAAAGGTTCCAGACTGACTGCAAAGAAAATCGGTCACGATGGGAGTCCTAATGCACAACTGTATCACTTTTACTCAAATGAAGAATTAAAGTATTTTCATGCTGACTTTGCCTATAATGAAAAAGAATTATATGGGGAAAATTAGTAGGAATAATTGTTTGACTCTTCCAGTTCCCTCTTGTGGAAATGTTTACAAGTGTATGTGATTAATGGCAATCTGTCACCATCAGTGCCTCTCAAAAGTGAATGTACAGCACTTCCCCCAGTGTATGTTATAGTGCCAGAAGCAAACACATAATCTAAAACTAGCCTTCACACCTTAGAGCCACAAGCTGCCAAATACTGGAGCAACTCAGAGAGTCCCAGAAGAAAAGTTGGCTGGCCAAGTGGAAAATATTAGCCCAAAGCAAAACACTTTGAGCAAAATGTGTCCAAACAAGAGTTCATCTCGTTTATTTTCTTATCAAGAGTCATTAGGAGCACAGAGCAGGAAGAAGGCAGAAGGAAAACGTTTCTCTTTTCTGAAATGGACAGGAAGGACGTACAAGTCACAGTGTTAACCAGATTGTACTTTACAGGTCTTTCGCTGGATATGTTAAAATAACTTTTTAATAGAACAACAACAAAAAAATAAAAAAGCAAAAGAGCTCAAAAATTTGCAAAAAAAAAAAAATTTCCGGCAGCTCTTCTTAGCGTGTTTCTCTCTCCAGTGTGCACATGGGCAACCTCAGGACAAAGACCTTTTTTTTCCTGCTTTATTCACAAATACGCCAGATTATCTGTTTTTCAGCAAAGTGGAAATTTAAGCTGCACTCTGAAAGCACAAGGTTCATTTTCCCATGGTTACTATGAACAATACTTGAAGGTCAATAACCGTGCAACATGCAGGGTGTTTTACGCAATGATTATAATACACTGAGATACTCAGCTAGATGTCATAGCGCTCTCCAGAGTCACTCAGCTGTGCTGGAAACTGCAGTGAGATTATGGGATAACAATGAGGCCTTACAGGATGCAACATAACAGCACAACTCCTACTGCTGGTAGAGGCCATCCCAGGAAGCTGAATTCAGACACATGCAGCACATTTCTGGAGACTCAGCATTGTCTGACACAGCCATCAGTAACTATTTTTAAATTCAAATACAATGAAGCATAAAGGTATATACAGTTTCTGGGTCTCTGGCAGCTTAAATTCAAGGTCTGAAGCAGAATGACCACAATAAGGAGCTAAGTGGATAACCTTTGTTAATGTCCTTAAGTGTAGAAGAACACAGATTTCAGAAACACCATGAAATGAAATGGAAAAGAATAATGGCTTTCAGTATTTCCTCATCTGTTGAGTTTTCATTAGTAATACTTAAGACCTAAACCATTTAAATATGAATGTTAAGGAAGTGGGATATGCCAAGAAGTGGAGCTTTTATTGTTATGTTTCATGATCTGTTCAGAAACTAATTTGTTGTTCCTGAATAAATTTAACACATGGGAATTTCCATGGATTTTCTCGTGGCAGCACAAGGAAAACACTGAAACATTTTATAGTGCCTCATATCATCTCCAGCTACACATATGTTGGCTCCAATTTTCCAAAGATTCAATAAAAGTCTTCAAAACTATGTGTTCAGTAGTTGTTCGCAGCCGTTTTTTGTTTCCACCAGTTATCAGTAGCAGCAGCTATACCCTATGTACTGTTTATGTGTTACTCCCTGGAAAGCCCCTTACACAGCTCAGAATTTTCTCCATCTAGCCTGTTGTTGTGCTACAGAGATTGGTAACAGCATCCTTAGATCCTTACAGTCTGTTAGTACTCATAGAGTTGCGTGCAAAACTATCCACTCTAGTTCTGACAACCTCATTCTGGCTACAGAAGTATATCAGTATTTTCCAGACCATTTACCCCGTTCTCCACCTGGACATCTTATATGACTTTCCTTCCTGGGAAGCATTCAAACTCTTAGCAACAAAACTATAAAATAAAAACCACTGTGTGTATACATTACAATCCAGGGAGAAAGTTTATATGCTAACTCTCTAGTAAGATTGTATTGGAAAAAAGTGGACAGTGACAAACTCCACCTTTCCCTTGGCCTTGTCTTAAAAATCTCAATCAATCAGGAGAGCAACTTCAAGTGAGTTATTAAATGTCTTTAATGTAATTTAAAGCAAGTTAACCCTCAATACAATGAAAAAAAAAGAAAAAAGAATCAATGCTTTGGTCCAGCCATTTCCACAGCTCAGTACACTCGTTACACTCAGTTAACATTCATGAGAAAGAGAACTAATCAGTGCACACACACAGCATAAATAACATAAATAATATAAAAGCTTCCTAAGGAATCGCACAGAGAATAGCTCACTGGAGAGCAGGTTCTCCATGAGCTGCAAGGTGTAGTCTTGTTTCAACCCTTTGGAGCTCAGTCCTTCTCTCAGTTTTAGTTGAGGTGGTCCTTCAGCTGTGCTAGCAGGGTGATGAGGTTCTGCTGGGGTGCAGGCACAAAGCCCGGGTACATCCAACTCCCAGGAACCGGCAGCAGCAGGAACTGAGACCAGGCTTGTTGTACCTCCTGCCTTCTCCTTCAGACCCTGCCCTTGGATATTGGTTCCTTTGTTCTAATCTCATATATACCCTAAAAATATGTGCTAGTCTATGCTCCACTTTCTGTCTCGCTCCTTAGCTTTATATTTAATTTCCAATTTGTCTCAACTTTTCCTGTGAAAAGGACACTTTGACATAAAAACAAGTTTCTGCTCTGGTTTGATTTGTTTTTTTAGGAGCCAGTGAATTACCTATTGCCAGCAAAGCCCAAAGATTACTGCAGCTGTCCTTGTTATGAATTTAGATATTTCATTTTACTTTTCCCCCTGTTCATTTTAATGTAAAAATCTTAACACACTTTAATACTGCTTGTTGCTAGAAGAAATATTTCCACTTCTTAATAAACAACAGTAAAAAACTCAAACAAAAACCCACACAAAACTGCAAACAAGACAGAGAGAAAGATAAAAACAAAAGGTTATCTAACAGCCATACTATCAACAAATGCAAGTGTATTTCCAGAAGTGCAGGCAGCACAGCAAACCTCATTAGCTAGAGAGCAGGAGAGAGGCAAAGGGAGGCTGTTATTTACTGCTGATTAACCACTATCCCTCATAAGCAGATTTAGGATTTAATCAAAACTCCCTGAACTACCTTTAATCTAGGAGGAAGTCCAAAGAAAGACTGGGATGGTGTATTTGATAACCTCAGATATGAAAGCTCAGTAAATTAGTCCTTCCCTCAGAGCAAGGGAAGGTGATGGTTCCCTGGTGTGGAAAGGCCAGAGCAACCAACACGGTTGTACTGATGCTCCTGCAGAGGAGTTGACTGAATGCACTCAAAAAGATAAGCATGAAAGAGTTTAAAGGTGTCTTCAGCTCCCTTCTGCAAAGTATTGGAAGGAGAATTTAATCAGATGCTGCCAGCTTGAACATTTAGCCCTGAATTACCCCAAAACATTTTGCTTTAGGCAAATTGGTCTAAACTTCTATTTCCTTGTTGGCACGAACCTCTGTAAGTACTGAGACACTAAGGGTTTTTGCAGAAAGAGTTATTGGACACTGTAGCCTTCCCTGGATCAGAGAATTTATGCTTTTTCTGCTTAGTGGGGGAAATATACTACCTTTATTTCTTTTCTCTTAGCTCTAGCCCTGTTGCCTGTTATCTTGTGTATCCCTTCTGAACAGAAAGTACTAACCAATTTTATCCCTACAGATTTGTTCTGTTCCTTTGATTCACCCTTACACTCCTTTCCCCTCATTTTCTGTGATTTCTATTAGATCTTGCACTGAGTGCAGAGCTCCTCATCCAGCTATTATGGTCTGTTTCTACCATTTCCATTTCCCCTCCACACTGTGTAACATGTGCCAAAGCAACCCACATCTCCCTCAGGACCTGCAGTCCTTTATCCCTTAGCTTATCTTCCCCAGGAATCCCGCCTATCAATTCCCTGAAGTTGGGGAAGACTCTTTCTCTGAAATGAGTTCTTCTGTTCCTCCGGTATATTATTTTCCTTTAAAAAGTGAGTTCTACCTTATGATTTTTTAACTTGTGCTTTCAGCTTAGCTTCTCAGTTCCACATTAATCAGCATCCAGTCTGAAACAGCTGCTCCAACAGCATTTCCCAGCCCATTTGAGGACCCTTTTTTACTGTTAGTATTTGTACAATCTTGCCCCAAACTGACAACACTTAATACCAGTTCTGATAATACTATTGTTTCAATTTCTCCAGATATATTATTAATAATCAATATATAATTGTAAATAATAATTATTAAAAATAAAATTATGTGTAGTCTAATCTACAATGGGCATAATTTTGTTATGTAGTTGGTTATACATATTAATATAATTAACATATTACTATTAGCAAATTTTGTATAGTAAAGTGAGTTCATACAAGTGGTTATTAAAGCCACTCAGGAAATATTATTTACAGTGTCTTGCTTGATTAACCCCAAACACAGTGATAGCTCTTCTAGTGCAGAGGCTACTGGGGCTCAGTGACCTCAGAAACAGAATATCCAGAATATCAGAACATAAATGCACAGCCAAATTTCTATAAGCACAGTCTTTCCTCAGAGACAGAATGAGTATGTGCTTCAGTTAGAACATCGTATCAAGACTCTGGGATAATTCTTTTCTAAAAATGGAGATGAATAGTTAAAGTAAGAATTGATGCTTCACAAAAAAACCTTTCCAATTTTGGAAATGTTTCAAGTATTGTTCTAGATAATCACTTTATTAATTATTGTTATCTAAAAATCTATGTTCCTCTTCAATCCTTTTCTATAGTGCTCACTTGCAGACTATAATCAAAGCATGCTGTAATAAATAACAAAGTTTATATTTTACTTCCTTCCAGCCAAGCAATTCTAGGAGATGAATTATTAATGCATTATTTTAGATTCAGAACAACTCCACAGTTTCTCCTTATGCAGCTTCAAATACACCACTAGAGATTAACAGAAATGAGATGGATCTGGTTGACTTGGTATGAGCTCTAATTCCACTAATCATGATGGGAAAAATAAGATGTTCTTTTCACTTGCTACAGATGCAATTACCTTAAAAACAAGTGCACATATGCTGGCTTGATTTCCTTGAAATAAAACCCCCACCACATTAAGCCATCAGGCTCTTAACCTGTGGCTACTGCAGTAAGAGTTCTGAGATGTTTTATGAGGAGCAGTGACCAATGAGGTGCCAGTTGCCCACTGCAGGAGAAAGGAAAAAAGCACTGGGGTGATTAGAAAGCACTCTAATTATTGTACTGAAAAGTCATACATTGGGCTGATAATGCAGTAGAAGCTTTCCATAATGTTTGTGGAAAAGAAACCCACATAAAATAAAGTTTAAAATACTGCATTAGTTTTCCTGCTCAGGGAAGCCCTGAAAAGTTTGCTGATTTTGCATAAACTTGCACCTATTGCTCTTGTCAGTCCTAGAAATAATGAGAAAATCATCCCAAATAATCCAGCTATTTCTGCCAGCAATAACCATTTTCTGAGTAGAAAAAAATTTTCTTTCTCTTTAATACAAGTAACATTTAGATCAACAAAAAAGTAGTCTTTGAAAGCATCAGCATTAGCAATACGGCTCAAGACTAATGCTGATTTGCAGCTTACAGCCATTTAACTATTACTCAAAATCCGTCTACTCTGCAGGTGGGAGATTAGTTTTCTCAAAACCACTTTATTTTTCATGACTTTAAACACTGGGGGGGGGGGGGGGGGGGGGACAAAAAAAAAAAAAAATTAAAAAAAAACAAGG
>JAWWEW010000017.1:13407684-13439511 GCA_035583185.1 Anabacerthia variegaticeps
CCCCCCCCCCCCCCCCCCCCCCCCCCCCCCCCCCCCCCCCCCCCCCCCCCCCCCCCCACAAAAAAAATCAAAGTACAAAAATCCAAAGGTTTTCAAATACAGCAAAAACTGACATTACACATTAACCTCACATCTACTGAGCTTTCATTCTCTTATGTTAAAATTCTCCTCTTGACCACAACATTAGCCGGAAGTTTGTCTGCCTTCATAACACTGAATCAGGCTACCAGTGTGCATGACTATCTCTCTAGAAAAACTTCCTCTCTTGTTCAATTTTCATCATTCTAAAATGAAACACTAAAAACTGGGATTTATCTCTCTTTTCGCTATCTAATAGTACTATCAATTATTTCCTAGTAACTAATTGCAGTTTATGAACCATTTGAGAACAGATCATTTGTGCTTGTGATTTGCAGCTTAGTCATACAAATGGCAATTTGTATTCTCCAATTGAGCAATGTTGGCTTAAAAATAGGAAAGAGGTTCCAGACAACAAAAATGTGTAGGAAACATTTTTTGAACACTTAAAAACCATTTCCTCCCCTCTCATATGCCTAGCTATGCATGTTGATCTAATAAATAAGTACTATTATTTATAGTAATAAATAGACATTACTTTCATTAAAGGAATTACAACACAAATATATAACAAAATAACAGGGCGGTACAGGAAAGGAATGAGTTATTTCAGTGCGGAAAGGTGTGCTTCAAGTACCAAAACACCCCAAATGTTCTATTTTCTGGGAGAAACTTGAGGCAGGATGACGTTAGTAGTTGAATTTGCTGTATCTCACTGAAAATTGGAGGATTTTCTCTGCTGTCAGTGAGCAAAGTAGAGGACAGCAGAACCCACATAGAGCACAATCCTGCGGATGTGTCTGGTCAGAATCACAAAACAATAAATTTTTATTCAGATTCAAACCTTCACTCTGCAGAATACACTCAATTCCCTCGGGAGAGCTGTAAAACATTTTTGCAGCAGTTTCTGTTCTCTGAGCAAACATCTCTCAAATCTTCCTACAGAAACACATCAGTGAAAAGCCAGGAATTGAAGGAGAAAACTCTAAAAAGCATATGTTATCATTTTGTGAGTCTATTTATTTTCACAAATTCAGAATAAACTGCTTTGCCTCCAGAATATCACATAATTCAAGCACACATTCCCACACTGAAATTCTTAGTTAATAGGTAGTCTACAAAACTGAGCTTTTTGAAGAGAAGGTGCACCTTAATTTCTAGAGGAGTTCCACAGAAGAATAAAGAATTGCTTTATTTTGAAGTGTTAGTAGTGATATTTTAAAGAAGAGGTATTTCAAGTATGATCTTTTAGAGAAAAGGTCTCTTTACTATCTCTTCCTTTCTAAAAGGATCGTGTAAATATTAGTAAACACTAACAAATAATGATAGAGAAAAATTACTGAAGTAGGTCACCTGATGACATCTCAATCAAAAGAAAACCCATTTAGTAAGAAATACAGGAAATGCAAAAGTCAGTTTTCCTTTTGATTCTTTCAACTCCTTTCTAATAGGAGACAAAGAGAAAGAAAAGCTAAGACGAAACTAAAATGGCTTTTGCACCATCCTAAAAGTAAAAAAAATTAGTACATACAGTGAAATACATGTAAATGTGCAAAGTTGCAGAATTTAGCTCACCAGAGTTTGTGATTTTTGGCTCACTAGAGTTTGCTACAGCTTTGCAAAATGATGAACATGTCCAGCAAGATGCTGAAAGGCTGCAGGATCCAACTACAAGTGCAAAGCAAACAACCAGAAAGTTCCCGTCTACAGAGCTGTGTTCCGACTCAGACTCACATCACTTGTCACCCCCACCCTGAGAAGTGTCACTGTCCAAGAACTGTGAAATCTCTCCCCACAGTGGTTACAACAATCTGAGGGTTGGCTATTTGAATCTGGCATGTAATGCCTTCTGTCACAATAATTACAGTCCTTGGGGAAAGGTTTTCCTGTGCTGTCTGGATTTCCTTGTGCAAGGTTGGCCCCTTGTCATTTGCAACCACATCCATAACATTTTAATGGCAATTGCTGGACCTTCCACTCTGCTGCTGAGCTCTCTCAAACAACTTTGACATTTTTTATTCTCAAGACTAAGCCTGATGAACAGTTTGGGCTGACAAACCATATCAACCAGTCATATCTGTAATTAACAAAAGCAACCCAATTGTAACTATTAAAGCCACTAAAATATTTCAAATTCAGAAGCCTATTATATGTGTTTCAGGACTTCAGCTATATCTCTGGACAAAAATGTTACAAGTCTTTCTTTAAAACGAACGAACAAACAAACCCCAGCCACAAACAGATGTCCTCTTTGGCAGTGATTTTCTAAGTGCTTTCCAGTTGTCTTCCACACTATACATTGGTAAATAAGGATAGAGAAAATCACCAAAGCAGCTCACCCGGTTACATCTCTGTCAATTAAAACCAAACCTATCTAGTAAGGAACATATACAATCAGAAAATCAGTTTTCCTTTTGACTTACTTTTATATCAGGCCACAAATATCGTAACTGTATCCTAACTGCTTTACAGAATTCTGGGAGCTGAATCCTCCCTGTGACCAGTAAACCCAACTTCAAAGGTTGTGAAGATTTTTCATAAAAACACATTGTTATCAGCCTTTCTTAATTTTCCATGACCCAGAAATTCTGAGAAACTTTTGCCCTAAAAACACTAAAGTGCAGCATTCCTGAAACAAAAGCTGCAGGGCTTGTGGCAGACTGTTTGAAGAACTTGCTGCTGTGGCCAGGGGAGCTCAGCAGAGCCCAGGAGCCAGCAGAGCTTCTCCCACCTGCTCATCAATAACTGTTTCCTCTGTTGCCCAAGTCTCGATTGTATCTGTATTTTAAATTCTACAGGGCTTTATCTGAACTGCTGCCCATGACTGTGTTTTGGTACACCATGTCATCAGAGAATCTGTCTTTTGCATTTATTTCTATGGGGTGACATATACCTGGAAGATATTTTAGTTACACAAACAGGGGAAAGGCAAAAAACAAATCTGTTTGCACATAAAAGTTCATGGTAATCAAATCATTAGTTGGATCTCTTGTTTTCTCTAATCAGTGGAAAACAAGTTGAACTTCATTACCACTTTCCAAAGGGAGTTTTCAAGTATTTTCAATTAATTAGGAATAGTTTACCACGATCTTTTGCTCAGCCTTTCACTTCTAGGGGTCTGAATATGTAACAGAGGATGTCACTTGAAATATCACCTGGAAGAATTTCTGGGCCCAGTTCTCTTGGCCATTACACTGAGCTGTCAGAATTAAAACCTTTCCTCTTCCTATCCTCTTATTGCAGTAGGGATCAATTTACATTTTGCACATAAACCTATGAAAGACAGATCGTACAAGAGATTACTTAAAATAAAAGCTCCTAAAGCATTTTTAAAGTTAAAAGTACATCAAAAATATGTATTTATCTTAAGCTGAGAAACATGTAATCTTTTTATTTATTTCTGTTAATCGCTTCTATGGAAAGACTGGATTATTTTTTTCAATTTCTCTGGTCTGTGAAGGTTTCTAGCTAGCACATTTCAGTCATAACAGAAAAGGAGGTTTTCCTCAGATTATTTTCTTAGAAGTTACTTAAGTGTGTCTTCCACAAGTCAAATTTCGAAGGCCTGCTCATTGACCCAAGGGATAGAGAGCGATACAGTGATTATTCTGGAGCACACACAGCTTCAGAAGGTGTCTTCTCAGTCAAACATTTTCAAAAACAATCAAGAATCAACCACTAGCAAGAAAGTATTGGCTGTAACTACAGATGGCATAGGCCCTTTGTATAAGATAAACAGAATACTCATGATCTGCACATCCTGTGTGTCAGAACACCATCATGTTTATACATGAAACAAACTGAAAAGAAAAAAGGAAATTAACAGCAAGTCTCCCTGTACATTCCGTTGTCTTTACCTTCTTGGCACACAGACTGCAACATGAAATCCAGTGCAATTATCTGCAGCAAATAATCCATTTAGTGGTTTGAGGTCTTACCTACCAGATTAACATCCATCCACACAAGTCTGACATTTGCATCATAAAAATGTTCTGAATTGCCAACCTTTCACACATACAGCAAAAATAATGACAGCAATTTGCAGTATCTAACACATGAAAACACACATTCATTTTATTCTCCTTTTTTTTTTTTTTCCTGCAATGCATGTTCCAGTTAAATGCTTTCAACATCTAAATAGACTAACAGTGATGGTCATGGAAAGCCGGAATAAAGCAATAAATATTCTATAGACTTTCAGCAAAAAGATATGGATCATCAACACTTATGATACAGACACATCAACTTTCAGTCCTTTACCTTACTGTGTATCCTGAGGAAATTAAACTGTGATATATGCAGCAGGGTTTAGATAAGAAAGTGTTCAGGTGAAACGATGACAAGAATTTTTTTGAGGGTTCTTTTCATAGTAAAGCCTCTTGGGCAATGAGATCCTATCACCATCATTCCTATTTGAACACTGACACATTGAATACTTTGCACTGCAATGCATTAAAAACGTCTGATTAGGGACATCTTTTTGCCAGAGGGAGAAGAGGTGAGACAGCTTTCCAGCCTGAATCTGTACTTTAAAAATGATGGGTGTGTTCTTAGTTTAACATGAAAGAAGAGAATTGCACTAAATTCCTCTTGCATTATCTATAAGTAAAGTATTTATGTGGCTCAGACAAGAAAATACTGCTCTTGCTTTAGGAAATACTGAGCTCTGTACCCTATCTGGACAGGATCACAGATGATTTAACCACCAGACATGTGACCAGTGCTTTTTAAAGTTTCAATATAATTTCTTCGATTTGGAGCTTCAGTATAGAACTTATGGTCATTTGCATACTTTTGAAAACAATTTTCTTAACGAAACTGGATACCCGTGTACTTATTGAGAAGGGCTGGCACTTCAGAGCCAAGGGGCCAACAGTTCTATTTAAAAACCTGATGGAAGAAGGCCACTCAACAACACTGCACTTTATTGTCAGCCCCTGCATAGCATATATTCCTGAATACAACACAGATACCCCTACCAGAAAAACAATACATCACAAAGGTACACAAAGCTGCCACAAACCCTTTTGGTTTCAATATATGGTTTTATCCCAATTTTATCTCCATATTGGCTAAGTCATTAATCAAGTATTTATTATGTAGTGTAAGTGTTACAGGGGACTGAAGGTAGTTTTCAGATGGGAGGTTATATTTCTTCCTTTAAATTAGGGACATATATTGAAAAATATAATGATGTAGCATAATTAGGAATATATCTATTCTCCGTCTGACTGATGAAGTCTAAACTTTTCATAACCATAATATTAATAAGGGCTTCACGTCCTTCAATTTTGTATCATGTCATATAATTACACTGTATTTTCTGATATATGAAGTGGATCTAAATCAGTCTTGTAGTGTTCCACAACAGTCATTGCAGAGCTACAAATGCACTTCCCTTTCATCTACAGAACTGGAATAAGATCACAGAACTTCTGTATCTACAGAAGATATGTGTATTTTAATATCCCATGCTCAAAATTACAAAATTATATCTGAGAAGCTACTAAATATTTCAAGTAAGCCTCAGAAAAGTCTGGAAATGCTTTCCAAAAGAAATATTCAATAAATTAGTACACTGAGATTTAATAAAATCTCAATGTCCTATATATTGCAGAACAGATTGTAAAATTATTGGACTGCAGCTGGCATATTCTGAAACACATGGTTTCCAGGAGAAGAGTATTTATTGTTATGCTTTTCAGTCACTGACACAGTAAAATAACTAAATAGCAGTATTTTCAAGCAAATACAGAATCAGTAATATTGTACTTAAAGGCCATGATTAAATTCTCATGTCACAGTCACCACAGAAATGCAAAAACTGTAATTAAATACATCCAGTGTGAGCAGTATAGCTACTATGAAAATACTAATTAGTCAGATTTTTAACATGTAACCTTACATGTCCCACCACATTAGGTTTTAAAGCTGACTGGCTTCAACACCATCACAGTTTCCATTATAATTAATATAAATCCCTAATATTAAAGGGGCATCTTTACTTTAGAGATTAAGTAGTAATTAATAAACTTTTTCAACTACTTAAGATACTCTCTGCACGCAGATAGCGAATTACTGATTACATTTTAGCTAAAATATTAAAAAGGAATTTTCCAAGTAATTGAATGCAAATATGCTGAATATGATTTGTTGTTCGTGGACAAGAAAAGTACAATCATCAAGGGTCTTAATTACACAAACATTGCCCATAGCCATCGGTGGCATTCACACCCTTAAAAAATGGAAACTATATTTTCTGATGAAATTTGGTGTTGTGCTACCAAATTCAATCATAAGAACATTTGCAAAGTGAACACAAAAGAAACAGTAAGAAAGTTTAAGGAAAGCCACATCAAAATGGCATTATGTGCAGTTCTATCACACATGGCACCTTACCTTGCCCCCCCAGTCTAGGCGTGACGATCTGTGCCCACACTCACCCCTGGGCACCACGACACTGGCCCAAACCTCGCCAAAGTGCCCCCAGCTGCTCCCAGGGCCCGTGCTGAGAAGGTCACCCTAATGGTGGCATTACACAGCACTTACAGCAGATGTTCTCACCTGTCCCTCGGTGGGCTTTGCACAGGTGGGACCTATTGAAAGTGAAATCCTGAGGGAACAGAACAATGGTCACTGTTAATGCAGGGCAGGAATACACACCGCCAGTTTTGTTGCATCCCAGTTTTAATTGCCACGTTATTACTTCATCTGAAAATGCTAATATGAGGGAGAAAAGCAAATACAAAAAGTGCAATGTAGGATTATTCCATGAGAAATACTGATAATAACTTCCCTGAATTTTGCATGAGCATAGTATTAAAATTGCATTCTATTCCTGCACACATCGGGAATTTTACAATTGTCCCCTGTGAGCAAATACGCTTAATTGGGGTCTGTCAATATAATTTCAGACCAACTGCCACTGTATGTTGTTCACCAATATAAATGCAATTACTTGGATCAGCTTCTGCTCATAAAAAAAGAACAGTGACTGGCTTAGGGTACCCTTGAAAAGTTCAAACTTTCTTCCCACATGCTGGCTTTGATGTGCTTTTTCTAAATGAGATACAGAGAAGAATTAGCCTTTGGGAATGGTATAAATTCTGTCATCTTTAGTACCAGCATTGCCATCATCCTGAATATGACTCTGTGAGTAGCCTATCATTCAAAACTAGAATATATCTCTATGTTAAAAACACACACACATCAGATTAAAGTTATATACACAATAACAATTGATTTAAGTTAATTACTGCAATGTGAAAGAAAAATCCACCTATTGCAAGATACCCAAACAAAGATCTCTGGAAGCAGCCATATTATAAGTGACACTCTAATCACAACATTCTACTATTTCCCATTTCAGTTTTCCTGTCATGGGATATAATTTGGGAGGACATTTTAAATTTGGTAAGCTTGAGCTTTGACATAAATATGCAAATAATATACCCGGCATTTTGTCACTGTCTGCAGCTTCAGAGTCCTTCCATCTTAGACAGGTGAACTGCCCTGAAATACAATCTCCCTCTGCCACACTGATGGATTTTCATCAGATTTCATCTCCAAGAGCACCTTTGTCATTTCCAGTTACGTTTCAATTTCATTTCTCATCCTGACAAACAATGGAAACAACATTTTGGGGGGAAGGAATGGGGGGTGGGGGTGGTATCACAAAGACCAAACTAACAGTGCTTGGTTTGCCAGTTGGTGATTCTTCTGTTTTGTTTGTTGATCTAAATAAATATACAGCTCTTCTCAAATATCAATTTGAAACAAAAGTTAAATCTCCTCAAAATATTTTTACTAAAGTTATTCATACAGACAGCAAAGATTAATTTGTAACAGGAGAGTCAGAAAGACTTAGAATTAACTGATTCACATCTGGCTTATTAGAAAGCATCAATGATGCAGTCAGAGGAATAGAAAAGACATAAATACATGTAAAATAAAGGGGCTTTAAAGGAAACTGTGCATCTATATCCAAAAGGGATCTAGGCAACAAAAGCCAAAAGAGAAATGCTCAAAACCCTCAGGTACCCCCAGGTACCTCCAGAGGTACCTGAAGTTCATACATTTTTAACTTTTCAATGTGGAAATTCTGCCTGTGACACAACCCTGCAGAATGTCTGCAGGCTGGGCAGGGCGGTGCATACCTTTGCATGAATCAGTCTCACCATTCTCTGTGGTGATGCAATTGTGTCTCTCTTACTGTGTCAACCCAGGCAATCCACAAGGGCTGGTTATTTTGGGGCTGATAATTGAAAACACTGTGGTCAGAAAAGTAAAGGGCTGGTACCATTGTTAGGGCCCTTCTCTCTTAAAATATAAAAAATTAATTCGCCTCTGCCCTTCTGGGTGTGGAATTGCTTCTTGACCTTATGGATCAGCCAGTATTTCTTGCACCCTGAGAAAAGTTCCTAAATCCCTTCTCCTCCCGCTGCCATTATGACACACACAAGGTTGCTGACGGGCTGCTTTCCCTTCTCTTCAGCTCTCCTACCTTGAAACCTGGTAACCCTGTAACCCCCTGGGGCCAGTGGTGCCTGTAGCCAGCCTCAGGAGCGTACAGGGTTTGCATTAGACAGCAATGATGTGTCATTCTGACTTCGGAAAAGCCCACCTTTCTTAGCTAATACTGTCTGTTCCAGGGGGTCAAGGTAAGTCTTCTCTATGATCAGTGTGGTCCTCAAAATTATAGGCTATACTCTGGAAACTACTCAGAAAACATATTTGACAACTATTAAACTTAATTCTCAGAGAACAGATGTGTTAATGTAACTCGTAAATACCTAACGTGAATAAGCCCACATGAAAGCCACTGAAATGGGCCAAATAAATAAAGGTCTAGTTATTCTTCTGTTCTTTAATACACCTGGAAAACACTTTCTATATCCCATCGAGCAAATCAAAGGACATTTTACTTTGGAGATTCATGGAGAGAGGTAGGAAATGCAAAGAATGTGAGTGTTATCCATCAGTGACAATTATAAAACCTCATGAATATGTAAGCCATTGAATTTTCAGACTAGTGAAGTTCACAGTTCATTTTGCTTATTCACAGCCTGCAAGTTCCTAGCTGAGTATATTATGTGAGTATGGGAATTAAAACAAAATATTAAATAAGTATCATATTCATTCGAAAACTATTTTCCAAAATAAAACCCAAACACAATAAGCACTAAGAGGTTTCAGTTCTTACTGATTGAGTCTGACTCTCCTAGGTCTCAGTGGAGTACTTGAATTATTTGCATAATTAACTTTTGATATCCATATTGTTTAAAGCTTCGCTATGTAACTTGAACCCTATTAGAACATAGAACTTTATTTTATTAGGAGTGTGGGTAAAATAAAATAACAACCTACAAAATGAAAGAAGATAATCCTAGGAAATCATATCAGTTGAGGAGTTACTAGCCTCACACAAAACAAAAGTTAATTATAATCTCTAATTTGGGGATACAGAAGCTGAACCAGAAGACAAGGAAACCTCTCCTTCAATTCCAGAGCACGGGCCACTTGAATCTTCTGCAATTATTCAAAATCCTATAAATCCACTCCGTTTCACTGACATCAAGTTAAGATACCATCATCATCCTAGTTTAGACACCAAAAAAAAAGCCTCTTAACAAGAACTTGTAGCCCTGAGACTTTAGGCAAGGGGTCCCATGTGTATAGTTAATTCATGGCAAACATTGCTTTTAATATGACAGGAACTATATGTGCTGCATAAAATGAGCCATGTCAGTGCATATTCACAAGACCAAACAGCAGATGGTAAAACCAGAATGTCCTTTTTTTTCACATTTCCACAGCATCTAATATAGTAAGGCTTTGACTCCATGCAAGGTATTTAGGAGTGAATAGAATACAAATTAACTTCTTAAACAAACACAAGGTAAATGCTAAATGTCATAAAGGACTTTATGGAATACTGTGTAAAGATTAAAAAAACCAGATAAAATATTAAGTTCTATGTATTTTTCCACTGATTCTCATTTTAATACAAGCCACTACATACCTTGAGCCAAAACAAAACAATAGAACAAGGAAAACCTCTCCTAGCTACAGACATATATATTACTAGAGAAAAATATTTTACAGCATAATATACCCCTTATGTAACATTAGTACAGCAGGCTTTAAAAACCTGTTACTGAAATCCCAAGGGTTTTTAGTAAAATAGGTGATTTATGACTTCTGCTTTCACCCATGCTTAAGCATTGATCTGTTCAGCACAAACCTTGCAGTGAAAAAAACATCAATTCTGGGTTTCAGTGTATGAAGCAATTTGGTAAAGATTCATGAGCTTTATATTTAATGATCTAAAAATCAAAGTTGTATGAATGGGGATCCACCCCCTTAACTGTCCTTCATACACTAAATGATGCCATGTGATACTTGTTGAGTAGCTTTAGTTGAAACGAGTAGTTACTTCAAAAGAATGCACTTATGGGCACAATGCCATATAAACCAGCACAGTCAACTGCATTGCCATCCTGGAGTGGACTGCACTGAGTTTAAGGGTTGGATTTAAGATAAATCCCAGTGCCTCTATGCACCTTCAGAGTGAAGAATGCATCTCGGTTACCCAGTGACTTCATCTGCCTTCCTCCACCACCACCAGGCTTTTTTTGCTTTAGGAATATGCATACAGTTTCCAGTAGCAGTGAGTGTGAGTGTAGTGAGACAGGTGATGCAATTCTGAATTACCACATCTGAGTGCCATGCAGCTCCAGGGCTGAACTAACCCAAGAGTGCTCATGTGCTGTGTGTGCACAATGGTTTGCAGGCATGCAAGACACTATGCTGCTCTGAAGGACCTTCTTATCCAAACCATTCCCATTTGGAAATGTGATTTTTTTTTTCTGTCCTAGTAGCAGCATTTTTATGAAAAAAAAAAAAAATAATAGATAAAGGCAAAACTTGGAATCCAAGACTATAAACTGAGTTTAACTGCTTTTAGATATTCAGTGGTTTCCACACTAGTGCTGAAGATAAGCATGGCCCAAACAATGTGGTTAGTTCTTATTCTTACTGTCTCACAGACCTGGTGCCACACAGAATGAAAACCCTCACCATTCAGGGTGATTTAAGTCAGGAAGTAAAACAGATTTTTAAACATCTGACTAATTTATCTGTTTGTAAAATTATTACCTTCACCTAAAAGACATTAAAATATACAGAGGGACTCCAGATCCATATAAATTATTCATACAATAACAGATGCACCACAGTCAGCACACTATTTATAAAGTAAAATCTTTTCGGTTTTTCCAGACCTGAATGTTGTAGGCAAACAACTTCAGTTAATTTTGTCTGCAAAACGCAGACAAGGTTTATCTTTCTACTGCCAATGAATCTCTCTGTACAGGGGCTTCAGACTGCCTTTCACCTGACATCTAAATATTTATATGCAATGTATCTTTCATGTAAATATTTAGAGATTCATTCCAAGCAGAAATGAAGAGAAACATCTAGTTTTTGTGACTAAGATTTGGGATGAGAGAGATGTGTAAAAGAAGAAGAAAAGACATCTCTAAAGCATCAAAATAGCCTGCAAGTATTCACTCCTCTGTAGGTTCCTCATTCCCCTGGAGAACCTGTTTCACCTAAGACAGTTGACTGCTGCAATTGCTTGCTGAAGCCTCCCTTAAAGTCAGGCCTTTGTTCTCCCATTTTTAGTACCATTAGACAAGCTTGACTGGCAGTCTAAGCACAAGGTCATGTTCAATAGGTTCTGTCATTTGTAATATTTCCTGAATCAGGACTCGTGTTGCAACTGATGTCATCCTTTCACCACCTCACTTGGCAACAAAGAGAACTCCTTGGAACAGATTTCTTGCATGAGGGTGCTCTTACTCTGCACCTGGTTTTGTTTGGGGTTCTTTTCTACTTACAAAATGCAAAGTTCTGTGCAGATTTCACTGCCTACACTCAAAATTACCTTTCTTCACGCTGATAATCACAGATGGAATAAACCAAACACTGACACATCATAAATTTTGTTATGAATTTGAACTTAGAACTACAGTTCTAAAATAATTTTTTTTTTAAAAAATAAGAAGTTTTTTTGATCACCCAAACCAGAAGTCCTCCTTAAAAAATGGTGGTGGTATCATTTTAGTCATTCCCATGTTACTTGGGGGAGAACAGCTCAACAAGCAAATCAGAACATGGTCTTCTTGTCCTAATCTTTTGTAGCTCTTCCCGTATTACAAAAATGCTGTGTGAATATGTTTTGCCTAGAAAAACACTTGTAGAACAATCATGCTGTTCTCATTGCTTTTTGGAGGCCCTCAGGTTATTAAAAAGAGAGAACTGTATTTGTGAGTGAAGCTGTTTGGGAGCATTTTTAACTGTCTATAAAATGCAATATTAAAAAATCTGTCTGTTTTTTCTAACTGGTACTACCACAATGACCTTAGGCCACTTATAGTGTCTCTCTTTTCACATTACATTGTCTCTGAAATAACTCTGAAAACGTGGAAACATAAAAATATGAGTAACTGCTGTAATATCAATAGATTTGCTGCTACTGCATTGGTTATGCACCTAATTAAGCTTTAGGATGGAAATAGATGGTGTTAGATTTTGATCCAAATATGTGTCTAAAATTCAGCATTGTTTTCCCCAGAATATGGATTATAACATTCCATTCTGTGAAGGCAAATGGCTTTTTTTATTTTTCTGAAGTCTGATGTTATTAAAAATACAGTCTTTTTTCCTCAAACACATTTTCCTTACTGAAAGGCCAAAAGCACAAGCACTTAATTGTGTCCCTCTGCCAGAGGGGGTTTCACATCTCTCATTATCATATCTCTAATTATTGGGTTTGTATCACCAATTACAGTCGGACTTGGCGGGTCCAGCTCCACCACCCTGCTGGAGCTCATTTACCCCAACATGCATAAGCAGGATCAAGCATATAATCTTTCCATTTGTATCCCAGTTGCAGCACATCTGTTGTCAACCGTGCTAGATTCCTGCAACTTAGGCAGAAATTAATAAACAATCCCACTGATAAGGGCTAAGCAGGACATTTTGCAGGGAAGAACTCTCCCAGTCACCTACAAATGTATGCATGGGTGGGGATTATCTGGGCTAAACCCAAGCAATCACTATGCTAAACGTAAATGTACTTGATACTGTACATCAGGAAGTAAACGTGTGTAAAACTGCCCTTGATGTTGCTCTGTTGTTGCTGATTTTTCAGGCAATAATACAAGTCAAACAGGTAATAAAAAGAGAACAACTCCTTCTGCTGCTAATTTCTGTGTTTATCAAAGTATTATACTGTTCATTCAAATAGAATGAGGAAGAGAAATAAATGAGTCTGTTTTTCACAAAGTGAAAAAAATAGAAACAGAAAATACATCAAACATTTTTAGGTATATTTTACCCTTTCTGTCTCACCCTACCTTAGATGGGGAAATTTTTCTCCATGCAGTTTCCTAGCATACCTTGTAAAGTTCAGAAATTTGAAATTCAGGCTATTTCAGTTACCAGAAATGCAAACCTGTCAATCAGAAACTTTTAATGACAGAAAACTCTATATGTATTACTGTGGGACTTCGAGCAGATACATTACCAAGAATGTTATACTTCTGAAAGATCTGAGACTCATCCATCAAAGGTGAGAAAGCCCAATCTTTCATAAATGGAGTTTCACATAAATTAACTGCACATAAAAGCTGGCAAGGAATGAGTCACTGCTACCTGCAGCACAGGTGGACTGCAGGAAATGTGTTGGAAGGTGTCCAGTGTGGCACAACAATCTGCCTCCGTCTGCAGTTTCCAACAAACCATCGGGAGCTGCTCCGGTGCACGGACAAGGTGCCTTTCATACAGATCATTGAAATCTCCACAAAGTTTCAGCTGCTTAGCAAAGAGAAAGTTTTATTCAAAATCAGGCCTGCACAGGCTAAACAATTTTACCTTTAAGGAAGGTTCACTCTTTTATCAAAGCTCAGGGAGAAAATTATGTAAAGTTCAGTGCCTATTTGATGTTCAAATTATTTAAAGTTCAACATACAAAAGACAACTTTTCAAATGAGAACTCCCTGCATTTAACAGAGAATTAAAGGTTGGTCTGTAGCTCCTGGAAAGCCTGAGGTGTCAATGACCAATCTCACAGGGAGTTAATTAGACACTGCAAAGGTAAGTATAGACCCAGGACTTTACTATTCAATACAAGCATTCCAATTAGAAGAGTTCAATGTATTTAACAGCCAGCCCAGCAAGTTCACGGTGGGACCTTTTCTCTATATACAGTAGATGCTACGTGACCAATATCATGACCACTTTGTAGGGGACAAATACTGGCCTAGAAGAGCCCCCCATGGAGAGCCCCAATTATGAGTAATTGAGTAGAGGCCACTGTGCTAAAACACAGCCCTGCTTTGCTGCACACCTGCCGATGGATGGGCTCACAAGGACGGAGGAGTACAGCAGGAGCAGACGCTCATTAATGGAGCCTTTAGTGCACAGTCAGATCCCTTCAGGCTGTGCTGACGAGTTTCACACAATCACCAGTGGCACTGCTGTGGACATCGAGTTTCTGCACAGGATCCAATATCTGTGAGATTTAGAGGCAAGTCCACCAGCAGAAATTCAGTCTTTTCCTTGACAGCACAGCAAGAGAAAAGCTCCATGGGGGAAAGGGAATTACCTTGAACTTCTACTCTCCAAGTTTTATAGTGCAGCCTGAGAACAGCACTAATGACTTTCTTCCAGCTTACTGCTAAGCTGACAAGCCTTCTCAACGTCCAGCTGGGATGCCATTGTACAGGTGGGGACATTGGAGTGCAGGAAATTAAAAGTCGTATTTGAAAAATGTCTCATATTTCATTACTTGATTTTCAGAGGGGTTCTTTTTTAACACAAATCCAGAGTGTACTTTAAGTAGCAATTCGTAGAAAAAGCGGGTGTTCAGTTCTTTTGAATCCACAAAAAGCAAATGTCTAATATTAGAGAGCTGTAAAGTGTAGAAGACACTTGAAAACAGGGACTTCATTCATTTGCCGAGAGTCCAGTGTTAAATTAATGAGACAGGGTTTTTTGCTTCCTTATTTTCTGCATGTGCAGCTGAAATGACTTGGTCAGTGGTGCAAATGGCAGAGAAGGATGCGGTAAAACATTTCCCTGGACACAAATGATCACTCAGGTAGGAGGAGCAGAAGCAATTGGTGTGTTGCCTTTGGTTAAAATTTGTTGCCTGTTTCTGAGGGAGGCAGACACACGTTCAGCAGGCGAAATTAAAAGCTACCAGACTTGAATGAGAAAGCAATAATCATTTCCTAATCACTTCCAAACCATCCAGGTGTTCCTTGTTCACATCAGAGCAGGACAGTTTTCCCACTCCTGGACATTATCAGTATGGTTGTCGGGCTCTACAGGTGACTTGACCCAAGTTCATCTTGTACAGCTTGTGGTATTTGTATTGATGGCACAGCCAATATTGTGATATCTCCAGTGAGGAATATGCTGTTCTTTAAGTGCCAAGAGAAACACCAGCTATCAATGGAACAGAATGTTGAAAATCTGTAGGAGGTTCTACATTTGTAGCTGTAGACATACATTTCCATCACAGGGGAGGCTGGGGTGGTAATTCAGCACCATCTTTGCATTGCTAGCAGGCCTGCCTCAAATGAGGAGTTTATCTAAACTGGTGACCAGGGGCCATTAATGAAATAGAAGAATTTTGTTCCTCTCACAATGTTTCTTGCTCCAACAAATCCTTGGGTTTACCACCCTATTTAAAGTTCTAGTAATGATATTCGTTACACTGCTAAATGTTAGTAGGTTGTTTTCCTTAATACTGTAATCATTTCAATGGCATATTTTCATAGTCCAGATGGTATTCCTTATGTTTTATTTCTCAGAGATAACATTTGCTCCAAACAAACAGTCCAAGCTCTCCTTATTTCAGCTATCCCATATTATCTTTAAAAAAAAAAAATTTCTTGCCCTGAGCCTACAGCAAACATGCCATTCTATTACAGAACTGCATGAAGTTAGTGAAAAACATTACATTTGGAAAGTTTCTAGCAAATGACAATATTTTCCTATGAGTCTTTCTAAAGGTAGTTTGAAATGGCCACTCAGCAAAGAAACACAGAAACTGCTATTTGCAATAGCAGAATGAGCAGTGTTTCTGTCACACCGCAAACCTTTATAAAATTTAATAACTGATGGCTTCCATGTGATTTGTTTCCAAAATCAGGGTGGGGAAACCACAAGAACAGAGCATCCAGCTTTACATACTTCAAGAGAGTGAAGATAGAAGGTAGGTTTGTCACAAACAGCTACATTTTTCTTCTTCCAGGACTCTTCATAGCTTCTAGAGTATAACTCATGATTTCAAGACTGCTGCCACCATGTATTTTTACAATCAGACATTTCTTTTGCTTTGTGTTTGTTGAGACTGAGACTTCTTACACTGTTTAAGTGTGGCTCGAATATGCCACGCTTCAGTGACTCAAGGAGCCTACACTTCCAGAAACACTCAGACCTTTTGCATTTATGGCTCACACCATGTAAACACTTCTTTGCTTATGCTCCAAGGCAAGTGGCTGGGAGGCACCTTTGGTCCAGGGGCATGTATTACAGCTCCTGGGGTTGCATTTGCAGGACAAGGAAATAATTGACAGTGCTTTACATTGGCTGAGGAACAACATTCCAGTCAGCTTCTAGACCAGACTGGCCAGTCCAGAGAAGGGCAGGAGTGAGCCACAAGTCTACACTCCTTTGCATAGGAAGTTTCAGAGTCCCTAATCGGGTAAGCCACATAATACCACACGGGCTTGTTCTTTATTTTTCCTCTGAACATGTTTAGGAGAACAAGTGTTGGCCTCCCTCAGTTACAGAAAACACACACAATACTATTTCTGCTTTTAGATTGGAGCACCTCTGTAACTCTGTATTCTCAGGTATATAAACCCTTCAAAATATGGTTGCGTAAGTTCAATTTCTGAGTCCTGTCTTTTCAGTGGCAAGATATCCCTGCCAGTTTCCAGATATCTGTGATATTGCAGCAGTTTGCAGCTCTGTGTATAGTGGAATGCAGTTCTCATATGAGAACAAAGACAGGGCAGTGGCTTAGGGTAGGATTTGAAACAAAACCAGCAAGACACAAGACCTCTCAGTAGAGAAACTAGGTGCACTAAGTGCTTTATGCATGTTGCTGTTCACTCAGCTACCATATGGAGGGTTCCTATAGCAGGTCAATTCTTTGAAAAGGCAGAACATGAGAAATTGCATCAGAATTAATGCAAAGAAAGAAAACAAGTGTTAACAAGGAGCAGGAAAAAATCACTAGGACCTCTAAAAACAGGGGGAAAAGTACAAACATGAAACTTTTCATGAGGATTTCAATCTGTTTTCCTGTCAGAGTAGTAGAGATGAGAATGACCAGGGTTGAAGGCCACAGGACGCAACTTGAATTCTAGAAAGAAATGGTAGGAGGGAGGGATGGGGTAAAAGATGAAGACAGAGATTCTAGTGCAGAGAAAGCTACAAACACAGTATTGAGAAGGTTTACAGGGAGTGAATAGCAAGGCAGGCCAACAGGCAAGTACCCTTATTTATACAGTGCACAGGTAAACTGCAGGGAAGTTTAAATATAGTCAGATACATTCTAGAGACATAAGAGCAAAAGGAATAATTACGTAAATTTATAGGAAATGGGTCCATTAATTTCTTTCACAGTCCAGTCCATATAAAACTGTCAGCTCAGGAAGACCAAGCTGTTTTCCACAAGTCATTTAATGTTGGGAACAACAAACTGAGCTTCTAGTCTGGATAACAGATTGCTTGTGCTCCTGCCTCATTGATAAGGGCCTGGTGTTGCCATATGGGCCACACTCATGCAATGAAATCTTGCTGATAGCATATAATATGATTCAAACTAAATCTGCTTATTGTAAAACTTCATCTGCTTTTCTGGTAAAAGTATTATCAAGTATTTCTTTTCAATCTAAGTGAAGATAAATAATTAGCAAGCCCTGGTGTCCACAGATCTCAGAACACAAGACAGCAATCCATGCAATCAATCCACTCTGGTAGCTCTCCATCAGGCGACATTGCCTTTACTGCCTCCAAGCTGAAGCCAAATGTCTTCAATAGAGCAAATAGTGTTAACATCAGCTAGGACTTTTTCCAGTGCAAGTTCAGAAACTAAGAAACTCTATTTAATAAACTTGAAAGAGTCAATATCAAATTGTTCATGGAATTCCCTCCTGATTCTAAGATGAGACACACTGTTTCACTTTCAAATTACTCAATTTCTTCACCTTTCCCTCATTTGCATGACTTCTGTGCTTAGCTAGGAAGCTGAAACTTAAAATTAAAAATAAGAAAAAACCTTGACTTCACTCTTTTCCCCCTGAATAAAACCTGTTTTGTATAATGAGCCCATTTTTCCTTTTTTTTCAATAGAGATGTTGAGAGTTTTTTGTATCTCTTTGTATTATTTTTATTTAATGCAATATTTATATAATCCAATACACTTTGTAACTTCTTTCTTTTGGGAAAAAAAAAAAAAAAGGAGCTTTAAAGAAAAAACCAACAAGAATTATAAAGTATCCATCTCCAAAAACCTTTTTCTTCTTTCATGTATAATAGTAAAAACATCTCTGCTAAGAATACTCCTTTTCACATTGAAAACACTGGCAAAAAATCCTCCTGGATACCAGCACTGCAGCAGACTTTAAAATAAAGCAAACAAAATAGAATGGCTGTTTAATCATCAATAAAATGTAGTAGCATTTAAAAAAAAAAGTATAAACCAAAAGGTTAATACCCACGTTACAAGATTTATAATTCAAATGGCTGATAATAGGCACTGAAGGAATTAATCAGTAGGCAGTGGGGTCACAGGTATCAAGAAAATGCTCTTTAAAAGAAATTCTAGAAAATAGAACTTGTAAGCAAGGCATGTGCTTTATACTGATAGTACAAACACCAATTCATAAATGAATATATGCTTCTTAATTTTTTACACTACATTTAAAACAGAACTGAAATATTTTTATCCTACCTGCTCATGAACAAGACAGAATTGCACAGCCTGTAATAAAAAAAGGTCTTTGGCAGCATCTGGAAAAATGTAACAGTTTCAAATCAACAGGCCCAGATATTTAGCTGAGAAGCTCTCTGAACTACGGTCAGTTTATTAGCAACTTAAAAACCTATGGAAACCTCGAGTACACAACTTTCCTAGTGTTACTGCAGTGCTGTAAGCAGGAAAAGTGGTGCTGGGGAACGGGGATCTGGGAACTGGTCAAGCTTATGCAAAGCCTGGAACAGAAAGCTTGTGGCAAGAGATTCAAAGATCATCACTGCCAGTCAGCAGCCCAAAGGTAATAATCGGTGTTTTCTTTGTGCATTGGTCCTGTGTTGGTCTCTTTTCAAAAAGATGCCCAGCAGCTTGATAATGTCTGATGGGTCAGTGAAGTCCACTTGGGCTGAGGTACTTGACTTCAAAGGCAAAGCTTACATGTGGAGGACTGAAAAGAGTCTGTTTCATAGTTTTGAAGTTTGCTGGAGTGGTGTCCCAGGGTGTGAGTCAGGGCACGCTGCCCATGTCATTCCCATCAGGTCTCCTTAGCATTAAACCCAACTGGAAGTCCTACCATGAAAGGGCAGGTGGCCTGTCTCCTTTCTTCAGTCAGCCTCTCTGCAGGGACAGGTTTCCAGCCACTGCCAACAATTCTACAGTGTTTTTAACAGATATATAGATATATCTATATAGATATATATAGATATATATATATCTATATAGATATATATATATAAGAAAGGACCCAAAGCTTCCTATAGGGCAGTGTGAAATAAAAGTTACGCATCTTTAATTGTTATAGTGATTTGCATGGTAAAAAAGCTTTGTATTTCAACTCATCACTTTTCTAGGTTTTGCGGGTTTCTTATTCTGTGGATATAAGTTACGTTTAACAACAAATGCAACAGAATGTGATATACTGTAATCCAATGTCTAAGCTCAGCAACCTGAGGCAAGGTCCTCAAATGCTCATCAGAAGACTTCAGGGAGCTGGGAATAATATTATGCCAGCTGTTTCCATTCCTCTCATCCCTGGAGAAAGCCAGTTTGGCTTGTTCCTTGCTCTAAGTGTAAAGCAGAGGAATTCTAAGGCTGTTTCAGATGTGCATTAGCTCCACATCACTCTTTGAAGGGCTTTTGACAACAAACCAGAGGATGAATAAACATAGGGCAGGCAGTCAAAAACAAGCCAAACCCCAATATATCAAGAATATAACAGAAGCTGGTATTGAGCTGGCTGTACCTGCTGTGCCCTGACACAGATTCCTCCCAAAGGGTAGAGACTCCTGCCTATTTTCAGCAGTTATCCTGCTATTCAGCACCCTACAAGAGCTTGATCAAGAGTTGAAGGTTCATCCAAAATACCATAAGTGAGCTATTTGTAGATGACACGTAATCATTCAGAGGTCCATGCTCACGTCAACATGTTGGCTGGCTTTAAAAACAAAAGATTTGGGTTTTTTTCTGTTTATATGGGAAATGTTATTTTCAAAATAATGTTGTAAAAGTGCTTCTCATCCTTCAAAAGCTGTTGTCAGGAGACTGTACTGCTACATCAGACATCAAACACTGATGTCAAGCTGCAAGCATTAAGAGACAGTCAGTCCAAGAGAAATCATCTGACAAAAAGTGTTTGGAAATACACTGCACAAAGTAGTAATGAAAATAAAGGAAATTGCAGAAGCTGCCTACACACCCAGGAAATTATTTCTTTTGCAAGAAAAATGTGTTGTTTTGCTATTTAATTTGATGTGCTGTCTCATTAACAAAGACATCCCTGAATATTTATTTTCATATTCAGCTCTGCCCGCTGTTGAATATGAAACAGATCGTTTTGCCTTTCTAACCAGACCAGTCTCTGTAAACCTCAACTTCCATTTGCTTTATTGACCTCCTTGTGTTATTCAAACACCCAGAGTAAAGATAGTTTAATATTGCCACGTAATTTGTGGTGTCAGTCTGCAAAAACCGTGTTACTGTTACAGAACAGCCCAGGAACTCAGTCATAATGGCAAAATAATAACCCACCAGGCTCACAGACACATTCAGCAGATGTTTAGTAATATTATCAGCTCCCAAAAGTCAGCATCTGAACAGAAGCAGCAGAAGATCCATGTACTCTTGTCAATTACTCAATGTTATTTTAGATGCCAGTGATTTTTCTCCCTCCCTATATTCGACCTTTTTGCATTCTCACATTATACATTAGTATTTCAATAAAAATATAATAAAAATTCAGAGGCTCTGAACTTGATGGATGAGGATGCAAAGGAGGGTGGAAAAGTGAATGTAAATGTACCTTTGAGTTAATCTGCTGCTGAACTCCCAGTATAAAGGGGTATGGTTCAAAATTGTGGAAAGAATTGAGTTCTAATAGAACTAAGTAAATATCTCTGACACTCTAGTAAACATATTCTTTAATGTAAATGGGAAAAGTAGATGCAGAGAAAATGCCCAAAACATACCATTCATTAATCCCATTAAAGTATGATAATGACAAACTGATGAGATATTTATTCAAATAAGATGTGGACTACTTGTTTTTTTAAAAGTCAGTATGTGTTTTGGTGCTCCTGGCAGCAGAGTGTATTCCCAGACCACAAGAATGTTGGAAAATACATGTCCTTCCAAAAATCTCTATCATTATTTTAACAGCTTTCAAAAACACTGACTCCATCTAAGATTTGCTGCCCAAGTTCTACAGCCTATTATTTTGAATACATTGATATTGCAATGATATACATCTTAATTCTAAATGAAAAAAATAGTCACATTAGTATCATATGTCACATTACATTAATGTCACCTGCTTTAGTATTCAGACTTTTTGCATTGCTCAATGCTTTTAATTTTCTACTTAAGGAATTTTCATCAACTTGCTCCCTCAGACAAAAAGCACAGCAGTATAAAAATATCTTTAGTCTGAATAGGAAGCTATTTTATGAGATCAATGAAACTGCTATTTTCAGATTAGTGAAGATTATTATAATATATATACACAAAAAAATAAACTAGTTTAAACATAATATTGTTATTTTCTTCTGACCTCCCAAGACGTAAATATGCCATTAACCTGCACTACAGTTTGTAAAGAAAAGACTCCTCCTCGGTGGGAATCTGTTGGATAAGAGGGCATTTGGGGTCACGCTGGCAACCAGAAAGTGTAATGGGATTCTGTGACTGCTGCAGCTGCTGTGGACACAAAGGTGATGCAGAAGAAATGGTCAATAACTCTGAGAGGTGACTGTGCATAGCCAGATCTATATTGATAGTATACATGCTGTTAAAAGGAAAAAAACATATCTGGAGTCCTAATACATTTTGTTATCCCCAAAATTTGGGTCTTTATACATGTTCACGATTTAAATCCTTCAAAACCTACCAATCTGAACAAAGCAGACTGTGCAGAATATTCCAAAAAGACAATCCAAAGCCTAAGAAAGCAAAGAAATTCAAGAATGATAAAATTAAGAAGCAATGGTTGAACATGAATAGAATGAGATTTGAAACAACAGTACCAAGATGATATCAGTTTACAGTGCATTTTTTTAAATGAAAGTAACTTTAGAACTAACATGGTAGAATTTCTTAGGAGTCAGTTAAAGACTAAATCTGAAGAAAATCAGTTTGCTGAATTTAAGTAAAAAACATTTAAAGCAGCAAATCCTGGGTCTGATAATATGGCAGAGTGGACAAATTCAAATCTGGAGGCTCCAAACCTTGCAGCCCAGCTTTACCTTTGGCCGACCCTAACAATACACGTACGTCAGTGGGAAGGGGGTGCAGCCTCAATGCACCGGGTCACTTTCACTGGTTGCACAGCTATTCAAAGTACAATATGTGCCAAAAAAAGTTAATCTTTCAGATAGATAGCTGCTGCTTTTGAAAAATGTGTAAGTCAAGCAAAAGGACAGGCAGTACAACTAAAAAACAAACCACTGCCTCATATATACCCATGGTATTATCTTGCTTTCATTAAAACTAAATTAAAACCAAATTTTTTCTCAGTCTAAGCAATCTTAGTAGTCGTCAGCCTGTCTATTTTTACAGTAGTTTTTCCCAGAAGAAAATGGGGGCTATTTTTTTTTTTGTAATGAGAAGTAATATATTATTTCACCTCAAATTAATTTAGAATTGATTGATGGGAAAATTAAACCTTGGACAGAAAGCAACTGTGGATTTCTTTTTCAGCCAATAGGGAAATGCTTTACAAAATGAAGGTGTGCAGAGAAGCTGTTGCTATGGAAACAGTTTTGCAACCTTAAATGAGACGGCGAGCACCAGGTGTCTGCCGCAATGAGACTTTCAGGTAATTATGAATTGTAAATGAAGCTTGCTGCCAAACCCATTTATCAATAAAGGTGGATTTCAACCAGGTATTGTCCTGAGGCCTAAAGGGCAAACCCCTCTGTGGATAAAATGGTGGGCAGAAGGTGCAGTTGGTGATGGCCAGCATGGAGCTCACAAGCCACAGGGGCTCCAGAGAGGCCAGCACAGCTGAGCAGCTCCCGGCTCCTGTGCCCAAAGGATGGACCCAAACTGGGCTGGACAGCAACACTGACAGAGCGTGAGCCCATGGGCAGCATGGAAGGACACATGTCTCTACAAACTTTTCCTTGAAGAAGACTCTAAAAAGTTCCTTCTCTGAAATTTATTTGTGTTTCTACAAGACACTTTTGGAATTTTTAGGTCCTCAAACCAGTGTTCAGGAATTCTGAAGAGGTACATGTGAACAGACCCATCTCAGAGCCACCTCCAGGGGAAGAAAATTGTTGCCTGTAACCCTGACTTTATATCCATCAAGGCCATCCCACGCCAGGAAATCAGCACACAGGGAGGCTCAGTCCCACCTGCCTTCACCCCACAGTGGCACACACAGGCCACTGTAACCAGCCTGGGAACAGTGCTAAGGGATGGCTCCTCAGATCCAGCAGTTACAATCTCCTGGGTTTGCTCAGACATTTCTAAATCAAGTTGCATAACACCGATGAACTGAAATTGAAAGAGATCCTTTAAATTTAAAAATAAAATAAAAATAAAATAAAAAAAAAATAAAAACAACCACTTAAAAGTTATGCAAGGGAAAATTATATTCTTCACTACAAGTTTTCCCAGCATTCTTGCTTGCCATAGAGAGTCTCTGGTTGCTGCCTGATGAAATTTGTTTCTCATTATAATCACATGAACCCCAAACCACTCAAATGATTGCACTTATTGAAATACAGGGGACTGCTTTCAGCTGGTTGGTGAATGTTTGTAAGAGAAGCCCTGGGAAGTCATGCCTTTCATTCCAGACATGACATCAATGAGTTTGACTAGAGCTTTACAACACAGTATCAGAAAGTCAAGTCATGATAACCTTGACAAAGAGCCAACACTAAAAAAAGCAAAAGCACATTGAATGTCCCTGTAGTGCTGGGGGGGTGGAAAGGAGGGAGGAAGAGGTGCAGTGGAGCATAGTCATTTATCTCAATTATTGTCTGCTTTTCCTAAATCAGTTTTGACAAGAATTATGTTTCATAATATCTGTTATTCTCTCAGCCTTGTTGGGTTTGGTTCTCTCTCTCCATATTAACAAGTTTATTGATGTCTTCTTAAACCACATCTCCTGCTACCACTGAGGAAGAACAAACAGTGGGCTGGGTGGACCATCAACACCCACTTGCTATCTTTGCCTTTAGTGGAGTTATGGGACTTATAAGCTAGTGCAGGATCTGATTGCTTTCGTATACAAAGATATAAAGCATTTTATGCTTTCAGTATTGGTAGTCAACAGAATTCCAGCCTAAAGAGAATTACATTAATTAGGCTACTTTGCTAAATGAGGCAACACACCTTTCTACTGTGATGCTGTCAGGGACACAGCAATAGAGAAACTTTGATTTCACACTGGGGAAAACAAAGAAGTTTAAAAAAAAGGTTTAAATTATTTTGCAAAAAGAGAATAATACTGTATATTATTGTACCACCTTGAAGATATCCTTTGGTTTAATGCACCTATTAGGTTTGTTCTCTTCTTTGTCTGTCGTTCAATTTCTTACCTTGTGGAGTCCATTCTGCGGTGAAAACACTAACAGCAACAATCATTCCTCAAATTGCTTTGCCTTTTATGTGACATTTTTGAAAAGAGTAAAGCTGTAGCTTCGACTTAACCTTTCTATACTTTAAATATTCAAGCACTGCCAGGATCAGCACATCTTGAAAGACAATTTGTTTTGTTTATTTGTTTAACCCCTACAGGGAAGTCTTTTTCCTGCCATTGGGTTTTTCATTTTTAGAGGCTGGAACAGGGGAACAAAATACTTAGATTTATGTCCAGCTACTGGTAGGAACATCGATTTCTCCTTTTAACTACATCAGTTATCATGCTCCTGTGTATGAGAGTGAAAAGACTTTTCACTTATTGGACAGTTTTCCATTTTTTTTTTTTATCTATATCTTGATATTTCAATAGATCTCTGATGTTTTAGAAGAAGATCCAAAATATTGTCACCAAAAAAGAGTGTATTATGGCTATTCCTGCCTTTGTTTCAATGCTCTTCAGAGAGAGAAAAAGAGATTTTTAGATGCTATACAGTTCATCAAGAGATTTATGACAGAATCATGTTGACCAAAATTATTTATATGGTATAATTAAGTTCAGGAATTGACGAAAAATGCAAGTCATTATTGGTGCATTAGCCAATACTGAAAGGGAAAGCAGAAAATTGAATGACACAGAATAACCATAATAAACAGTGAGATGGCCAACCGAGATCAAAACTGATAGGAAGTAACATATTGCAAGCACTAATGTAACAAAATACCATGAAGTTCAAATGCATCAAGAAGATTAAAACTGGATCTACAGAAAGAAGGTTATGACCTAATTTATTTTTTTTTCCCACTTCACTACTGCAGTGGTAAATCTAAAACTACAACAGAAAAGTATCAGAACCTCTGGGAAGCATCTGATGCTGTCCATTTATAAGGGCAGAGGTCACCAGCTAGGAGAAGAAATTTTGAGGTGCACCAAGTATAACGTTAAAGACATACATTTTCCTGTAGCCAAAACCAACGAAAACAATGAACTGGATTTGTGTTGAAGATGGACAACATGACACCAAAACAATTTTCCTTTATAAGTGGATAAACAATGTTATATAGTTCTGCAAAAGAACATGTTCTGTATAGTTCATAGACCATATTTCAACATTTTCTTTGGGTGAATCATACACTCAAGACTATCACAACACTAGTAAATGGAGATTACAAATTTCTCATCTGTTTGCAGACACATTTTCCTGTGTCCTCATTAGCTCTTATGAGCCTGTGCAAGATACTTTGGGAAAGATGACATAGTTCAATATTTGTTGGTCCTTTCCTTGGGGCATTTCTGCCACTTAGTTATGAGGCAATTCTCATATTTAATTAAATTCACCAGAAGACATTTAGATTTGTATGTCTCAATTCCTATAAATTAAAAATATAAATAGGAACACATTGCAGCATTTTGTGTGTCCTCCAGCCTCTCATCCCTCTCAGTTCCCTTCCTGTACTCTACAGTTCTCTGCTCCTCTAAAAGGTTCCCACATGGACTGCAGTTTTCCTCCTAAATATTCCAGCATCACCAAATGTCCTAGACTTTCATTGGTTCATCAGATGGAGCTTGATTTAAATTTCATTTTAGTACTGTGTTTCTTAAAACCACTTGTTCAATGGTAATATTTTTATTCTATCATTTCCAATACTGAAAGAAAAGCCAGTTCAAGGGAAAACTTGCAAATCACAGTAGGCAAAATCTATTTCGAAAGAGAGAACTGCTTTTTGTACACAACCTGACAATAACAATCTAAAGTCTAAATAAATGTGTTTCAGTAGCACTGCACCCTTGGCAAGAAACTCTGTCTAAAGCAGCACATTCCACAGTCTGCCCTTGCCATATTTCCTGCCTCATTATGTCACACTATGACTTTTGGAGTTTTATTAGAGAAGAAAAAGATGTGAAAAACATGCACACAGAGTCACGAATTTCTCCCACATGCACTATGGCTCTCATTATTGCTATTCGCGATTCCCAGACAGGAACTATTACCGCAGTCAAATACCAAGGTGTGTGTAAAAATCCATGTCCATATTCATCAACCACAGCAAAATTATCAGAAATTATACGGAATTGAGTTTGGTGTATCAACAAGTCAGTAACATTTTGTGCAGCGGAAAGAACTGGTTCAGTGGTTATTGGCAAAGGTAAGCTGGAAACTCGACATAAACCAGACAAATACTTTCAATTTTGTGTTTGACTTCTGGTTCACTTACTCTCTCCAGAAGTGGAAGCTGTTGCCACTGGCATAGATGAAATAAAGTACCTTATATTACCTGCTCATCTAATTCCATTGAAACCAATTAGTTAGACTAATATGAATATGCTCCAAGGCCTTATCACTTCAGCCATGTCTTTTTTTAATAAATCAAATTATTAAAAAGAGAATTGAATAAAGTTACAGTGGGGTTATGTGGGATATATTAAAAATAAGTTAATGTGATAACAACAGGCAACGGCTCAAAAGTTTGTTCTTTCACTTATAAAAGGCATAACATCCTCCAACCAATGAAATAAAGTGAAATAAAATTCAAGGAAGGGTATTTGAATTCATAGATTTGCTACGTCTGTAGAATAGCTTTTATGCACATAGTACTAAACAGACTGAAAATTCTTGGATTACTTGAATTAATTCATGCACACAAAAAACTTACAAAGTTTTGATTCTGAAAAACTAAAGCATAACTGAAAATATATTAGCAAAATTATTTTTTTTTGTTCAATTAGTTAAATATACAAATTAATCAATTATTCTTCCATAAATTAAAGAGGAAAAAAAATGCATATTAAAAAAAAATCATCATGAAAAAGACACAGACATTCAAAGAGGTAGAATCTGCTGCAATTATGGTTATCCCACACTGCTGAGTCCCTGGCAGAGGAGACTCCCCTGCAATTTCTAATGGTCATGAAAAGATTAAATGCTTTCAACTCCTATTTCTAAGTTTTAGTGAGATTTTCCAGTCCAGCTCTTATTACTGTTCTTAAACTCAATTGAAAACTCCCGAAGTGCTGGCAGGTCTCTGGGACACCCCAGGTCTGCAGTGATGGGGACGGTGCCATTCCTTTCCAAGGGTACCTGCCGATGGAGCTTTGGTGGCACTCGCAGCTCTGACTGAGCAGTTCCGTGCGAGGCCCCGAGCTCTGCTCTCGGGGTGCCTGGGGAGCACTGTCAGTGGGCGGGCAGGGAGGGGACAGCTCCGGGCAGCTTTTTGGCGCAGAGAATGGCGAGGAGTGCGGTACCTCCCACAGACAGACAAGCCCCTTAGTCAGAAGAGCTCAGCAAAGTAATGCTATTGGAAAGTTCAGTGACTCTGAGCAATGCTCAAAGCAGTGTGGAATCACCACAATAACAAACATGCCCTGACTCGAGCATGCTTAGACAACATCCCGAAGTTCAGAACCTCTTGTAGCTCACCCCCCTGGGCTTGCCGATGGCCAAGTCTCAGCCAGGGCAGGAGCCTTTCCCACAGAGGCGTACCAGATCCCTGCAGGTCTGAGCATCTTAGCCCAAGCCTTACTGACATTTGTCAAACAACTTCCTTTTCTTATGAGAACAACTCAGCTGAGTTTGCTTTGCTCCTTAATGTGTAACTTCCATTAATGCCTTCAATTAAGACCTTTCATTGTATGTTTCATTCCCTTAGCCCAGAGCATAAACCTGAGATTTAGTCAGAGTAATTTTCACCTCCATATTTTCATTAACAACCTCCCTTGGGAAGAGTTTTCAGTAGTTGTGCTCTGCAAACAGGGTATGGACCCGCAACACTTTCCTCCCTCTTTTCCAAAACATTTTCATGCAGAAAACAAAACAAATATTAGAAGTATAGTAACGTTTTCATGTGAATACTTTCTGTATTTCCTACGGCTATTTTTTCCACATGGTTTCCAAATGGTTTCCCCCCCCAGCTATTCCACAAAGATTCAATTAATGCCATTCAGCAATTTTTATCTTTCTGACCTTTCTTACTTGCATTAACTTCTCCAGGTTCAGTCTGCACTTTCACATGCTGGAACACCTAGGAGGTATGCAGTAGTGGCTATAAATAGCCATTGCCAATTATTCTTTCTCTGACCTTTCTGTCTCTCATTCTTGCCATTGTTCACTCTCAGGGGAGCCAAATGATGACTTTGTCACTAGTTTTTTGGATGCACTCTCTTCTCTCCTTTATACTCTTCTATTTTTTCTATACAAAAACTCTCAGTAAACTTTTCCAGTTAAATATTACATCTTTTTGCTAGTACTCTCCAAGCAGCTTCCAAATTTTAGCTATATATGTATTTACTGTACACAGCTTCACACAGTTCCTCCAACTTTTCTCTTTTTTCACCCTTTTAGCTTTTGTAGCCTTTCTGACCCTGTTTTGTATGGCTAGAAAGAAATTAAACTCACCTGTATTATTTTAAAGTTTCTATTCATTACTGACTATTATATGCTGATTTGTTGAAAGTGTTCATGACTTCATTTTCTAAGAAAAAAATATTTTAGAGTTAAACACAAGTGCATAGAACCTGAAGTGCATAGAGAAATTAGTGAAAATCCCTGTCCCTCTAGCTCTTGCAAGAGGATCTTGAGTGAGAAAAAGACCTGATATCCATAGCTTGGAATTAGAAGTGTGCTACTCTAAAAATACATACAAAACCTTGAAATAAACCAGTGTTTTCCACTGCAAGGACTCCCTGATCTGTTTTCTGACTTCAGCACAATTAAATGTAACAATGCAATATTCTTGAATAAAACCTTAAAACCCAAGAAGTTATTTTCAGCAGTTCATACACAGAGCTATAGAACATAACTCTTGAAAAATTAAGCATCAAAACATATGCCCTACTATAAAGCTCCACTGCACACAGTCATCTGGTTTAGTGGAAAGCTTGTTCAACTGTTGAAGCATAAATGAGACAACAATTTGAAACCACTTAACGTGTTTGGAGCAGTCTGTGGGAGCAGCAGTCAGAAATATGCCCTGTAAGTGATAGTGGGTGGAGAGAAGTGATGTGAGAGTGAGGAAGTTCACAGGCTCAGCCTGAAACACCTGGGTAAGGATTCACTTACCCATTGCCTCGTTCTTTTGTGACTCCCTTGGTGCAGGACACACTCAAACAAACAGCTGTAAAACACTTCAGTCCAACCATGGATGTCTGAGCCTGAGGGTTTCATCTTGCAGTCTGTGGACCCCTGGCAAGGGCTCTGCAGTATTTATAAAAAGTCTGCAATATGGAATTAAGAGCAGAAAGTCCATTCTCAGTAGGTTTAAACTTGCAATACAAGAAGCCAAATACAGCCAATAGAAAAAGTTTGGGTGCTACGTAAGTGAAAAAGGTTGGAAGTTACCAGAACATCAGGCAAGACTCATGTCTTAGGTCACAATTCATCAAATATGTTACACTTTTTTCCACTGAAATCATGACAGTGGTCTGTGAGGAGATGATAGATCAGAATTTGCCTATAAAATTGTCCTGATTCTTTATCAGTATGTACTTAGCAGTTCAAGTGTCATCAACAACATCTATTACATTTATTTAAATTTATAAGTGCTCTGCAGGGTGAATACATGATAAAGTTACCATATTTGCCATGCTGCACAGAAAATAAGACCTATACTGTTTTCTTTTAAAGCTCTGCAGCTGACAGTTTAATCTTGACAAAAGTTACAACTAATGTTTGAGATGTTCTGCAGTTTAATTTTATGTCTCTGAATCTCTGACCTAAGTAAAAACGTACACAATTTGGAATTCTTCTTATATTGCTTCTAGCATTCTTCAGAGAGCAAGTTTTTCCCCACAGGACCATACAGACTAAGGGACAATGACCATTTTTCAGTAAGACTGCACATCAAGTCTATTGGTAGAGAATATAACAGCAAATTCAGTTTTGGCTTCCCAAGATATAGAGCAGGATGACAGTTTACAGACCCACACTGATTCTAGAGAACACCACAGAGTATTTTAATTTCTGATAAATTGTTTTAAGGATACTTTATAATGAAGGCAACTCATAAATTACTTCAATTTTGCAAGACTTTTACCTTCACTTAATTCATTGTACATGGGTTTTTTAAATCTCTAATTTCAAGTCCTACAGTCAAATAATCTGAATGGGAAGCTTCCACAAAACCAGAGGTGTTAGATGGGTTTATGCTACCGATTCATAGGAAGGTTCCTTTTACTGGGAGAGGAAATGGCCCAACAAGATCTCCAGGAATACATACAAGGGAGGACATTCTGCCTACAGAGTAAAACCTGATGCCTGGATATTTTCTTAAGATTTCATAGAGCCATTCTGAAAAGTCAGGAACATCAGACATTGCATTCTGGCCCAGCTCCAATTTTGGCAATTACTCTCCAGCACCTTAAATTTCCCTATGACTTTGAAATATTCTCCTGTTCTTTGCATAAAATCTTTGTATAAAATATCAGTGGAGGGTTGAGTTGGCTCCGTGCCAAACCCAACTGCTGGCCACACGGATTCCCCCCCCAAGAGAAAAGGGAAAAAAAAATACCAAAAAGACAATTATATGAAAGATATATATATATATATATATATTCACATATATTACAACTATATACAATCAAACACTATGAATCTACAGAACAAATCCCAAGG
>JAWWEW010000017.1:13439570-13492507 GCA_035583185.1 Anabacerthia variegaticeps
GGAATACTTCCTTAGTTATAACCTGGTTACCAAGGAAGGCCTGAACCAAAACCAAGAAAACTAAACCACCACAATATCACATTTTTCTTTACTATTACCTTTGGGTTTTTTGGTGGTTCAGACTTGTATACCTTGGCTTCTAGATCAAAAATAAGCTTTATTGCTTTGAACCCCTCTGACTACTGGAAAGGCCATGCCTCTTGATGCTCTGGTTTCTCACTAAACCTGCTCTGGTTTCTCACTAAAGTGTGACCCATGGAGTTCCTGGGAAACCAGAACATGCTCTCAGCCACACTCAAATGATTTCCACTAAAGCAATGGGTTAAATTTACTCCTAATAGTTCAGTCCAGGGAAGCAGGACTCTAAATTGCTAAAAGCCACAAGGAAAGACTCTTGAAATCTGTGAGTTTAATTCCTAGAGCAGTAAGGCATAGAGAGAAGTCCTGGCTATAGGCTGTGAAATGTAAATACAGTTGTTACAAAGCCATTTTTTTCTTTATTTGTTTTTTCTTCAAGTCTTATGCCTTCCTATGGCTGTTTTGAGATTTGTATTTCCACTGTTCATCCTTCCAGCCTACTTCAATTTCACTGTAATTGTGAAATGGTGAAGTTGGAGTTGCTCAGATTTGATGCAAAACACTCTATTGAAACACTTCTGCTGAGGTCTGAAATTCCCCTTCTCCACACAGCAATAACCCACTCTGCTCTAACAAGAGCCCTTTCACTTATGAACACGAGGTGTTCAGTTAATCTGTAGCACCTCTCTGAAGGAAATAAACGCTTTACGGACAAAAATATGGTAAAAGTATCAAAGATCACACTCTACTGCTTTGCACAGTATCTCACCGATGTAGAGTCTTCTCTGCAGCCATCAGAACTTCTCCCAGACCAAGAAAGAGTCTGAGCTTGAGGCAGTCCTGGCCAAGGTCACACAGCACATTTGTGACCAAAATGGGCACACAGCCCAAGCCTCTTCCAACTCCTGCCTCCCATGCCTTAATTTTCCAACTATGCCTCCTCTCACTATGACATTCAAAGTCTTCAGAGCTCTTTAAAATATTGATACAGTACATTAATTTCTTAAATATTTGGGATAATGTATATTCTCCACTTGGATGCATAAGAAATACAAGTCACAGCAAGGAGAAAGGCCATTCGTAGGGAGCACTGAAGTTACAAGCAATAATCCTGCTTAACAACAAACGGTTCTGTGGCACGGTTCTTCCAAGAGCAGAGAGCTCTGGCAAGGCCATTTGGCCAACAGAAGTGAACTCAGGGAGCACAGCACACCTATGGCAGGGGTCTGTGCAGCCCCCCCAGAAGCCTGGGGAACACCCACAGGGACAGTGCTTACAGTACACTGCTCAGGAATGTCAGCACAGCCACACAGTATTTTTAAAGTGTTCTCCCCGATTCACTCTTTTCTCAGATGTGTACAGCTTCAAAGGGTTATGCAGAAAAACCCTTAAATAATTATTGTGCTTTTTCTTGAATGCACACTTTGAGGCCATCTAATGCTAGAGCCATGCTAACTTGTTCACCTTGAAATGTCAGTCTGTATCTATTGCAGTTTGATGCTTTTGGCTGATGACCAGGATGCTTCTTGCCAGCTGCATCCTCTGTTTGATTCTTGGTTTTTCACCTTTTAACTTCACTTCTTCTTCTGCACCAATAACCTCAAACAACATTTGTCTATCCAGTGCTGAAATAATATTGGGATTTCTTGCAACTTCCTCCCTGGTATAAATATATCTCACAGCCCCCTGCTTTTGGTGCTTTTAGACAGCAACATCAAGAGGAGAACTCTGCAGGCAGAATCATAACAGTCCAAATACCTCCCTCTGCAGAGGGAAAGAGCTCACAAACAATGTGTGACCGCTAACCCAGAGTTATTGTGAAAAGTTCTTTATTTATATTGTTGAAAGTTGACCAATTCTGGACATTCTTTCTCAGCTAAAAAGCAACACCAAGACATCTGTCAAAGCTGACTTAAGTTTCACAGAGCAAGTCCTCCCTCTTTGCAGCTTCCTGTGTTAGTAGTGAGTGCAAAGTTTTCACATTTCTGCCAACTTAAGCTGCTACAAAGTAAAATTCTAGGAACATTACACCATTTTCCTAGAGGCTACTCTATGGAAAGGCATACAGCTGTTCTCTTGGATGGGATGTCTAGTAGCTACCTTCTTAGGTAAGAGATTTGAGGGAGGGGAGGTCCCCAAAAAGAAGCACCTGAGAGGATTAATCACCTGCCAGTAACTTCAGGTTCTCTGGGTGTGCTGCTCATGTTCTGTTCTCCTGCCAAATCCACAAGCTGAAGACAGTCCCATCCACCCCATGCCCCCACATCAGCACACAAGAATTCTTCATACTCTCACTCAAGGACTTGGTTGCCAGGATCTAGTTTCTTCTGCAGTCTTACATAGGTGTCAAGTTTCTTTCTGAAACACTGTTAAAAGGTTCAACCTGCCCCAGTCAAGATTTTGCGTCTGTCTCTGACATGCAAGCCAGAAAAAGAAACAATATGTCCATGGCATTGACCAGCAGTGCTGACAGAGTGATGGGGAACTAAAAGAACATTGGTATAGTCTTGTTAATTTGATTTATAAACAATTGCTGCTAATCAGTGATGTAGTGAATTAGATACCTCCACAACCAGGCTCAGTGAAGGCCCCCTAATTATCTTTGACATTTGCAGCAAACAGCTCCAGCACTATGTGTTCCTCATTGCCATCAGTGGAACTTTACATCCTCTCAGCTTTCATAAAACAAAGGCCATCCTGTCAGCATCTCTGTGAACAGCAAAGTGAGCCAGCTTGCAGCACCAGGAGTTAAGAGCAAAGCTTCCCAAAGACAGTGTAAGCAGAGCTCACATCAGCCATGTAGCCAGCTCACCAGGCTGTCTCCCTTGATTGCAGCTGGTTCCTGTCAGAAAATTGACCATGGAGATAGCCCTACCTCACTTGTCAAAAGAAAGGGTATATCAAATATACAACAACCTAACACTCTTATCTAAGTATGAAATGAAAATAAATGTACCTGTGTCAGCATTACTCAGAACACAAAAGAATCAAAGGTTCATTAAATTAAAATTGGATCTGATTACATTCTTTCCTACAGAATAGCATGATTGTTAAGTATGTTAAACATGATAATTCAATACATTCGGCATCAATTTAATAAATTAAGAATAGTAGTCCCAGCGCACATAAAGGTCAGTAATTCAACAACTAAATCTGAGCAAAAATTAGGCAAAGAAATAAAATGCCACAGTTCAGCCCAGACGTAGATCTCTGTAACACTGAGGTGAACAGTTCTCCCCAGGCTGCACCAGGCTCTGCACCCTGAGAGTGTCACTACCCAGCACTGCAGCTCGCTGGGCTGCCAGGCACAGCCACCACGGGGAGCCTCAGGGAAAAGTTCCTCCTGATGGATATACACAGTCCTTAATTACACATCTCCTCCGTTGTGTACTTCCAGACCTCTGGAACACTGTGTCTGAACAGCCTGCAGTGCCCCACAGCACACGGCAGTGTTAGAATCGAGGTGCTTGGCCTCAGAAAAGAGGGCTGCTTATATTACTTCTATTTTCTCTACGAATATTTATAACTGTGCCACTAATGCACTGTAGTGTGGATGAATGAGCTGTATTTCATATTGATCTTAGGCAACTCAGCAAAGGTTTTCTTTAATCTATAATTAAAAATTAAAACCTTTAGGGGGGCTATTCATCTGACAGTAGGTTTTCTTTCTGCTGCCCTCTGCCAGTAACTAAGTTCTGGTAGTACTTTCAATTTTTATAAAGACTTGGTTTATTACAATTTTCTTCATATTTGTTGCCACAAAATACCAGAGGCTGATGTGACTACAACAGTTTCCGTTTTTAAAAAACCCTGCACAGTAATATGGATAATGTATTTAAAGTGCTTGTATTACCAAGCTGTATTCTATGAAAAACTGTACTGCATATCCCTCTGTCTTTACAGTGTACGTATTACAGGTAAAAGCTGCAGTCTGCAGAATGAAGAATCTGGATTTCCTGACTCTGAATTCCATTTTGTTAGTTCAAAATTGCCTGGGTTTACCTAGTAAATTCAATCCACCCTACTGATAATAGGAAAGGATTGATACAGCCAAACAACACCAAGTTATCGTTTGCATTCAGAGACACGTGCTGATGTCTCAGTACATTTTATGCAAGAGGATTCCTTCTGTGCTGCCCCAACAGAAGTAATGCTGGTATTTGTATTAACCACAACACTTTCCAACCAGAGAGCTCAGAGCACTCCTCTAGGCTTGAGCATAATGATTCCCATTTCCCACATAGGCCAGGCATCCCCATGCCCAGCCTGAGCCCCAGTTCTAAAGAAAAAAATGTTCCTCTAGATTTTCACCAAACCTTTCCACGTTAGACTAGTTAACATGCAGAAATGCCACCAGCAAAACACCTCGGTAATGTCAAACAAGCAGGGTATCAAACTCCCTTGCTGCCTAAAATATATTTAACTTTCATCTCTGCTTGTCAAATCAGAAATCATTAGTTTACAATAGAGAAATCTGGCACTTGGCACTTTCCTTATTAGAATGGAAGCTCGGGAGGAAAACGTGATAAGAACTGCTCTGCAGCAGCACGCCCCTGTGATTAGGAGAGAGGCATGTGGTGCTTGACACTGCGGGTCTTGCTGCAAGGAAAAACTACAAAGCAGCTACTAGCCTTCCCCAAACCTGCCATCAGTTGTAACCACAGGACTTAAAAATTTAATAGTAAAGATAGGATCTCAATAACCTCCTGCTGGGTTACACAGTTTCTCCAGAAGGTTCTGCATCACTAGCCTGCAAAATGTTATAGGAGAGACAAAAATGATTTTAGTTAAACAGCCAGAGAATGGATCGTAGCTAAAGCAAGCAAATCATTGTGCTGCTGCATTCAGTGAGCATTTAGAATTTCAGCCCACACTAGTATTTTATTTATTTTTTTTTTGGTCATTACAGATAAAGAAACATGAAAGAGTTTAGATTTTAACCAGATTTAGAGTGTCAAACCCTGGAGCTAAAGTTTTCAATGTCATCAACATTCTTCCCACTTTTATAGCATTTATTTGAATGTAAAACAAAGCTAAAGGCTCTACACTCGAGCAAAATACAGTAGGTATTTGTAAAATGTAATTGGCATACCTTTTTGTGCTGTGCTAAGAGGTTAAATATATGTGCATGGGTAATATAAGAACAATTCCAATATGAAGGAGACAGATATATCTTTGATATTAATCAGAAGAACATGGAAGTTAGTGTGTATTATCCAGAAGGGAAGGCTGCAAGTTTAGAATGTGGGTGCACAGAGGTAAAATTGAAGTATATGGTGAAAATTATGTCAGCATTATTGCCAAAAGTTGCTTTCCTTATCAGTTCTGATTTAGAAACACACAGCTGTGAAGATAACTATTTTGAAAGACATTTGAATTTCTTATGAAATGGAATGAGACTATGAAAACAAAAGAGCCAAATACTCTGAGCACAAACCCCAATGCCGTGACACTGACAATGGCCCGAGGATCACAGCCACAGCTTGAAAATACTCCTGTATTTTCTGCAGTGACAGTGCTCCTCTGTTTCGATTCATACCCTTGCATATTTATGAAGCCCAAGAAGGAAGTAAGGAATCTACTTTGTAGGAGGAGAAAAATGTAAACAGCATGCTGGGCCTGCTGGTTTTACCCAGGATAGGAGGATTACAGGAGGATTTCTGTAATCTGACAGTCTGTGTTCACTGACTACCTCCATTGCAGTGGTTAGACATACTTAACTTTCAAAATAGAAAATTACATATGCCAAAGCTCTGTTTCTATGATTTTTTTCCATCTGAGATCTCTTGCACTGTGCACCTACCTATTTTTCTGAACTGAAACAATAGACTGTCCTAGATCCTTCCACCAGCATAAGCCAGAAGAACAAAATTAGGTATTTTGGTTGTCTGGACATTTTACCAGATGCTGCTTTTCTTCTGCACCTTTCCTTTTTCAAGAGTGAATTTCTAATTTGCTGGACATATGAGGATATATATTCTTCTCCTCTGACTCATGTATATTGCAAGACCTGACCTGGCAAGTGTCCTAGGGTGGAACTGCTTCACCACTTCAAAAGCCAAAAGGCATCAAACGTTTCCAATCTGCAAAACCAGTTTTCATTAAAAAGGAACATATGGAAAACTAGACTGAGGTAACTTTTTAAACCAAGAAAACATAGACCCACTGGAATGACCAAATGAAAATTAAATTACCTGAGAACAAACCTCTTTTTCCCTTCCTATCATGTCCTTGCACAGTGTTCCTTTCTACTGCTCTTCACTTTCTAATACAGCAACTTTCAGTTCTCTCTGACTTCAACTCCTCAGGCCCATGAAAAGCCCCTGAGGAGCTGTCCTCTCTCCCAGGCCTAGGGCTGGCTCTGGGCTGCTCTCCTGCACGGAAAGCATCACTGCATGGAAAGCATCATTGCATGGAGGGCAATGCAGCACCCAGCCCCGACTACAACAAGCATCATTCTCCTGTGCCACTTTCATCATTCTCCTGTGCCACTTTACATTCATTCATAACAAATGCATGTTTACGTGCAAAAATATTTTCACAACACTGCAGTCAATGGTACTTTGTTTCACCAAACCTGACCAAACAGTTTGCATGGAGGAATTACAGTGAAGCAGCAGAGGAGTGTCTGCTGACCTTGTCAGTGGGAGAAAAGGAAATCTCTGTGGTTTTATTTTTCTTCTAGAGAACTTCTACTTTCTGCTGCTTGACTTTCTCTTTGCATGACTCAGTGATCCTTCATCCCGAAGGGACATAAAATTTAGCAACTTTATTTTCTGTTGCTTCCTTGTTTTCTAGTAGCTGTTCCTGTGAAGAGATTGGATTTTTTTGCTTTGATCCACCAGAAGAAAATCAATCTTTCTGAATAAAAACAAGCAAAGAATTGTCTACTGACAGTCACTGTTCATTTGACTTTTCCTATTATTTGGAAGACAGAAAATGCCTCATTCTACTGTAACAGTACTTGTACTAACACCAAGCACTCTCCAAGGTTTTCCATTTTACTACTTAATCTAAAAGATTTCCTTTTGTTTCAGTCCAGGCTCTGTAGCGGCCACACCATATGTGAAAGCAAATATTGCAGATTTCCTGCTCAGTGATTAAGACATGACTAAGTTATAAATCAAACCTCAGATGGGCTGGAACAGAAAATCTCTATTAGGGAAAAGGCTTAAAAAAAGCTATAAACCTCATGCCCAAACTCATCCATTTGCACATTCCCCAGAAGGGAAGCTGACCCAGGAGCCTGCTGTGGGTATGTGGCACAGGTGACCTGTGCTTGGGCAGTAAATGCCACCTTTGTGACACCCGCTGGGTCTGCTCGCTGGGCACATATGGCCGAGCCGCCCACCTTGGCACCGCAGTGCCTTGTACAGCCTGGTGTGCCTTTGATGCACAAATGGCTGAGAAATGAGCAGAGGAGACTCTTCAAACGTCCCAGCCTCCTCCTGCCTCCTTGTGCAAGCAAAGTTTTCAAACCTTATTTCCTACCGCATAGCTTACTGCTATTAGTCAGTAAGCATTGCTAAATAAGTAAAAAAAAAAAAAAAAAAAAGACAAATGCTTTCATCCAGTTAATAACCCAAATTTCAATTAGAAAAACTTGCATAATGGTCTGAGGCAAAGTAAATCATGACACAAAAAATAATGTGCACTGGAAAATTTGCAGAAGTTTCCTCACGTGAATATACAAAGATCTTATTCAATTAAGGAGGGAGAGACAAAATTCATAAAAAAGTATGTGAAGATTGATTATATTCAATCATCATGGTATATATTGCTCTTTTTTCCCCTAAGGTCAAAGAGTAAAGCTGATTTAAAAATTCTGTTCATCTGCCTATATTAAAATTGATCATCAAAAAATCTTGATTCCCCCTCAAATGAAATCCCTTTTGGTAGTGTCTCTGAAGAGCAGAAAGGAGGCAGGAAGGCATTATAACTGACATGTCAACAATACTATAAATTGCTTTTCATACTTCAGAGAAGACAAGGGTGTAATCAAAATTCCAAGCTTGAAAAGCAAGGCAAAGAAAGCAAGAAAGCTGCTATAACTAGATTTGCTAAAAATAAATATACAAATAAATAAATAAATAAATAGAAGAAACTTTACTGTCAAGGGATACAAGGTCTCCCGCAGGGCAAGAGGGGGCTTAATTAATGGTTCAGTGCCAAAGAGAGTCACAATAGACATCATCCCTCTTGAGTTCTTGCAAAACAAAAGACAAGATGGGTGTTTTCAGGGACCTTTCAATGTCCACACTGCAGAAATCTTACAGGACACTGCTAGTTTGCTGTAAAAGAAAAAAAAATATTCCTTAAAATGTACTCACTTAGTTTAGGCATATTCAGAGTAAAATCAGAAAATATGAGTTCAGCTAGTCTGTCTCCAGTCTATCTAAGAACTGAAGGAGAGTTCTTCTAGGTTTTGTAGTCAGAAGATGCTGTGACAACCTGAGACTCCTTGGGTGGACTCGCAGGGTCTCAGTGGAGGGCACCAGGTGCTGAGGAGTTCAAGTCAGAGAGCACTGTGCTGCCCCACTGAACCAACCTGCCCTTGTCCTGCAGCTCTGATCCAAGAGGCACAGGAAGCAAGATGCCAAATCCAGCCTGGCACAGAAGGTGCTCTTTGTTCAAAAGCAGTACTGTTCCTCAAAAGACACAGACAAAACTTTTCCATCAAAAAATGCCAATCCAGCAAACTTTTGCAAGGGCAAGTCAGTTTAGCCAATCCCAATGACTGCAACTTTCTGGCTTGCAGCCCACCTGCCTGCCTCCTTGCCATCCCATCTGTCCCAGCCCTACAAAGCATTTCCTGGTTTCCTGCAATAAAACTGGCAGCCAGGATGTGCCACCCTGAGTAGAAATTCCCAGGACATCATCCCTGCAAGGAGGACAGACATCTATTTATTGTTGTTATTGTTGATATTATTTTAATAGAAACATTCACTCGGAAGAGACAATGAAGACCATGCTGAGTATCCAGGTGCCTTCAGTAACACTTCTGTTTCCTATCGTGTTAAAGCCCAGAGTTCCAAAATAAGCATCAAGAGAAGGGGTCCTCTCAAAAATATCATTCATTTCTTCACTAGACATGTTAGAGGATGCATTTATGGCCTCAACAGATACTGTCAGGACTTCATCACCAATGTCAAAAGAAACCAGGCAAAATTAGAAGTGCTGATGCTTTGCATAGTGGTTTCTAAGTATCTGTCTTTCATGGAAAAAAAGAGATCTTTTTCCAGTAAGATGAGAGGGAGAAATACAAAGGAGAGAAGAGGAAAGGAGAGGTTTTAATTCGGAGAAAGAAAAATGGAGCTTTTCCCCCTTAAATAAACATAGTTTGTTATTGTCAGAAGACTTAATACATGGTTTACTGCACATACAATGTGTAAGTTAACTTCAGTCTTCTTTAAGTCAGATTATGACTAGCTATAGGGAAATAGGAAGTGCAATGTTCTTCCTACAAGAGCAGGGAATAAGGCTCCAGTGAGACCAGAAGAGAGTATTGGGGATGGCTATGGCAGCATATAGAACTTCTAAGTAATTTTCAGGTGTGTTTGGATGATAAGAAGAAGAGTATTTTAAGTGTGTAAGAGAAAATACATCTTTATGAATTTACTGTTAGATAAGATGCTGGCTTGACAACAAGTCTCTATTTCCCTGTTTTGCACTGTTACTGAGTACCTCACAGGCGCAGGTATTTGTTTCCTCTGTTCTCCAGGCTCAGGATGTGCCTTTCTGCACTGATGAGATACTCTGACAGCTGACATTTTGGTTTCCTATACACCTTGCAAAAAATCAAAAGTGCAGAAGGTTTGAATACCTCCCTACAAAATGTAATCCTTAATATTTAATTCCTGTTAAATTCCAGCAGGAAAAACTTTTGGGACTTTTTGCACTAGAAAACCGTTTTTGGGAAGGAAGCTCTATAGGTCTAGTTCAATTGTATGTTAAAGCAGGGCTAACATTAGTTCTTTCCTTTTTTCCTGAGATAATAACTTACATTAAATCACATTGCCACATATAACAAGTATAAAATCCCAAAAATGTCAGAAACTCAAGGGGAAATCAAAAAACCATGCTCCAAGATCAGCTATTCCAGTACGAACATCCATACTTTCATGCAAATAAAATTATCCCAGTCTGTACAACTCGCCCTTTGAATACTAAGTTTGTTCTCCACCCACACAGCTATGAGTAGTTGCTTTCCCAAGGATGTTTGCAGGAAAGGAAGGTCTTATATGGCATTCCTCCTGAAAAAAAACCCAAACCTTCTCTCCATTTTATTAACTGTTCATTCTCCAGCAGTTAGGTAATCAGGGAGATTAAAGAATGCATTTATATCCAGCCTAATTAGATGACTACACTAACTGACCCACTCACTCTCTCATTCATTTCTGAAGTGCTAATGTTTACAGCACTTACTTAAGTGACTGCAGCAAATGGCAGGAGTGCAACTATTTCTTTACCTTTCTCCAGACTTTCCCTGGCCTTGAGATACTGATTTATGTCGAAAGGACTTCTTCCATCATAAGAACTGCAACCGTTTGAGAGTAGTAGGGGGTTTCCTGTGAGTGAGGTGCTGACAACCCCCCAAGAGCAGCACCAAGATTTCTCTTGCCTCTCCAGCAGTGAGAGCAGAGCCCAGATGATTTCATCAAGAACAGGCCTACTATGATAATGCAATACAAACATTCATTTTCATGATTTATGGAGTACCTATGCTGTCATCTTAGCTCTCCTGAAAGAGCCATCAATTATCAGATAGGAGTTCCATGGAAATAACTCCTGGCTTAATAGCAAATACATGTTAGACATTCCCTGGACCCAGCCACTTGAAGTTTTGTGGCATAAATTTTCACTTAGTTTTACATCTGATGTGAAATCAGTCTGCAAAGCTTACTATTTTCCCAATGCTCCTGCAAGCTGAGTTTCACTACCAACTCAGACACACATGGTCCAAATTCATAAAAATTATCAGAAGCAGCAACTCAAAGTACTCAGATCTAACAGACATCACTTGATTAAACACCCATTTATTGCTTCAGCATAAAAGAAGGCTCTTCACCATTTTATTTTTAGGTTTCTCTGACTTGGAGTACTTAAATATAAATTCTGCTTTTTAATAGCTATTAAATTATAAAAAATAAGGAAAAAAAAATTTATCACATTCCTCTGTACTCTAGAACTTAATCTGAATTTAAGATCTTCAGCTTCATGCTATCCAGATGGCAGCACTTTATTTTTCCTCTTCTCTTAGGTAAGAAACAGCCAAGATTTTATAGTAGAAAGAAATGGCTACATACGAAATATTTTGTGCAAATATTCAATTGAATCATTAGCAGAAATGGAGGAAATCTCCATAAATGTTCCAAACTTTCTAAATCTTGCTCAGTCACAGTTCTTTGCAGTTACATAATTTCAGAAGTACAGCAAGGAAGCCTAAGTGAAAGATGAAAAGCTGAAGTACTCTGCACAAACAGCAACAACCCCAACTTGTGCAACACTGAGCTTAGCTCAGCAGAAATGTTAGTACACAGGTAAAGCTCAAAAAAAAGGCTCAAAAAAGTAAGTTCCGTAAGAGGTAGAGCCATGCAGTCCTCCCTAGATTTTCACGTTGGATTTTATCTATATTAAAATTGAAAGACCTTTTTTGCTCCATCTGAAAACACACAAGATCATTCCGGAACAGGCATTCCAGACAAATGTGTCTTATCTTTTCCACAATAAATTAAACAAGAAGAAAGGTGAAGTGAGTTCTTTGTTGTACTCTTGAGAACTTTGTTGAGTCTTGAGGACTGGGTGAGTTGCCTAGGAAGGAGCAGAGCCCTCAGAGCACTCGGGAAAAGGGCAGGCAGGACGCAGGGAGAAGCACAGGGATGGGTGGGGTGGGCCAGGGGATAGAGGCCCAAGCAGAAAGACAGCAACAAACAGGGAAGAAGGAGCTGCTCAGGGTAGAACTTCTCAAGGACCTGCAGGAACTGAGCAGAGTTTGTTGGTGCCAACATTTGGTGAGTTAGGCATTACAAAGCTCTAGGCTAAAAACTCTCCATCAAAGACTGGAGGACTAAGCTCTGACTCAGGCTTTGTGAGTTTGGGGGTTTTTGTTTTAAACATTAAATCACTGAGTTTAATTCTAATAAAACATTTTCTAAGGGCATTGCATTTTGGGCATTCTGGGCACCTCACTCAGAGGACTGTCTAGGCAGGTCCACTTCAAAGCTCTGTCTGCCCTGGAGCACTATCACTCCAAAAAATAAATTAGGAAATTATCTTTTCTATCATTTGAATGTGCTTCTGTTTGTAGACATAAGCAAGGAATGTGCATTCTGTCAATATGTTAATTTTTAATTGTTTGTTCCTCACAAACTCCTTTCTTCTTGACCCTCGCTCTCCCAAAATACAGCTTTTAGTGTGGCAGTTACAAACCGGTGAGAATGGTTTGCAGGCAAAAAAAGAGCTACATAGAAGATGACAGTCAGATCAACAGGGTACATGTAAACGAATTGGCTTTGCTGCTCTAAGGTGCTATTGATGAAAGCCAGAAAGCAAGGAAAATTACTGAAGGAGAACTTGCTGCTGCAGTAGGTCATAGAACAGTATTGGATTTTTTTAAGTTAGCCTGGCCCAGAGCCACTCTGCTAATTGTTGGTTGCTGTGAGCACCCAAATTTCTCCTGTTACTGCTGTTTGGGAGTCAAAGGCCTGGGCTGTGTGAATTGCAATCACAGCAGCTGCTCTGAGCACTCCAAAATTACACTAAAATATTGACTGGGGATCTGTCACAAACACTGTCTTTTCCCTGAACGAGGTTTTGTATCGGCTTACAATTGTCAGTGCTGAATCTTTATGTTTAGACAATAATAATGTCAGATATATAGTATTTTTAAAATTATGGCTTTCTGGAACCTTTCATTCAAAATTACCCTGCTGCCAAAGGCAGGTTTCACTTTCCTTGCAGCACAAATCACACCACAGTACATAGCATTAATACAGCCTGCATTATTTATATCTGTCACCAGCCACATTTTACCCCTTGTGGAGACAGCCATAAGCTTGAAAAGTGCTCAAGAGCATTGTTTCAGAATTTAAATTTGAAGTGTTTGGGGTGGGGAAAGCTCTCTCTTTCCTGTAATTCAATTAATCCAAAAGTGAACCATATATCATCTTCTTTGATTACATTTCCTTTCTATTTCCACTTCACCAGAAAAATAATTCCTAAATGGTTTTATCTGTTTGGATTATGAAGTCCCAGAAGATTGCTGAAAGTCAGATTATTTGTAACTGCAGTAATTTGGCAAAATTGCAAACTAATAGGTGCAATTTGTATCGGGACTAAGCATTAGAAACTCCCTGGAGTGCAAACTAAGTAGAGAGCATTTGTGATACAATACCTTTTCCAGAGCAGAAATTTTGTTTTCACTGAAGCTCAGAGCTGCCATGGAATAAAGGATACCTCACAAAAAAATCTCTATTTTTCAAGGCAAAATATAAAACTTCCTTGCCTTTGTAGCATTAAGCTTCCTCTCTCTTGCAAAGGGAAGAATGAAGAGGAAGAAATATAGAAAGAGCTCAAGATCTAAGACTACAGCATTTAACAAGATGTGAAGAAGAATGGAATGTCACATACATCGAAACTGCAGAGAGACAAAAGGAAAAACTTTATAAACTGGTTTGAGTGTCTCTCCCTCCCCCCTTTAGTGAGACTGCTGGACTGCCCAGCCATTTACAGAGAAGCACAGTAAATATAATGTTAATAACTGCTATTATTATAATCCTACCCCATTAGTAACATAAAATAAGTGCAAAATACTTTCTCACTGAGGCTGTTTGTCCAACCAGACTGATCTCACTGTCAGGCATACAATGCTGAGCTGCAGAGAAAGCCCCAAAGAGAAGTGCAGTATTAGCCAAGCCCTGGTTCCAGTCTGCAGGAGCAGACATGGCTGCACTGCCTGCCCTCCAGGCTGGTAAAACACCTCTGTCTGCAGAGATGGGATAATTGCTGCGCCACTGACCAAAGCCTTGTCTTTCACAGGCCCAATAAATTCCAGGACCAGACTGGGCTCTCTTCTGCCGTGACTCACTACTTCAATCCATTACAGTAATGGTGGAATAAAGACATGATTTAAAGAGGTCTTTGGTTACAAAGGTTTTAAGTAGGAGTATGGAATAAAATTGAGAGAAAATAGGCCATTACAACCTAACTGTTTAAATAGTCATTTTCTGATATCCTTTGTTGACATATCCAAATGACTAAGCTACTTAAACCTAGAATATTTTCTTCCTTTAATCCCCATTTACTACACTTTGGTAATGTATAAGTACTGCTCCTTGAGGGTTTTGTTAATATGTATAGTCCAAGATATTTAATGCATCATTGACTTGACATTGTTTCTGTTTAGTTTCTAGAAACAATGTAGGCACAATGTAAATGGTTCAAAATAGTTTTATTATTTAAGATTATTTGCAATCTTCAAACTGAGGCACTTTGCTCCAAAAAAAAAAAAACAATGAAAAAGAGTAATTGAAATGTCAATTATTGTAGTTATAACTAAATTTATTCAATCCTCTTGCTTTCAAGACACATGATTAGAACAAAAGTCCCTAATAAATGCTCGTATCAAAACAGTGACTAAAACCTATGGAAAATGAAGTGGTACTTGGTTCTATTTTTCTCATTGCAAAAGAAGTTACAGTTCCTCCTAGTTTTGTCTCAATGGTCACCAGCACCATCCATGCCATCGGCCTACACATGGCACTTTCCAAATCACAGAATCCATGGAAGGACTGAAAATGAAGCTGCCATCATACCAACTTGAATCTGTTCAGTAAAATAAATTGGGAATATTTTTTAATTGGCCTTAACTGAACTATATGAAAATATAGTTTCTTTCTATACTGTACAGATATGATTAACAAAGCATTTGGAGTGACAGAACAAGCAAAGACTAAGAGGGAGTCAGAATCATGCATTTAAAAATAAAGATTTCTAATTCGTAATTAAAGACTCAGACAAGAATAAACGAGCCAAATCCCAGAGATATAAAACAATATTTAAGGCAATATTGTAACAAGCACAACAATTTTCCTGATCTTAGAAGAAAATGTGGTTCCTGGTTACACATTCAGCTGCTTGAAGGGTAACCTGAAGAAGCTGCAAACAGAACACAGAAACCACACTTAAAGAATCTGGGTTGCTCTGCATTTCTTTACATGTCAGTTAGCAGAAAAGTGGCTGACAGATTACTGCACACACTTCTAATTTGGTGCCACACTATCCATATTCCCAGCAGGTTTCTATACAGTCTGCTGTTTCAGAGTCTCAGTAGATTGTCACTAAGTGGAATTTACTATATTAAAAGCCTTTTCAGTGAAATAATAATGATTGTTTGCTGAGACAGTCTCCCACATGAATCAGCACAGAAGAGACAAACATGTTCACCTTCCTCTAATCTGCTTTAAATTGCCATGTAGTCAGCTCCATAAATCAGTACCCCCAAACAGACAATAACTGGCTTTACTTGAACACATACATAATGGTGGCTGCACAGTAGCTCCATTCCTACTTAACAGGAGCACTATTTGCAGCACTACAGTTATGAACATGTCAGACAGTTCAGTAGAGAAACCTGTTTACAGAGGTTTGTAACTGTCCACAGGCTGCAACACAACACAACACAACAAGTTTCAGAAGTTGTTTTTAGGGGCTTAAAATAAATAAAAAAGAGGAAAGGGAAATAACCTTGCTTCATAATTCCCATCTCAGATGCCAAACAGAGAGAGCAGAGGAATAGCTCAGTGTTCTGACTTTACAGATTCCAGTGTGTCCAACCAGATCAGCAATCCAGAGTATTTGAGATCATTACAGATTCTGTGACATGTATTATTACGGTTGAGACGTGCTCATGACAGTGACATGCCCCAGTTCTGATCAAATAGATTATATCCTGCTCATACAGTCTTTCTGGACAGCTTCATTTGGACAGAAAGCTCATTCTTGCTGTAATCCAATCTATAGTATCATAGACTTTATTAATAAGCCACTGTGGAGCACTCCAGAGACAGCGGTTCATTAGCAAGTTAAATTATTTTTCTATGTGATTATTTTTAGAAAGACCTGTGGTAAATGGCTCTGTCCTTTCCTGTTCCTACAGTCAGATGAAAACACAGAGGCTGTCCATGCCATACAGAAGTTGGCTGCCAGGTACCTGGAGTACGTCAGGGAAGAGGTGGGCAGACAGAGACAGGGGTTCTCAAGTGCTGCTAGATCTGGGCCATTGGCATAGGCAACCTAGATCCCTGTTTGTTTGGTGTAGGAAAGTTTAATTAGAAAGTGTGCAAGAGCAGTTTTAGAAGAAATGCAAGTACTTTCTTTTCAAGTGAGTCTGATTCTCTTAAAACTGCCTGGATACCTTCACTGCAGCCACCACACGGATCCAGATTTCCTAGTTCCAGGGAAAGAATGTTCAAAAATAGGAGGACACTTGAATCTTTATTTGAGAGGTCCATGACCAGTACAGAGTGACTAATTAATCTTTAATATATGTGCTGTCTTTGTCAGCCAGGGTAGCGAACCACATCCCCTATATGATAGATTTTGTTTCCACCTCCCACTCATCCAATAGGAGGGTGATGTGCTCCCCAGACTTTGGGCAAGGCAAAACCAAATATACTTTACTGCCATTCAGCTCTCAGGGAATAATTACTTTCAGAGAATAGTCAGTAGTGGCTTCCAAGAAAGGGCTATTGAAAGCCCTGGGTCATCCTCTGAGTGATCTGAACAAGTCTGTCTCCTCCAAGTGCTTTAGTATTGCTTTGCCTTCTATGGGATGTGCATTGAATGTGCTCTCTTGCAGGGGAAATACAAAGCTGTGCAGTTCTGTCACCATTCTGCAGAGCTGCTAATAATTTCCCTTTCATGATGACTAGCAGGAACCTGGAGACAATGCGAGGAGACAGGCTAGACAGGCAGGAATAAAAAAGACAGGATATTTTGCACTTTCTTTGCTGTCATACCTGCTACTTCTATAATGGCAAAAGGACATTTGGTACTGTCAGGACTTGTAGCCTTTTCCATGGCTTTACAGCTCTCCCTGCTCTAACTTAATTCTACAAATTAAGATGAACAGATAGTTATCATTTTGCATCGCAGGTAAAAATTGATTTTTCAGTTTTTAAAATCTGATTTTTGTGACAATTACCCACCATTCTGAGAGTTCTATCCACTCACTAAGGAAACCACTGAAGTCCCACTGGAGGTCCCAGTGAGCATGAAATCAGAGAACTAAACTACAGACTTGGTATTGAGTCTCCTTTTTGTTCAGTGAAAGCATTCAGGCCCAGGTGGCTGCCATCTCTCTGCCCTACAATGATTAACATGTTTTCTAATACAATTTTCAGGTGCCAGCCTTCAGGTCCAGTCACAAAGCAAACTCCCCTTCACTGGGATGTGCCAGCCCACTGAACCTTAGCAGACTTGAACAGGAGCTATCCTCTGCCAAATAAATTTCCTTGACAGCTGAATAATTCTCCTTTATCAAAGAACAGGAGTCTGTTCACCTGTCTTGAGTCCCCTTGACAGGAATGCATAAGGACAGTAGCGTTTTTTAAACGCTGAGTTGCAGGAAGCTCTGATCACATGGCAAGTGTCAGCTTTTCTCCTGCACACCAGGAGGGGCTGTCAGCTTGAGGCTAAGAAGCAAAGGATGAAAGTTTGGCCACAAGCCTGAAGGGTGAAGATCATTTGTAACCCCTTCTAAAGCCAGATTTGAATCAATACTTCTAAACTTTTCTCCCTCTGGTTTTCCCCACCCCAATCCCCACAGGTCCTACCTCTGCCCAGTCTTACAGGAAGAAAAATCTGCAACACTGCAGTTGAAAGTAGTAGGTGACCAGATATAGAGTCTCTGGAATATCTACCTTATATTACCACACAGTTACAGAACTAGAAGACAGATTATTCAAAATAGGAAAAACTAGAAGACCCAAGATAAAAATCAAGGCACATCTGTGTTTTTTAGCCAAGCACTTCACAAACTGAGGAAGTCTTTGACATTGTTCACTGTTCTCTGGAAAGCATCACTTTGTAACAAGGGCTTATCTTGAGGTCTGTTTTGTAGCTCAGCTCTCAGAGCAAAACAAAAAAAAAAAAAAAAGGAAATAATTTTAAAGCAGCAAGTTCTTTTATAAATATTGCATGTGAAGGAACCAAAATCAGTCTGAGCATGCAATAATAAAACATGACAATATTTCAGACACAAATCTACACAATAGTGAAAACGGAACTAGAAAGCAAATTATATTATAATCATCTGCAGAAAAAAACTAAGGTGTTCTGTTGCAATGCTGGGGTATCAGCTAGCTCAGGAAAACCCTTAATCTAAACAAAAATGTCAAGAAGACTTGAAAAAATCTGCAGTAACTTGTAGTCTGCATTTTAAAATCACTAAAACTTAATTTAAATCCACTTTGCAAGCACACGGTGGAGCACAACATTTTCATCATTTTCCCATAACCATAAAAAATGCTTTGTATAAGCAGAGTTGAGCAAATTTTAATCTCTGGAAGACAACAATCGACAGAAATTTCCACTCACAGATCACTTTCTGCAGAAGAGCTGTGTTGTACTATCCTCCTGATAGGGAGAGCAGTTCAGACCTGAAATCTGAGCCTTGCTTTACACAGCTGGAAGAGAATTTTGCACACTTTGTATTACTGTTTCAGATTGCCTGCTCGATAAATGGCAGTTTTAGAATTTACCCTGTTATGTTACAACATTCATTTCCCAAGTATTTGTATATCTGGAATGTTCAGACAAGCATAGATGAAGAAAGGAAGGTGAGGGCAAGAATGACGTTGAAAACATAGCACGATATTTCTGTTTCCTGCCTTTTCATCTCAAATATATAAGAAACAGAGATTGTAATCTTTATATCCAGTCTGTAACTCTGCTTGTCACTACATATATGAAAAGAAATATTTTCTGATTGCCATTTTACGAAAATGCAGAAACCTAAAAAATCCTACATCCTCCTCGAATGTGGAGGCTCTGACTCATATGAGACAATACAGTGCCCTCTGCGGGTTCTCCTCTTCTATTACAATCCCAGGGTACACCTTGGAGTATTGTAAAACTCTGTCTGCTAATCTTTGTAATTACACTGTAAGTACTGTAAGCTGAAAGGAAGACATAAGCTAAATAGAAATAGTCTCTTCAAAAAGTAATAATAATTCTGTTAATTTATCTAAAAGGGTTGGAATTATACTAGATGTTCATGTGTAGTTTTAAAAGTCTCCTATGAAGACAGTCTCAGAGAGTTGGGGTTGTTCAGCCTGGAGAAGAGAAGACGCTGGGGAGCCCTTAGAGCACTTTTCAGTACCTAAAGGGGCTACAAGAGGGCTGGAGAGGGACTCTTTGTCAGAGAATGTAATGATAGGATGAGATATAATGATTTCAAAATGAAAGAAGGCAGGTTTAGATATTAGTAAGAAATTCTTCACCATGAGGGTGGTGAGGCCCTGGCACAGGCTGCCCAGAAAAGCTGTGGATGTGCCATCCCTGGAAATAATCCAGGCCCTGCTGGATGGGGCTCGGAGCAACCTGGAAGGTGTCTCTGCCCATGGCAGGGGGTTGGAACCAGGTGATCTTTACGGTCCTTTCCAACCCAAACCATTCCGTGATTCTATGAAATGATTCACTACCTGGGTGATGGAATTGAGTGAAAGCACATAAAGCATGTAACTGCTACCTAAACAGGTGTTCTCTAGAAGAGTCTGCTAATGGCTTTTACAGGAATTCCACTTGGTCTAATTGTTATTGCCTTTAGCAGGAGCAAGAACCATTACAAACTCGATTAGCATTTAAAAAGTCAAAAGGAGAATAAATCCCATCATACCAATTTGTACAAAGCTTTTCCTTCCCTAGAATCTGGACACTGCAAGCTAAACACTTAAAACCATAACCACTTTGGCCATAACACTTAAACACAGCCATAGACTCAGGGGTGGTAGCACATGAAGCAGATCAGATATAACATGACAAATCTTATTCCTTGGCCTACTTTTTCATGTAATACAGAAATATTTTTAATTAGTTTCATTTAAAAAAAAAAGTATTCATGGTAAGTTAATTCAGCATCTTTTTAAGGGATTTACCAAAGTACATGAGAGTCTATTCAGGGCATGGTAAAACTTAGTGAACTTCAGTATTTATATTTAATTGAGCTGTTTTGCAGTAATATGTCAAAGTAAATTTGGCCAGCAAACAGATTGATAAGTGACAAAAATTAGTTGCTTTTTGAATGTGTAAAACCCAGACGGAAAAAAAAAAAAAAAAGGGGTCGAGAGGATGTTTCCAATGAAACAAGGGCAAAGATGGCAAAGATTAATAATGTTGTCATTTTCCTTCCTTTGTATACAGGATGATTCAGTGGTATGAAAACCCCTTTTAAATATATCACTGGGCAAGGGAAAATGTCATTGCAATAAAAGTCAGTTTCAAGACTGCAAAAAGCGTTTTTTATTGAGATAGTTATGCCCTGTATCAGAAGCATGGCAAACAGATATGTGGAATTTATACACTTGTGTGTGTGTGTGTGTGTGTGTGTGTGTGTGCGTGCATGTGTAATAAACAAATGTGTAATGGTCAGTTTGCTTTATGTAGTAATTCTTTTTAAGGTACTGAAAAGGAAAGTTCTAGATAGATACTCAAATCATTTCAGTAGAATCTCAAAACTCAGGAAGAGCACAGCAAACATCTGTTACCTCATCAGATATAACTACAAAACAAAGACACCCTGACAAGTCACAGAGCAGAATGGAGTTAATAAGCAAAGTGGCAGAGGTCCAAAAAGCAAACCTGGTGAATCTGTTTGTAACCTCCCAGGAATATGAGCAGACTCTGACTTTGCAGACAAGACTAAAGGAAACACTGTCCTTATTAGTATGCAGCCTTTCAACAATTTCAACATTGAGAGGAGCAACATTCCATTAATATTTTAGCCACCTAGGTTTTTTTCCCTGATAAGCAACTGTATTTTCTCCCAAGAGAAAACTTCTGATTTTGCTACCTTTCCATGAAATGATTCATGCTCCCAGCAATCCTGGGTCTCTGGCAATCCACTGTTTCTCTCCCTTGTGTTTGCTACTATGATAGGAAGAACAAGCCAGAAATCTGAAAGGCAATAGACTGAATAGGTGTTGTTATCCTGCCAGTTCTCGTAACCAGCTGGGTGCTGCAAACTGCTCTGAGCAAGAAAGTCTAAAGATGTCAGTGCTCCAAGATTGCCAGACACACCAGAAGTTTATCACTAATCACCAGCTGGGAAACTGCAATCTGACTATTTGTTGTATTTTGAGAGAACAGACAACCATGCAAAAGTGGGTAACGAGAACTGTAACACCTATCTGATAGCTGTCCTCACACAGTCAGTGTCAGTATAAGAAGGACTATAAATTAAATCAGAGGGGCAATAGCACTCTGCTGCACAAAGCCGGGGGGAAAAAAATAAAAGACTTGTTGGGGGGAAAAAAAAAACAAAACAAACAAACAAGAAAAAACCACACAAGCAGAATCAGCCTTATTGTCCCACTGGATAAAATTATGTCAGGAAGTGAGGAATGAGAAGCAAACTGCTAGCTCATGTGAGAGGATACACTGGTCAGGTGGTGTGTCCCCTTGAGCGTGGGCTGCAGCACAGACTGGCTCCTTGACTGCAGCTCTAAGAGGATTCATTTCCCACAGCAAAACAAACAGGGGTTACAGTGACACATCTGCAGTGCTGCTGCTGAGGAGCATTACACGCTGCACTACAGCAGAAACGTGAGGGCTGTTCCACGCAAACCCCACCAGGATAAAATGGCACATTCTGATTGCAGCTATTCATTAAGCAGGAGGTTATCCATTACATAAACACAGCACTGACACAGCTCAGCCTTCCCTCTGTGCTGCCATTGCTGCTCCCTGGCAAGGGGAGCCTTCGCCAGCTTATTGCCTTCTGTGATTAGTTTACTGCAGAGGTAGTGTCCTCCAGGGGCTCCTGCCCTGTGACAAGGAGTAAGGATTCAAGAATTAAACTAACTGCTGTGATGGTCAGGTTGATGTTTATAGGGAAGGCAGATTTTCCTGCTTTACTTCAAAGCAGTCTTTCATTATTTTGTTAGCACAGCATGAATTGATCCATATGACCTCAGGCCCCTGGTTTCACTTCGTGATTTAATGTTAAAGAAAACCCAATATCCTACCCTCTAGCTTTCAAGATCTGGACAAGCAATCCAGATACTCCTCAGGGAATTGTATGATTATGTTCCCACAAGTGTGTGTCTATAATTAGGAGCACAGCCTGTAATTTACCAAGTGAACTGCTCAAAGACGATTTCTCCATTGCAGCCAACGAATATTCCCAGCCAAGTCCCTGATCACAGGAAGAATTCCAAAGTGGGTGATCAGGCAGCAGCCAAAAAATTACAATTAGTTGGGTTTCAAATAGAGAAGTTCATCAGGAATTAGCCATGTGTTAGAAAACAGACCCAAATCCATATGGAAATGAAACGCATACTTTCACTCTTGATAATCAGTGAAATCTCCAGCATCCTGTTGGAATTACAAATTTGGATTTTTTTTAATGCATCTTTGATGATCTCTGCATTGTTACTTGAGCACAAAGATGTTTTGTTACCTGTGGCCCACACTCTGCCTGTCCTCTGGGTGAAGCCAGGTGAGCTGCAGAGCACCTTGGTCAGTCCATTTGTCACAGCACTCACTTTGAGGGCCTCTCCCAGACCTGCCCTTCTCCCCCCTTATGCTGCTCACCATCAGTGAAAGCTGAACACCCCCAAACCAAGGAGGACCTGGCAGAGGAACACAACAACTGGTACTCACACACCAGTGTCACCCATCGACACAAACTGTTTTGTCACAGTAAGGCCAGTTTTGATGGAGGCACCCTGACGTTAAAGAAAAAAAAAAACAAAACCACCACACTTTTGTCTCCTTGAGGGCAAGGAGACAACTAGTAGTCCTCCCACTAGTAGTGAGTATTCAGAGCAAGGCAACATGCCAGGAAAAGATCCCAAGACTGCTCTGCAGTTGCTGAAAACCTTGTGGGCATGTCCCTGCTTCAATCTGGGCACCACACACAACGTAATTCTCTTCACAGCCCCCCTAGAAGCCTCCCTAGTGCTCTGTCTATTAAGGTAGTTTGTTTTGTTTTCAACTTTTCTCCATCCTACTTACCTCCCCGATCCTCCCACAACTCATAGCCAAATTCACACTGAATTTAAGCACACAGATTATATTGTTTTCCTCCAGAATTTAGGAAGAAAAAAGTACTCATTAGAAAAGCCATATGGCCTGTTGCCATGATTCTGCAGTGCCCTCCAGCATTGTCATGCCAAGAATATGATCATAAATGTAAGACCAGCTTTCAGAGAGAATATAATGAGCTGATCCCTTGTTGTGTGTAGATACACCTGATTAAAATTTTTTTTAATCAAAATAATGGAGACAGATTAAAAACTGCTTCAGTTACAGCTGCTTGTATTGTCTTACTAGCTTTATAACTTAAGCCAATTACATACCAGCCAGCTGCTGGAAGTGTTTTGTTTAAGGCACCATCCTTTGACTTGACAGGGACACGGACAGGATCCAGTTGTGCATCACACAAAACTTGCTGTGCCCTGCACTGGATAGAGTTCGGTAACCATGTGATATTGGACTTCAGAAGCCAACAATTAAATCTTGATGCTAATGAGACCCACATATCTAACTCATGACCAAGTTCTTTTATTCCACTGTTGCTCTAACTCAAGAAACTCTGAAAGATTGAAAAGGAAAAAAAATTCATCACACTTTCACCTGGAAGTTTTGTGCAAGCACAAGTATCCTTTATAAAACCTATTTTATCTGTTTCATGACATATTTAGTTATTTTCAGGGATCCTTTCCCCCATCACAACCAACAACTTTTCAAATAAGAAAAAGAATACTATGACTTAGGAAACAGTCACAAAACCAGAAAATAGGCAAAGTCCTTGAAAATAAAAGGCAATATTACACAGAATTTTGTAACTGATTCAAAACTATTTCCTGACCCATTAGCTGTCTTCTGAATACATATGAGGCCTCAGTGAAGTCATCAGGACTCCACTAGAGCTCAGATGTTTGCTCACATGGCCCTGACAACAACAAAGTCACCAGCCTTTAATCCTCATCTAATCATAAAAGCAAGGCTGTTTCAGTGGATAGTCTGGAGCCTTCACAGCTACAAGCATATTTTAACCTGGGCAAAAAGCTAATTTCAAAGTTTTTATATATAAATATAGATGTGCATATATATATATACATATATACACACATATGGCACAGGCATATTGAAAGTGTAACTGAACCATTTACAAATCAGAGTTTATCTAAGAGAGGATTTTTGTCTAAGCAATACTCATATTACAGCAATCCCACCTACACTGAAAAGATTGGAGAGGATTCTTGCAGTAAGTGAGCTAAGAAGTGAAATTGGTATCATGCCGGGAGGGAGCAAATATGGCCAGGCTGACTGAATAGAGCAAGGGGCATGCCTAGAATGGGGAGAGCACAGGGAGTTATTACAAGGAGATGAAATCAAGAAGAGTAAAGGAACTTATGGTATCAGAGGAAAAGGAGTATGGGATTTTTATCTGGAGGTTGTTAGAAATGCAGGTAAGGAGACGGAGAAGCTTCTTGCAATTTGTCGAGCACTGTGAGCTTTGCTGAGCAGCCTCTCCAGGAAAACAGCAGGGACACACAAACTACAGCATGGTTAGTAAAATCCAGGGAACTAATGAGCACAAAGATTTACAGCAGCAAAGGGTGTTCACTTGTCTTATTCATTAGTGAATATGGACATTCTTGAGTATTACTTAAGCTCAATATTGACAGGAATAATGATTCTAAAATCTACACTACTCTAAAGCAGAGCTGGAAGTCGCTTCTACAATCTCCCAAGTGAAGGAAAAATCCAATTGAAGTCTGGAACTTTGAAATTTTGCTTAAATACAGATCTGCTGGCTCACATGTGCCTGCTGACTCCGGATGTGGGTAGTAACAACCCCAAGCAGCTGATGTCTGAAATTACAGTTTTGGTAAGTTGGATCACAGTTTCTTCTCCATATCAGAATGCAACAGGCAGACAGACATCAGCTGACATTTAAGTACCAAAAGCCAATCACAGTAAGTCAGAAAACTGAGATGGAATAAAAGACAGCTTGCTAGTGTCTACAGCTCTAAGGAGACAGAAAATACATAACTCACTGCCAAAATCCTGTCCTGCCGTTCTGGGCTCTCATATGCCACAATTATTCATAACAGTTCTGTGCCTCAAGGAGCCAAGAGATCACTGTCTCCAGGCACTCAGTACTTGAAATACAGGAATCCCACAAATCCCAACATAAAGCAACTGCTGCAGCTTCCAACCAAACCAGTGGACTCCTCCTCAGTCTGTGTTTGTGCTTTCCTTTGGGTACACTAAACACCAGATTTTAAAACCTGACTTTTCAGTTGGATGCTGACAGCATCCACTGACTGGAAAGCAAATCCAAGTGCCCTCTTGAGAAGTACCATTTTTGTAGTTATTGATGAAAATCTGTTTTGCCCTGGCACAAAGTAATATTTTGCATGTTCTCTCTGCCAGTAAACATCTCTGAGCCTAACTATGACTGATTATTCATTGTGTCTTGTCCACAAAATTAGTCACATTGCTCTAAAGGAAGTGTAATTATTTTTAAACCAAGCTAATTATTTCAGCATAAAAGGTTACAAAGAGTTGCATTTAACTCAGGTGTAATTTGATTTTAAAAGTCAGTAAGGAGTATGCTGATACTAAACTGAAAATGAGAGTATCAAACAAATGAGTTTTAACCAAATTAAATAAATCAAAGCAAGTTTATACATAGGTAGGCCAATGAAGACCACACTTTGAGTAATAATTTACTCTAATTATTGTAGTAAATGTAGCAATTTCACTCCAACTATAGTTTTAGAGGATCGTGAAAGGTTTATATTCAAATGTTATTTATCCTACTTGAGGACTTAAAGTCCACAGAGTGACTCATGAGAAATTTATTTAAATATCTTTTTTTCAGAAACTCATATTTTTCTCACATACAAAACTTCATTTAATCTAAAACGTCAGATTTCCTTCTGCAGCTTTAATTACAAATGAAGCCCAAGCTGTAAGCAAGGGCAAGTCTATTTTTAAGGCTAAGATCACTGGCACATACAAGAGCCACAAGCTTGACTTCCACAGGCAGTTGAACACAATTTATACTCTGCTTGTGAAAAGTTATTTTGAACACCCTCGATTTTTGGTGCAGTCTATCAATTAACACAGACTCCTGATTTAATGAGCACAGCATTTAGAATTTCAATGATAAACCACTCTTTAGGGTACCATGGACAAGATTGCTGCAACACCAGAGAGAAAAAAGCGACAAAACCAGAGCTCAGTGGGTATGCTGCCTCCTCGCTCTCTGAATGGGAGAACAGCCACAAAATCCAACACCTAGGTCTACATGAAGACTTTATCTAACTAAATAACTTGTTTTCATTTAATTTTTAGTGCCACTGCTAATCCTCAAGGATTTACAACAGATTAAAAAGTAGGTGGCTCACCAGTCGGTGAAAAAGAGCTAATGAAAATTGCATATCCCCTCCCAAAATAAAAATAAAATAAAAGTTATTTCAATCAGGCAAGTAATTCCCTCTGCAGGCTTCTAGTGTACTAACTAGCAAGAAGGGATACACATATATTAATTTCTAATAGCTTCCATACAACTTCAAAATTTACATTTCACAAAACAGGACATGTAAAATCTTGAAAAGCCTGAGGCTTGCATCACAAAGTTGTCTCTTTTGGTGACAATAATCAGCATCTGATAGAGCTCATAATTTTTTTTTTTCTTCTTTCTATTGGAATAGGCTTTAGTTCCTGTGTTCTTTGTCATTTTAGCAGTACCTTATTTAATCATTTTCACAAAATATTAAAAGGTAAAGGAAGCTTGAATTTCTGAATATCAGCCTAAGGGTAGGTAACTTGATCTCTGGTATACACTGAGCATTTAGTAAACACCAGTAAGAGATTTGTGGGAGGAAAATAAACTCTTGGTTTAACAAGAAAACAAGTGAGAAAAAATCTGCAAGAAAGAGACCTCACCAAACGACTAAAACCAGGAGTGACACAAGTGAGAAGAGTTAGGTCCTAGTACCATGGTGATGGTCTGCAACAGCCTCACATGCTTGATTCTGTTTTTCAGACATAAGAAAATTAAATACTCTCCCATGGATGACTTACAGAGTATCTAGTTTTCTACCTCCAATTCCAAGAATGGCACCAGCAGGCAGCTATAAAACCAATCACAGCAAATTGCATTCTATCCTTGTCTGAGCAATTTCAGCTGCTGTGGCAACAGCATTTTCATGTTGCCTCTTTATTAAGAATGGTCATAACAGTGACACATCCCCAGGGATCCCAGCAGGACTGCTGTGTTGTGAAATGAGTCCAGAGAACAAACCGGTCCTCAAAACCACCACCTCTGTCAAAAGAAATGGACACATAGCTCTGAATTCTGTTCACGGCCAAAAATCATCCAAGAAAATTTTTTAAAAAATGTTACTATGAAAATTTAGAGTTTATTCCTTGATGCAGTGAGCAAAATGGCCCTGTGATATAACACAGTCCTTTGTTCTGCCAAAGAGTACCCTGTGACCTTGTCACTTGCCTCTGTGCCTCAGTTCATTGTCTGCACAAGACAAGCATTGCAAGAATCCACTCAAGATTGTTTGAGACATTCACAGTCTAACCATGACAGCCAGAGACAAACACACCAAGCTTTCAAACAGAAGGGAAAGTTCTAGGAATGGAATAATTCAACTGCCAAGCACACAGAATAGATGAGGTTTTTCATTTTGTTGGGACAGAAAACCAAGAGTATGCTGAGGAAAGAGAAGACAGAAGACTGAATAAATCAGAAATGCTGAGCATTCAAGCACAGCAGGGACCACTCAGAAGAGGAGTAAGAGCTGCACGCCCTGCAAAAGCAGTGCACATATTTGGGCACAAGCTTTTCCAGACCAGGGCCCTTGGCTCTCCTATTGCCATGCTGGCTGAGGAGAATCTGCTGGTGTCAGCTGAGATACCGGACATGCAGATGAAGCAGCAAGTTGGAATAAGATGTAATAACAAGGTGCAGTAACAGAATGGTTGCCAGTGTGGTAGGTAACATGGGAAATGCTAGAAGGTATTTTCAAAACAGAGGCAGCTATTTTCACTCACAAAAAAAACACGTAATTTTTTCTCCAAATCACTGGCTGCTAATAGCATGTAATATGAACCAATTAACAGATAGCGGGTAATGGGACATGTCCTTTCCAGTATCAATTACTACAGTTCCCTTTGTTTCAAATCCAGTTTATACGAGTTAACTCTTGCAAGTGACACCACCAAATGTATTGTGCAAATAATACTGTGATCCACCAAAAGACTGGTGACAGAGACAGTAATTTATAAGCCACTTTTTCTAATAACTGCTGAGAACCTGAAAAACAGGGAAACATGGGACACACACATCTTGTAGTAGTCTACATGAGACACATGCAATGGTACGAGTCTATAAGGATAGACTGGAATTAAGTCTAGTGCATTTTTCCACTCCTTTTGGGGTGTCTGTGCAGGGCTAGAGTTCAAATGCTCTGGGGACATCCAGGAATTGAATTGTGAAGTGAGATGTAAGTGCCTCACTTGAGATTTTACCTGCCTGACTTTTCTGTCACAAACAAGTTGAGTGCAGATAAGAGGCTGTCTCTGGGCATCAAGGCCAATCTTTTCATTCTTTCCTACTATTCACGTTTACCCCCTTGCTCTAATAAGATTTGCAAATCAGTAAAGGAAATACTACTATAAAGTATCTTAATTTTAACCAAGCAAAAGCAAACCAAAATCACGCAATGAAGTATGTATTGCACAAAAGATGCAAACATCTTCCTGAATATATCACAATACTAAATTCTGCCCTGCAATCAAACTCACTTCAAAACTCTATTTTAGCTATACATGAGAATAAGACTATATGTAAAAACTCCCACAGAGCTGCAGTTTCCATCACTTTCAAACGCCACTCCACAGAAATCCTCATTCCTCTCCTTTTGTATCCTTCTGGTCATGCTTTTAATTTTACTCTTCCCTTCAACAAGATTATCAGCATCTTTTTCTAAGGCAAGATAAATGAGCATGATTGCTCTGTCCTAGAAAAGGTCCACCAGCAATCACACTATCTTTTTAATCAAAATCACTTGTCAACCAAAGTGTGTTTCTAATGGAATTTCACTTTTCTTTGATAAACCTCTTTCTATTATTTTTATCAAGGTCTTCCCCACAGCTGATTTTGGCTGATATGTTTGTAATGGACAACTTGACACAAGTCAGTACCTTTTCCGAATATTAATGATACAGTCTACTCCCTAGTCCTTAGAAATGTAATGCTAAAAGCTAAAAATATTGGTTTTCCCCTCTCAGAACTCAGAGAAATGTTGTCAAGATTTTTAGACCTGATTTGCAGCTGCAGTGATATTAAAACTAAAGGAGCTTTTCTAAGCCTCACCTTTGGGTAGGCAAATCACACACCACTAGAGTCATGAGAGGATAACACCAGGTAGTTTTGGCCAGCAGATTCAAGCTCCCAAAGATTACTCACTCATATTTTCCATATTTACCATCAAGTTACATCAATATTCCCTCCCAAGACACAGGAGAATGTGCTTTTTTCTCTAGCTGATTGCCTCCTTGGTGGACGAGATCACTCCTTACAATTCCCAGGGTCAATGGAAGATTTTACAGAGTGTACGAAACCAGGCACCACTAAAGAGAAAATATCAATAGGAGTGGTATTACTTTTCTCCCCACTCCCAGTTATCAGAGGACTGGTTCTCTCTCCTCAGGCTCTCAGGGCAATGTACTTTCAGCCTTGTATTGTAAACGACCAGCCAGAGCTTTTTTCAGCTGTGTAATTAGAAGGCATTGTTTCTCTGTTTAATTTCTCCTTCTGTACCATGGCTCCCAGTCATCACCAGACGGCAACTGTTACTCTTATTACCGACTCTACTGTCTAGATACCTACTTACACTTATTATCCACTCTTTTTTTTCCAAATAAGGACCTTAATGAGGACAAGAATGGTCATTATCCCTACAATTGCTTATTAAATATTGCAACTTTAAAAGTCAAATTGTAAGCAGTGAGAGAGCATATGTTCAGAATTTTTTTTTTAAATACCTTCTTTATTATTCTGCCAACTGATTCAATAGTAATGATATTTTTGCAGTCACTGGAATGCTGATGTTTTATAACCTCTGACTTATTTATTGTAGAAGGTTTATTTCCTTGGATTATCTTCAAAATGGCTTTTGGCTGTTCAACAAATTAAAAAGTTCTTGTTTAACCAAAAAAAAAAAAACAACAAACAACAAAAACAAGCAAACAAACAAAAGAAAAGGAATCCTGGCTTAGTGCTAGAAATGTGTTCACATCTTAAGCTTTTTTTCTTAAAGGTTATTATTCCCCTTAACTAACTATCATTAAAATTATATACAAGCTGTGTTTTTATTCTTCTACAAGCTTCTTCTAATTATAAAGATTTATTTCTGTCACTATTGTGGGGATGTAGAAGATCACAAACAACTCCTTACTTTCAGTGTTCATGACTTCCACCCAAGTTGTCCCTGCTGTGTCAGCCAAAAGAAATGCATCGCTTCCCTTCTTCCACCAACACCATCCATCAGTGCCCTCTCTGCCGCACTTGTTTTGTTTGTCTGTCCCTTTGGTAAACTTTGCACTTCAGCATTTTACCTTCTGAAGGAGGCTCTGAAGTGCTTGGTACTGAGCCAGCCTACCAGGCACCATGGCAGGAGGGCAGGGAAGAGCCAGGTAGGCCCCTGCACTGGGATGGCCCTGGGAGGTGAGCCCAGCACAGAAGCTCCACACACATCCCTGATGCACGGAGGCATCTGATCTTCCAGGGGAAAAACACTTTTATTTCAGTGGATGATCTGCTTTTTGTAGGAACTCACTACTGGTTGGGATTCAACACTGTGCCGGCATGAGCTGAAAGCTGTAATTCTCTGTGTATTCCTAAAGCTTGGGATATAAAGCTCAAGACTACAGAGTTAGTGAGGCTCACAGGGAGCATATTCACAACCATGGGTCATAGTGTTACATGAAAACATATCATTAATATGCTCATAATCTGGAAGAGGATGCTGAGCCAGTAATATTAATACTGGAGATATCGAGGGAGGGGATTGAATAATTTTCTTTGATTTTTAAATCAGATATTCCTGGCAAAAAAACCATTCACCATATGCTGATCTCTTACATACAGGGTAACTAGTACATTCAAATAACCAAGTTACATTACTTAGAGGTTTTAGACAGTAAATACTAACAAGCACCATTTTATGCTTCACACACAGCCCTCTCTCAGTATTGGCCTGGGGAACTGAAGAGATAATTGAATTTATTGTCCACCAGAGCTCACACTGAGAAGGTTATAATTAGTTATGAAGATGCAAATGTCTAAGCCTTACTATCATCTTGCACAGCCTCTGTACAAGAGGGTGAAATCTCTTAAAGACAGTTCATTTAAAACTTACATTAGGAACACAGATGAAGGTACAGGCAAAACTGTCGATGATACCTGGCATATTAACCCATGAATTTTACCTCCTAGAATTGCACCATTTTTTTGGCTACAAGTCACAATTCATTAGAATCACAGTTTCAAGATACCCTTAAATTCTTCTCCCTCACCCTCATTTAGCCTAAACTGTTTGCACTGTTCATCACCCTCAGCTACACAAATTCTCCTCTATTTTTTTCTACAACAACAAAGGTATTTGCTAGAGTCATGGACATGGCATGAATACTTATGAAGAGATTTATTAGCTTAAACAGGTACATTTATAGATTCATTTGTTTTTGTCGAAACAATTTGTACCATTCATTCTAATTCCTAACCTGGACAGCTCCTTGCTGACTCAGAAGCTTGCATTTGCAGTGCCTTTCTAAAAGGTCCCATGCTGAAAATCTACCCGTCCAGCGTCAAGAACCAAAAAACGAGCTGCAAAACAATCAACCCCCCCAGTCTTATTGAAATTTCTCCAACAAGCTACCTTTGCATCAGCCAGGAGCAGTGCTTTCACTGAGAATTACTGAGCAAACTCCTGTCTCTGGAACATTGCAAAGATGCTCTCAGCCACATACTAAACAAGTCAGTAACGATCCAGGAATTTAAAGCACATTAAGCCTGGCTCTGACAACAGGGCTGTAATCAAGCAGGATGAGAGATCTGATGACTCAGCAAATTAAATTTCCATAAGGTTTTGATTTCATTGACTATATTTACATCAACAGAAATCTCAGAAGCCATAACATGGATGAGTGCAGTCTAATGAAGCACACAGCAGAGGGGAAATCAAGACAACAACTTATCTTCTGTTTTCCTTATTTGAACCAGCCAATGGATTAATCAGCAAGTCAACAGCATTCTTGACAAAAATCTCTGGGGTTAAAGGTTTTGCCTTGGGTGCACACCCTGCAAGCCCCACAATGCAGAAGTCAAAATGTGGGCAGCATACAAGCCCTTTACAGGGTGCACTGACAAACGCAGGGCATTGCCCATGCTTTGGGACCTACATCTCCAGCAGCTGGCTCGGTGTGTGAGAAACCAGGCTCCTCCACCCTCTGTGGGGATGGCCCAGGGCAGGCAGCACCTCTCAGGTATGCAGAGAGCACCTGCAGGCGTCCCACAGCCCAGTCAGCACGGAAAGTTAATTTACATCCTCATTCAGCACCAGAGGTGGCAAAAAGTCAGAACAGAGATGAAAAGGAAACAAAAACTCAGGCTTTCTTGCCATACTTATCTTTTTTTCCCATGATGTCAGGTAAAAGTGCAAGCTCTTTAGCAAAAGAAACCCCTGATTAAAAACACCTCAGTTAAGGGACCAAGTGCTGAAATTGAAAACACTACCCAGGAGAGCTCGTGACTTGTGAAAGGCTCCAGCCCATAAATCCAATCTCTTGTTGTGGTGTCAGCCCCCACAGACCCATAGTCATGCTTCAAAAGGCAGAATCAGAGCAATCCCCCTTCCCTAGCCCTTCATGTGTAATGGTGGGGATGTATCACCCTCCTGCAATACACAGCCTCTGTTTTTGTCCTATTCCTTGGGTCCTGACAACAGAGGCATTAGCAGCATTCTCAGAGGGCTCAGACACAGCATGACTACCTGCAGGCAGCCTTGTTGCCTAGAGATGGCATCCCCTCCTCCTTATATCCTAAATAAATTCATTCTATGCCTAGTCTGTCCACAGTAATTCTCAGGGAACAATAGGTCCCTCACAGTGCACCTCCAGACTGGTCTTTCATTATCCAACCACAATCCCTGCAAGGCTCTGCTCTTTAGTGCTGCCATAGAAGTTCTTCATCCTTTTTTTATTTCCAAGTACAGTCATAAAGGCACAGAAGGAAGAATAAAGCAGAACAAGTTCCTGTTAAAGCTTGGGGGATTTTTGTCCAGACTAAATAACTGCTGGGGCTCTTCCCTCCTGTGTCCTTTGATGAAATGGAGATCTGCATGTGAAGACTGGCCAAGTGAGCAACCCAGCAACCTGTTGGTGCAAAACAGTCTGGATATTGTATGCAGGGGTTATGTACACCTAATCTCTTCCTTTTCAGTTCCAAGGTGGCCTATACTGAATACCAAACAATGGGAAATAAAAGATGGAATTATTCATATGGACCTTCTCATTTATCAGACCAAGAAGCTATATGTTCAGCACGCATTGGGTCAGAAGGCAGACTACAGGGAGCTTTTGGCTTCTTCCATCTACAAAACCTGTGATTAAATTAACCCTGTGCCCACTTTTCTCACACAGCTACACACCCATCAATCACAGCTTCCTCCCAGGAAGTCCGCTTCCCTCAGCTCATCTCCAAAGAGCACAACATTAGCCACTTCTGGGAAGGCTGCAAGCTGTCAGCAGGCTGTTTGAGAGACACAGCCACTGTCCGAGCAATAATCACTCACTGCTCACTGCCCCACCACTCCCATCCTGCCTGCATAATTAAAAATCTGTTACCTTCTCTGCCTTGGCTAGCTGGCAGCTCCCTCAGGATAGTGCTCAGCACACACAGGGCTTTAACAGATGGCAAGACAATGCCGCAGTTCAAAATCTAAATCTGATGCCACAAGATCAGAGTGATGCAGCTTTGGCAACAAACTGACTGAAAAACATAACAACTGTGGAATCAATAAGACATAGATGAAAAAGTAAATTACACGCATCTCTCATACAGTAAGGAGTGGGTGTCGTTTGTTGAAGGACAAAAATAACAGGCTTGCTTCTCCAGTATGTTGCAGTTTCTGTAGAACTTCTTTACATGTTTCCCATTTTCCTACTGATGCTGCTGCAAAGCAATATTAACCAATAAAATAGCTCTTCACACCAAATACCAGGCACTGAATTAAAAGCTGTAGTGCATAGATGTCATTCAAGTAGTTATATGCTGCACATACCACCAGCTGTTTCCTGTAGAGGGAATGTACTGCAGCTGAAAATGGGGACTGAAACTGTCTTAAACATGCTCTGATTTTGCACCTTGCTGCCTTGCTAAAAGTGAAAGCATGCATCAAAAAGATGAAGTAATTGGATCTTCTGTTTCCATCTATCACTATCAATATTTGGAGGAGACAGGCTGAAACAAAGAGACTAGGGAACATCAGGGATCAAATCAGGATAACTAAAAAGAAATGGTCAGAAATTAATTTGGAAAACAATTTCAAGAATTTCTTCTTTTATTTAGGGGTTTGTTAACTCAAGTGTTTAAAATATGTGAGCATATCACAAACACTGTGCTTCCTTCGTATCAGCCTCCATGAAATTATGCTTTTGGTTCTTGAACTTTTTGATAACCAACCGGTATACCACATGATGGATGAGTACCTAAACACAATGTGAAAGATTCCCATGAAAAAACACTAAAAATGCATTACATATATCAACACTTAAATCATGTATCAGGTCTCCTCTCTGTCTGGAATTAGAGCCAAAGTGCACCACAGCAATTATTTCACATCTAGCTCTGGGGGCCTGGCGTTTGCTGCTGCTGTCTGTCACCATCTGAGGGTGGCACTAAATCACCCAGATCATGTAACAACAGTAAGAAAGTTTTCATGTAGGATTTATTACCTATGCCCCCATAAAAACATCTGTGCTACATGTGAGGTAGCTGAGAAAGATGGCAAATGTAGAGATACAGACAACTAGAGCACTGTGTCCTTGCCCCAGGGGAAAGCCATATCATGCCATTTTAGGTCATTTTAGTTTATTCAGGACGTTAATCAGCTTCCTTGGAACAATAAAATTCAGGCCAAGAATCATGGGCTTGGGCTTTACTTGAGCACATTTTATATGGAGCTTTCAAAATGCAGCTGAAGTATTGATCTTGTGTTTAACAGAGCAGCACCTGGGCACTAGGAAAGGATCAGCCTCCACCATGCAAGGAGACAGAGGGCAGGTATGGAGGGACCTGTGGGAGAAGGTGTGAAGGACAGTGGTGTTGGCTGGAACAAACAGCTGCAGGGCAGCAGAAAGGACAGGAGAAACTTCTTATTTATGAAAGCTGTTGCACAGCGTGCACCAAAGCTGCTGTAGACAAAGTCTCCCTTGAATGAGGCCATCCTCAGATCCAGTTTGCTCCTTTCTAGCCCAAGGCACAACGCATTAGAGACAGGCTGGATGTTATCCTTGTGAAATATTTAGCTTTAATTTCAAGACAGAAAAATAGCACAGAAACCCTGCAGCTCTAGTGCTCAAGGTATCAGACAGCACTCCCTCCTCTCTCCATGGCTCAGCCTCCACACAGGCCCACTGGCTCTGGCCAAGATCACTGCTGATCTTCTGCATCTTGAAATTAGTTTCTGAAAACTGACGGTGCCCCTAAGGTACTGGGACTAACCAGGCCACTCTGGCTCTCACTTTAGGGCCATGCATTCTCACGGATTTGGGTAAATTACATTGTCTCTTCCCTGATCTCCCTGCCCACATGTGCTCTGTGCTCCCAGGGCACCTGGACACCCAGATTCCCTCCATTCCTTCCCCAAGAAAGACAACCTTCCCCAAGAGATCCTTCTAGAGTACTGTAAACTCAGTTAAACTGCAGGAGAACAAGTAATTGAAACAGATTAGACACAGCATTCAAAAAATCAATCCTTAATTACAAACCAGCAACATCAAAAAGGTCAAAGACTGAGGTAGATGAAATAACCTCACCAAAGAGCCAGAAAGAACATATTAGAAAAGACAGGAGGTTTTAAAAAAATAGAATTGTTTAGGTCTGTTTTGACAGAACTTCTTCCACTCCTCCATCACAAAAACATCTAGGAGAGTTGATGCTATAACTTCCTCGAGTTTATCAGGTATTGACTTTTGCTTTTTAGAGCTCTTCATCCCTACATCCACCCACACTATCCACAGAACTAAAATTTGTTCTGCAAACTCTAAATCCACAGAACAAAAGTTTTTTTCAGTGCATTATTCAAAATGTACCATAAAAGTATTTTGCATCCTCTCCCCAGAAGAAGCTTTAGAATATTAGAGGAAAAACTACAGAAAAAAAATAAATGTGCATGTGATGAAAAAAAGGAATAGAGTTCTTTGTCAAGGCCCAAATTCAACAGTGCACCTACATATGTGTCTAACTTCAGAAAGGAAGAGGGACTTGAGTAGTTATTTCAAGTCTTTGATGAATTGAGGTCCCGCACACACATATTTCTTCCCTTTTCCTTTCAGAAATGTGATTTTCCTGAAGTTGCATGAGCATCTTTAAACAAGTATTCAACAGAAGAGATTCAGATCACAAAACCAGCTGAAATAGCATCAGTAAATTCAAACTTTCAATAATGTTTACCTGTATTTAATTTTCAAAGTACCCAGAATGCCAAATCCTTCTTGCTTTTCATATGCAATTAATCCTACAAAATTCTTTTTGGACTACTTCTGAAAGTAAAATGAGTAGGATTTAGTTTTTAATCCAACACTGGCAGGAAGGGAAAATATGATACAGTGTTTTAGACCCAGCAAAGAGCCCTGGCACTAAATCCTCATGAGTGAGTAAAGTGTCAGGGCATATTCTGCAGCTGATATGGCAACAGGGCACTTTTCTGTTTGTCATTTATGTTTTTGCCCAAATGACTCTATAGAGACAGATGGTCACACCAAAGGAGGACTCTTCTGGAAAGAAACCTCCTTCCCCGAGGAATACTTCACAAGATCAGTCTGGGGACTGCCAGAGCAAGATCTTTTGCCAGGAGCTGAATCACAACACACTGAACACCTCCAGGTTCTGGCTTCTGTAGCAAGTTCTTACCTTCTAATAAATGCAGTGCTGAGGGAAGAGGAGCAAAAAGACATTTCTGTGACTGGATAGGGCTTTGAATGCTAATGACTGGATGTTGAGACTCATTTCCAGTTTGCATCAGCCAAGAAAGGGAAGCTTTTCTGACTGCATTTTCTCCATCCATGGGAGTATGCCCTAAATTACTGATTATCTGGGATCTCATCATCAAGTTTTCAAGAATGATACTTGTTTCTTTCAGGCTGCAATGGCTCAAGCAAATACAGTTTCTAAAAAACATGCCATATAAAGCTGATTTCAGCCAAGGGCTTTCATGTCCCTCATAATTTTCCACTGTTTTCTTACATCAACTAACTAGGCCTTTTTATTTTGGCTTTAAAGAGAAAATGAGGATTTTTAAGAATTATCTATGAAATACATGAAATAGTTAGTATAGCAACCCATATGTTCTTTATTTGAATGCTGATTTTGCCTTTCTCTGAATTTTCAATATGCCAAAAATAATTTTTGATCATCAACAAAAAACAGCTTAAAAACCTTCAAGGTTGTCAGGCAGAAAGAGTGATTTTTGGACATTGAGATGAAATCAAATGCTGCTGTGATCAACCAGGTGAAGAGTTGCCAGTTTTGATTTTAATTAACTCAATTTCAGAATTAAAAATGTATTTAGGATACTGGGAGTTTGTCTCACCTTTAACTATCTCTTTTGCTTGTCTGTATACTGAACAAGACACCACTTCTTTCAGGCATACATACTTGGCTGACATACATTCCTCATAAGCTTGAGGGCTAAGGAAAAAAGTTTTAAATTAGATTTTAAAATAGCAGATTAGATTTCATGCTATAACTCATAAAATCTGCAACCTTGGAATCACAAAATATATGTGCTATATCCTCAGTGAATAGCTTAGGAATACTTCATCTCTTTTGTCCTGTGTCCCTAGTGATAATAAATATAGATATTTCAATGCTAAATTTGGCTGCTCACTAGACTTACACTGCTTGTTAGGATTTCCAAATTACATAAGCAGAGAGAGTTTCTGACACATGGCTTAAGGGAAAAATCACATAGCTACATAGTGTCACTAGATTTAAGCACTACTATTATTAACAATTATTTAACCTCAGCAGAAGAAGCAGAAATAAGATGTCCAACACCCTGGGCATCCCCCAAGTAAAGCAACAGTCAGCTCCTTGTTGGAATGGGAGCTGCTTTAGTCCACTCAGGTGTTTGGGGCCAGACCCACGAACCATTCATTACTGACTTGTTGTATCCTGTTTCTTTCAGGCACTCACTATCAGCAGCCCCATCTCGTTCCAGAGCTACCAGAAAACTCTCTCATGACTCAACCTGGCCTGAGAGGCCTCAGTCAGTGACACACAAAAAAAAACAAACAAAAAAATAAACAAACAAAAAACCCAAAAAAAATAAACAAACAACACGCCCCCCCCCCCGAAAACCAAAACAAAAACACAAACAAACAACAAAGAGATGGAAAGGATGAATGAAAGGAACTCTGTTTCAGAGCCAGAAAGGTAAGATTGAAATTGCATGGGAAAGCTGGGAGGGAATACACTCCTTGTGATCATGTAGACCATTTTAGAGAAGACTCAGAAAAGCTAAGCAACTTGAATAATATCACCAAGGGAAGCAGAGCCAGGAATAAAATTCAGGTCTGCTGACTTGTAGCTGCCTGCTCACCACTTAGCTGTTGCATGTAATGTGTGGGAAGGGAAATGGCACACTGCATTTAGGATGTCAGAATGTACTTCCACAAAGGTAAATGATTCATAAAACTCATACCAGTGAACACTTCCCTGCATCTATGATCAGCTATGTTTAAACATTTAAGACAACAGCACCACTCACTTCCAAGCTACAGTTCTCATGAACAAAGAACATCCAAGGTGATTTCCTCAGCTTGTTAAGAGCAGCAGATGCCCATCTGTTGAGAGCTGGTTTGACAGAATTTAATTCCTTTGTGGGTTTTTTATGTGTTTATCTTTTTTATAATGCTGTCTATCTCACTTCTCTTAAAAGCACAGTCCTAACCATGATGCATTCAAGTAGTCATGGACTTGTCTCTCCACTAAAGATTTACAAAAGAGAAAACAAGAGTGAACGACCTGGCAAATTCCAAATCAAAATAAATGTGCACAGTGAACGTTATTTTCTTTCTGTAAAGTGTGCAGGAAAAAGCTATAGGGGTATGGGTTGAAAAGACAGTTAGTTACAAAAGAAACAAAGAACAATGGGGAAACAGTGCAGACATATAGGGTACATCATCCATATTTTGAACACTGCGGGAATTTCTTATCATTCCATCTCACAAACCAGACAAGAATAGATGTAAGAAAGAGTAACAAAGATGCTCAAAGGCCTTCCTACAGAACAGGATAACAGATCAGGACCCTTTGGTTTAGAAAAGTGGTAACTGCAGGTCCATAACACTGCAAACACTACAAAGAGGGTGATGAGAATTATTAATTCAGCTTCCTGCAATACCAGAACTACACAAAACCCAACAGTATCAAAACCCAAATCACAAATAAGGTCTTCCTTACAATAACCAATTAAAGAGTATTCATCACCAGGTTACATTAGGGAAATGAAAGTATAGAGGGGTTCAAAACTAGGTTAGATACAATCATAGAAGTCTAGTTCACCAGCAATATCCAAAAAAATCCCTAAATTACTGGCTCTTCGAAATTAGGAAGATAAACAATGGAAAAGAGAAGTCAGTTGCATGTTTTGTTAGACTTCTCTGAAAGGATCTGCTATACTGGCCATCACTGGGCTATTAAGTCAGATGGACATAAGATGTGAACCAGCACAAAAGTTCCTCTATTTTCAGTCTGAAGGCTTTAAAGATTCCAGAATTGGACTCAACATGATCGTCATGAAAAGTGAAAAACTATCAACAGATTTTGGACAAATGGATGAAACTCATGCAATGAAGTAGATTTAAATGACTGTCAAACTACACAGTCTAGAAATTCAGCAAAAGTGGGCATATTCTTAGAAAACAGGGATAATTCCATTTAGATGTTTGTAACATGACCAGGTTCATGTAGATCGTTACTTATGATACAATAAGAAAATAAATTGACCTGCATGCAGACCACGATGATCACAAGAAAAGTTTGCAATATTGTCACCTGAAGGCACTTTTTTTCTATCAAAAGAGGAAGTGGATACATTTTTTATTAGAGCCCTACAGGCCTTTACCCTGCTAAACCTAAGAATACCTCTTGTGTTCACGGCTGGATGTTTTTGAGCAGAACCTGAATTCTGAATGTCTGCTGTAGAAATCCTTCAAGAGACAGTAAAAGCAATTTCCAGAGAGCCATCTCCTTCCTTTTCAAAACAAATGAATCTACAGCAGCCGTGAAAAGTGAAGAATGCTTCCTGTCACCTTTGTATCACAGCTTTCTGACAACACCAGTGACAAAATCTGGCACACAATCTCCTCCCAGGTCAACAGCAGACATGGAAGTAGACACTGATGGAGAAAAAGCACAAGTTCTTTAAAAGCAGCATCACAGTATTCCCCAGATATCCTGGAGATAATCTATATGAGGCATCCCAAGCAGCAGCAAGGCCATGCCCTAAGGAAACCTGAATTAGAACATGCTTTGTGCATAGAACATTCTAAATATATTCCTAGCTCAAGGATACATACTGTTTCTTTCTAAATATCACAGAAGAATTAGGATCACATTATGATATCTGTATTTTCTCTTTCAAAAGAAATATTTTCCCCACAGATCCCCAGAAGCTGGGTGCAGCTAATCAAATTAACCTTGAATGACTTTCTATCTCTACCCAGCACAATTAACCAGAGGAAGCAGGAGCAGCCTGGGGGACCAGCCTGGCTGGTTCTCTCTGTCTTCCAAACCCACCAACACTTTGTTGGGCCTGTGCAGAAAAATCTGAGTGCACAGCTGAGTCTGAGGGCTGCTGGGTTCAGCTTCACCTGTGAAGCTAAACCTGCAAGGCCTGTACTACTCTGTGCCTGAGTTTTGTGCCAGGGAGCACAAGAACCCTGAATACACAGGGATTTGAAATGCAATCCCATCTGAGCCTGCCCAGTGCTGGGAATGGCAGGCAGTGGTGGTACGAGAGAAACCCTTTGGCCATGGCACTGCTCAGCACAGGCAGCGCTGCAGTCAGTTTCTGCAGGGAGACTGGATGGAAACATTGCCTTTGGCAAGAGCTGGAACCAAAGGAGATCCTGTAACCAGTGCTCACCTCAACACAGGGGACAATTTCTGGTTTCTGGTAGCTTTTTACTTGTCAGGTACTAAGAAGTCTCTCAAATTCTCCACTCAGGAATCACTTCAGTCAAAGTTGCTTACCAAAGCAATTCTCTTAATCAGCAGGTTCAGTGAGAGCGGAGCCTTACAGAACACAGCTCAAAAATCTGTAAACAAATGTTTTCTTTTCTTTTTTTTTTTTTTTTTTCAATTATGCAGAGACCTCTGCTTTGATTCCAGGTGGTAATTTGTGGATGCACAATATTGTTGCCTTATGAATAACACATCCATTTCCATTCAGGAGTCTGCTCCCTGTCCTGAAACTATGTCACTAATAAATTGTGCTGCTTGTAGAGCTAGAGCTGATATCCCTCCTTACTCAGTATATACCTTTATTGCCATGTATATGTGTCTAAGACAAAATGTTGTTCAAGTACTTCTTCAAGGTGAAGCAACAGCTGTTTAAGAAACAAGAATGGCTTCACTAAACTAAATGTAATAAGAAAAATCCAAACCGGGGCAGGCCTGGAGCGGGAGGAAACACACAAACACCACAAATCAGCAAAGAATGTCTCCCAACTCAGCTACCTCCACAAATGCTTATTTCTCTCTCTCTTCTTACTCAATCTCAAGTAATTCTGCTTGTTCAAAACACTATGGCTATAATCAGGTCAATTCAGTGACAATTAGCAAACACCACCCAAGACTAATTATTAGGGATACAAAATGAAACAAAATAAATCTTAGGCATTTCTCTGCATATGGTCTTTTTAAATTGAGAGCTAAAAACAGACAGCAGCCAACAAGCAGGCTTAAACAATTTTATCAGCGCTTGATTTATTTCGGCTCTCTGCTCTCCCTGGTCACAATTCAGTGCAACCCATAAATAAGTTAGGCTGGTGAAGGAGATTGAATTTTTGAGGCCACAACAGTAATTGAGGAATTGAACAGCCTGGAGGCTGAAATATCTCCTCCTGGGACCTAAGCCTTTGGATGCATTAGCAGCTTTCCCAGCCATGGACACCCCTGGCCTCGCCAACACGCGGGGCTGAGATGCCACCCGGGCGCGGGGCTCCACCAGGCTGTCACCGTGAGCAGGGTGGGTGTCCCAGGAACACCTCGGACCGAAGAGCAGCATCGCTCAAACCTGTGTAAAGGCCCAGTTTCCTGTGAATCCGCACCATTTAATTATACAGAAAGCTACGTTTTACACTTTTCCCACACTGTATTAGTACTTGCAAAGGAAAGACTGAAAGGGAAGCCTGAGAGAAGGAATTTGTGCTTTTTTTCCCCTTCAAAATAAAACAAGCAAAAGCAAAGCTCCACCATCACCCACCTCTTCGTTTTTCCGGTCGCTCCCTCAGGACCAAACTCGGAGAAGAAAACATGAGACTGCAGAGACCACCGGAGTCAGAAGCAATGGATTGCAAACCAACCCATGGCCGAAGGCAGAAAGAAGTGTTTCCAGGCCTTGCCTGTATGAAAACACGGAGCAGGACAGGCCCGTGGGGGAGGCCGGAGCTCCCCGTGCGGCAGGGGGGCTGTGTGGGGCTGTGTGAGGGGCCTGCCCTCAGGAGCTGCCCCGGTGCTGTCCCTGTGCCCGTGGGCACACCCGCGGCCGAGCCCAGGCCAGGGCACGGCACCGACACGGCTTTCCCTGACTCCTCACCCAGCATCCCACAAATCCTACAGCGAACATTGTTCCCAAAACAGCACGGCTCAGAGCGGGCCGGGGGCTCCCCAGGAGCGGCTCCCCGCACACCTCCCCTGGGCGGCCGGGTTTGGAACAGCTACGACAACAATCACACACACAGACAGTGAAACTGGGTGAGGATGGGAATGGCAGCCCTGGAACCCCGCACAGGGCCCTGCGGCACAGGGAGCGAGGCTGGAGCTGAGGGAGCAGCCGAAACCAGGTTACCCTGCTGCTCACGGCAAAGCCTAACTGGAAATCACCAAGTGATGCATTGAAAAAGGAAAAGAGGGAATATGGGGAAAAGTCACCTCTTAAATCACTATCAAACCCCACATTTCCATTGCTTGCACAGTCTGTAAAAAAAAAAAAAACAACCAAAAAAACTAACCAAGAAAACCCCCATACATCTGGGTTTGTTCTGGGAGAAAAGATGACAGCAGCTAAAACTAAAAAGCATTTCTTGAAAACTGGTTTTGAATATCACATTTGTTCTGACGGAGCCCATCACAGTTTGTTTTGAAGAAAGGCTCCTGATGGCATAAAGCACAAACACAAAATGGCAAGTTTGTTAGATCTGGTAAGTGCCAAGGCAGATGGACTGTATAATGAAATTTAGCACTACCAGTTACTAATAAATAATTTTATCAAATAGTCACACATCATCATTTGTCTTCTAAGTCTGTACTCACAGGTACCTTGTGGAAAGAGGAATGCATTCCCTTCCTGGTACTTGGCAGTATTTCTCCATGACCAGCAGAATACTGCCCAGTTGGACATTTTCTCTCAGTCTTGTTAATAAAATCCAAAATCTAAAGAAATAGTCAGCTTTCACTTAGTTAAAATTTTCATCTTAAGCAAGCAAAGAAAATAGATCCTCACCAAAATGTCTTTGAATATTTACTAATTTTTACTAATGTGGCTGGGCAGCCAGCCTCCCAAGAGAAAGGAAAACCTCTCCTGGCAGCTCACCGAGCAGCTCCTCATGAAGGTCTCTGCATCCCGGGGGCTATGCAGAGATGGGCAGGATGGAGGGTCACCAGCCCCATGTTGTTCCTCAGCTGCAGCTCTTCCCCCCTCTCTGTGAGCTGTCTCAGCAGCATCCTGCTCCAGCTGATGCAGACAAGACACCATAGCAATGAAATTTAAAAATTAAAACAACACAAGGGCACCTTGTGAACAGGTGCTGTAAGGATGTTACTCGTGACAGATCTCCGAACTCCACCTCCTACACACTCACAGGGTACTCACAGCAGGCTGCCAGGCTGTGCTTCTCAGAGAAACAGCACATGTACAGAGGGACAGCTCGGTGTGAGCTCCCAGAGCCCCTGCTCACAGCTGTGCTGTTACAGCCACGAGGCACGTGGGTTAAGCTACTCCTACAGCGGGCAGGATGGTGAGCATTTACAGCTGCATTGTGCTCCCCCAATGGCTCTCCTCAGCTGCTGCACAAGCACTGCCTCACTGACATACCTTCACAGGAAAGGGTTAACAATCCCAGAGACACAACCAACCAGTTTGTTATTGCAGTCCATTTAAAGACAGGTGGACAGAAAAGCTACATATATTATGTAATACACATTATTTAATGTTAAACTCAGATGAACTAGAAGACTGTATGCAAATATCACAACATCCCACAGGGTCCATCCCCTTTCTCTGCTATGCATGGATTTATGTTACTCTTTTTGGTGAAAATAAGAACTTGGCACTCACTGAACATCCTATCTTTGAAACTCAGTAAATAAAAAAAAAATAATATGTAGTAAGATTTTCAGATGAAGTATCCCACTTCAAGGACTAAGGACATCAAATACTATAGTAAAACGGGCCACAGAAAAAACCCTCACACTTCTGGAGCTGAAATGTTGAGCTAATTTGTGTAATCCCATGCAAATATACTAATGAACAGTCTGTGAAGATCTCCCTTCACTGTGCCCAAGCATCTTGGTGTACATACAGCACATATACACTGTATTCATATCATCTTAGTGATTTCACCCCACTGACATATGTTTTCTGGGCAACTTACCATATGCTTCTCAGATGTTATTTCTATTGCAGTTTACAGAGGAAGTACTAATATTGTACATGTAAAATGCTTATCAGCCATCCCCTTAACAGCAAATTTTAAATGATAGAAAAGCTTTAATTTCATGAAAATAAGGAGTTACATTTTTATTACTAGAAGTTTCACTGAGTCTCAAAGTTTTCTAAGTATCTAAACATAATTCAGAAATGAAGAGATAAAAAAACTGAGTACAGTGCCTGTTTATTTCACACACTCCCCACAGCCCCCTATGTATGTTCAAATACAACTCTTCTCTGCACTACACAATACACCTGGGGGGATAGGTATGAGGAGGTTTCCTAGTGCTTGCTGCAGCACATACCCAAGTTTGCAGCACAACTACCAATTACTATTTTTCTGGATAACTAGCACTGACGAGAAAGCAAATACTCTGAAAAGGCCTCTGAAAGTTTTCTTTGATCACACTGTTGCAGATAAACTGTGACAGTTTGAAATAGCAAGTAGACATCTCAGTGCTGGTGACACACTGAATAAATACCACCAAAATATGCAAAATATGTATGACCTAAAAGCATTTTTTCCTATCAAAATGATCCTGGGTGACAGGCAAAACCAGTCTGAAGTGTGATTTATTGAGCATCTCAGTCAGCCTGATTACACATTAGATTTGAGTTTCAGCAGGTCAGGATGATGGCAGGTCCAACTACAGACTAGATGATATCACCATTTTGCAAACCTAAGTCCTGCATCAATGTTAGCTTTGCCAGGTGTCAACTGCAATGGAATCCTGGGGAAGCTGACTTAAAAAGGAGATAAAACAAACACTATATGCATTCTTAACAAACTGAAAAATTTTCTCAAGGATGAGTCTGGACTGCACAGGACTGATGAAAAATAATACATCCTGCTCCACCTTGTAACCATTATCTGCTTTTACCACTATGAAAGAACGGACAAAGTAAGGAATCTCAGGGCCAGCATATTTTATTCCTTGATTATCAGGGAAAAGGTATTCAGAAAAAGTATCTCAAACAATAACTCCTCATTCTGCATCCTGCTGACAAGGATGATGTTCTCAAATTGCATAATTTTAAGTACTGCCCAAACCAGTATACATTTTATTATTTTTTATAAACCAAAAAATAATTCAAACTGTAAATGACCACTACTTATTAAAATGTCTTTTTCTTCAACTGTAAGCACAGTTCTGAATGATGTCAGATGAGGCAGTAAGGAACTGTGAACTGCTGAAGAGATATAAATAGAAAATGAAAACACTTTAAGAGTCTTCTTCCATAGGCACCTCCTCTTGTAGCTTCTGCACCATTTTGTCCTCCAGCTGTTTTGGTGTGCCTTCAAAGAAAAAAAAAAAGTTAAATTCAAGGTGTTTCTCTAAATCCACATAACTATTTTTCTTTGACAATATATTTGTTTATTCTCGGTGAAATAGCCTAAATATTTTGCTTAAAGACTGTTTAGGAGTAAACCCATCAAGCTTAAAGGTATTTATTGCTAGCCTCCAACACCATCTAAAACTGCTCAATTGTTTTAGCAGAAAAGCTGATGCTGTTTATAAACAAAATCTAAAATACAGTCAAACATACATTTTCATCCAGCATGACAAACTGACAGAGCTGGCAATACCTGGCAGAACCTTGCAACACACTATAAAAATGCATTACTTCTAGCAGATCAATGGCCTTCTCACATTAGTTTTTACATAAAGATTTAAGTCCTTTTGAATGCTGTGTTGGATGGCAAGAGTGTTAACTCTCATACAACCACAAGGAAAAGAAAGAAAAAGACAAATTCAAGATTTACATTTGATTCTGCTCCCTGCCCAGTCAGAATAGCAGAACACTGAAAAGGCAGCCAGTGTCTGACCAAGAGATGTTCTACAAACTATTGTGCATCCTTCATTTAACAGAAGCAAAGACAAAGAAAGAAATAAACACTTGGGTTTATTCTTTTGAATTCAGATCTTTTTACTTTCCCAAAGAAAATAAAAAGGGAAAGATTAAAACAAAGTTTAAACATATCCTAACAAGATCTTTTTCCATATATACAAAACCATAGACCACAGTTACTGCAAACTGAAAGAAAAAACATAGAACATACTTCTAGTTAATATCTAATAATGGAGAAATGCAATCACTGGCGATTTTTACAAAACAAGAACTAATGGAAATATTTTTAACTTTTCTCCATTACTCCATTAACTATTTTTAGAAGTACTTTTTAAAAAATGTTAATTTACTGAAAAAACAGTATTTTCATGTAAGTTTCATTATTCAAGTTTCACACAATGAACTACAAAAAAAGCTGCTCTCACTATTAACATATATTCAAACAGCAAAGTTGAACTACTGTATTTTATATCAATCAGTGGTAGATTCTGTTGAGTCCGAATAATCAGTTCAAAGGTAAGACTTACACAAATATCTTGGTTAACAAACATGCAGTTTATGGAGCACCAGGTATTGGGGGCAGTTTAAAATACTCAAAAATAAGGAAAGGAAAGGATGAGTGCAGTACTAGATAAACAAAAGGTCTGTTTGATTCAGAACAAAGATACTGCTTACATTTAGTGGCAAGAACTATTCTCCACATTCAACAGACAAAATAATTGTAAGACAAATGCACAGGGTTACTCATTTGTAGAATTAGGCATTTATCCTGAAACTGTGTATGGACACCAGGTAAAGCCAGTTTTTACCTGCATGGGGAGCACGAAGAAGGTGAATGTTTTGTTTGACTTCTTTGATGTCTTCTGCCTTCTGCAACTCTTTGCTCTTCTTCAGTCTGGGGAAGGGGAAAATTAGATTTAATTACCTTTAAAGAGGAGATGTACACTTTCAATTTAATGCAGGACATTTTTCACTCTAGGTATGTATAGGCTGTAAATAACTATCATTATGAGGAAATAAAGGTAAAAAGCATTTGAAAACCTATTCAAGCAAATACTGGATATAAAACCAGGAAAAAAACCAGCACTGTATCAACTCTGATCAGAAATTTGTTTAAACCTAAGACTCTGTATCACAAGGAAATGTAACTATTACCATTGAGTGTCCAAGAGTTGGATTTGCTTTGACAGCCAATAACATGGAGTAGAGCCCACCTGAACTATTTTACCCCATCACTTGTTTGACTGTGCGTATAAAAAGCAAATAACCATTTAAAATTCGTGATCATCCCGTTTCTGGCAAGGTTGTCTAATACAGACCTGTGAGAGCTCCCACCACACAAATATTTCTCACCTGTTCATAATAAACCTGGCTTGGCGTTTTTGCTTTATTTCCTCCACTCTCTTCATGGCATCAACTGAAATAAAACAGAAGTTGTTTTAAATGTGCTTACATATACCTGCAGCTGAAAATACATGCTATTTTAACAGAGCTACTCTATGAGCACACCATCATACCTATATACCAGAGCAACTTTTAAACTATGTAGAGAAAGTTATCCCTTCTTCACAGAGACAGATAAGGGAACATTCTGCGTAACAACTATGATGAATTGTATTTTACAACTTATTTATGCTTCCACTTTTCTGCCTACATATAATTTCTACAGTCAACCATCACTACAAAAGACTCAGTTGCAACTGAGTTTCATCACTACTTGAAATCAAATGCAAGTTACCACTTTCTACTTTGTGGCATTCATTCATGACATAAGTTCTTCAATTTTAGCAATTGATTCTATGAAACAAACTGAAATGGAATGAGCAGGAACAAAAAAAATCTGCATCAGTGCAAAAGGCTTACACTGGGAACCTCTTAAGAAGCTAGAGAACCACTAAGAGGTTTTGAAGACAATTCAAAATAAAGGAATACTGGTCCTCATTTTCCAAACCAGTTTCTGAAAAAAATAAATGTCAAGTGAAATTCCACACCTGTTCACAACTCAAACCTCCTCCACACGTAAGAATTTGGTCATGATTCCAGTAATTTCAAACCCAACTATAAAGTGCCAATACTCTTAAGAAGTATTTCAAAACAATATTCATGCAGAGTAAAAAATCCATCTTTTGTTTTTTTCTAGAATGACTCACCAGTCTTGTTCCACAACTCTCTCTGGTATTTCACTGGTTCATTTCTACGTTTTTCAAACTCAAATGAATTATCCTGTATTAAGAAAAGGTAAATACAGTTCATATACAGAAGCATATTTAGATCAATACATTCTTCCCATAGCACTCACATAACTTTACATTTGACATGATTTTTCCCCCCTTCCAGAACCTCAGTTCCTAGACTTTAACAACCATTAGAGATAATTGCACTAGAAGGAAATCAAGTGAAGTGTTTGACCTCAAAGTGTCAGGAGCCACAGAGATTTGTCTGAAGAGAACTATTTACCAAAACATCTCCCTCAGCTATTTTCTATTTAGCAAGACAAGGAGACAGAGAAAACCAATGTGGAGTAGGAAAGACAGAACAGATTGGACAGGTGGAAGGCAAAATTGAAAACGTGTAGAGTTGAAAGCATTTAATGCAGGTCAAATAAGTTCTACTCAACAGTCTGCAGTTTAGAAAAGGTTTTAAAAAAAAACCCCACTATTTAAACTTGAGAATAAATAAAAATAAATAAAATATATATTTTATTATTATAAAATAATTTGAAATCATGAAATATTTCAATTGATGACCCTGTGGCATTTGGAGCAGCTGTCATCCCCCAACACTGGAAAAAGAGTTTCCTGATTTTTTTTGTTAGGCATACTTAGCTTTATACGAGTTTTATCTGAGGACTTTTCTCTGTCCAAAGGTTGCTTTTTGTTGAGGTAAAGCTGTCACCTTCTTAGACACTATGTTATTTCCCACTGCCATAAGCCTATGTAGACACTACCCAAAGCTGGCTTATGAAAGAACAGGTTCCCACCAAACTAGAACACAGCACTAAGTTCACATATTGTTTTTCTTCTTAGAACACGTGCATCTCGAAATTGGAGCATATTGTCACTTATTTAGACATATATAAAGGAATTTTAAATTAAGTTCTTGTCAAAAAGGTAATTCAGCTTGGCCAGAAACAACCTGAAAGCAAGCAATGCAGCTACTAAAGCTGCTAATTAATCTTGGCTTTTCAGAGTCATGTTAGAAAATAAAATTCTTCCCCTTGGAAGATCCACAGAAGGCAGTATATCATTGTGTCAAAATGCTTACTAAATTGTTAACATTCTGTCAAAAATCAGTTAATTAAATTACAGTAATTCTTAAATTATTTAGGAACTCTCCCATCAAAAGTCAATGTTCAATAATTTTATCACTGAAGTAACTTTGTTTTGAAACTGCTTTTAAGATCCCATGCTGGTTTTGAAACAGTTCTACCTATGCAAAGACTTTTCCTATACACTGTATGCTTTAAAAGAGACCTCAAAAGGTAATTATTTTATGAGTCTACACAGAGAGACTTCCTGGGGTACCTGTTAACCCAGATTGTCTGACTGCACTGAAACAAAACCACCAAATGGATATGTACAGGGAGTAGAGGATTTACAGATGCTCTCAAATGCTCTTTCACGATTCCTCTTTCCTGCACTTCTTCTGTCCCTCATGCTCACCTAATTAAATGATACTGCCTTAAGGCACCTAATCTAACTATCTGCATTGAGAAGAGGCCATGTTTCTGCCATTTTAGAGTGTTAATGTAAAGTGGGAACCAACTCTTACCACTGTCAGTTCTTTGCCAGCTGCTTTCCGGAATGCTTTGGTCCATCTAATCTTTCTGGGATTTCGCTTCCTTTTAAAGTTTCTGTGGCATTTTGATTTGCAGAATCTAAATATCTTAAAGAAGAAGGGAGGTGAGAAAAAAATCTTAGTCAAATCATGTTATTTGTGCCCCATCGCAAGCGTGGTATCAAACACTGATTGCTCCACCAATACTGCTCATTGGAAATCAAAATTCTCTTTCAAATAACAGTATTCTTATAGCAAATATTGCTATTAACAAAAATAATTTCAAGCACTACTATTGTTTTTTTCATTATAAGGTCATTTTCACAGCTGCTGGGGATATGCACAAATACTTACAATTAAACTGTTTATAAATAAAATATACCTAAGTTGTGAGAATTACAATGTGCAAAAATAACCACAAAACCAAACCTGTAGTATGAATAAACAATTTTCTACAGCTGTCAGCACTTTTTAGACACAGTACCACCCTGACAACAACAAAAAATCCTCACACCTCTCCTGCTGAATGCAACACACATACACAAAAAGTCTATTTTCTGGAATGCAGCTTTAAGCCTCAGAGATTACCCCACAGAAGTCCTGAGCACATTACTTAAATTCTGGAGTCAATTCATTGAAAGCTGTTACAGAATATGCTAAAACGTTTTAAATGGCCTTTTTCTTTTTTCCCCATTTTTCTACACAATGCTAGACTATTCACTTAAGAATTACATTTGCTACTTTTGAGTTTTTGAAAACCCTATTTTTCCACAGCCACACTCTCCTTCCCATCTAATAGCCATTTCTAAAGATATTAATAGAACAAATATGAATAAATATTAATAAATATGAATAAATATTAATAGAAAATATGAAACCTCTAGTTAAGGTAACCATCTTCAAATAACTTTTCTGTTTTTACATTATTCCACCAAGTTTTTTGACTTTAACTCGGCAAACCAGAACAGCAGGTTTTGCTCTTTCACAGGCTGTGTGTTCACAACTAACCTGCGGCCGTGCCAAGCTGTTTAAAAGCACACCTTGCGGCCGGTCCCAGCACTCGGAGCTGTGTCAGAGCACACCGAGCCCCCCGGGCTGTGACTCACCCCAGCAGCCCCCGGCTCGGGGATAGTTCTGACGCCTGGGCAGGGCAGGGGGGATCCTCGTCAGCTCCGCTTCGCACCGGGGGGCGCGGCAGAGGCTGCGGAGCCGCACACAGCCCTTCTGAGCGCGGGTTGTCACCGCAGGTCCCGCCGTGCCAGCCCCGGTGCGGGGTCAGGGCGGATCGCGGCGCTCCCGGCACAGCCCGAGGCACACACGGCATCGCCCCGTACCTGCGCCCACCGCACCCAGCACTGCCCCCACCACGCGGTTAAAGGATCGGCGCTCTGCATCGCAATGCGAAGCGTACCATTTCTTACTAATAACTGGAAACAAATACAATTCACCCCCCACTCTTCCCGACGGCCGAGGCGCCGCCCCGCTCCCTTCCCTCTGTGCCCCCGGGCAGGGGGTGCGGGCCCGGCCCGGCCCGTGCGGGGCTGCGGGCAGCGGCGGGACCGAGCCCTGAGCCCCGGCCCGGCCCGGGAAACGAGCCCTGAGCCCCGGCCCGGCTGCGTGAGGAGCGGGCCCCGCGCCGGCAGAGGGCGAACCCCCGGGGCACCCCCGCGGGCCGCACCTTGCAGTCGTTGCGCACGAACATGACGCCGTGCCCCGGGTAGATGGGGCCCGAGCAGAAGTAGCACTTCTCGATCC
>JAWWEW010000017.1:13492607-13517303 GCA_035583185.1 Anabacerthia variegaticeps
CCCTGACACAACTCCAGCCATTCCCTGGGTGCTGTCCCTGGTCCCCCCAGAGCAGAGATCAGTGCCTGCCCCTCCTCAAGAAGTTGTACCTGCAGTGAGGTCTCCCCTCAGTCTCCTCCAGCTGAACACACCCAGTGCCCTCAGCTGCTCCTCATTTGGCTTCCCCCCACCATCCCCACTGCCCTGCTTTGCACACTCTTTAACAGCTTAATACTCTGGTGCCCAAACCAATACTGCAGGCGAGGCTGCCCCAGTGCAGAGCAGAGCAGGACAATCCCCTCCCTCCCCCAGTGATGCTGTCCCTGATGCCCCAGGACAGGGATGGCCCTCCTGGCTGCCGGGGCTCTGCTGACTCAGATCCAGCGTGCATTGACCAGGCCCCAAACGCTCTAAGAAAGCTGGTTGGAGCCATAATTTCTAAACCATTACACCAACAGGTGACCGAAGGGGGAAAGGGTGAGAAGAGTGTCTACAAAAGCCAAAATATGCCAAAACACACACACACATACTATACTTGCTCAGCAGATACAGACATCAGCCACAGGGATGCTCAGCGCAGTCCATTATGTCAGGAGTGTGGTCCATCCTTTGGTTTGATCAGAGACAATCCTGTGAGACACTCAGAGATACTAGTGCTCATGAAAGTATTAAAATAAAAACAAAAATCCCCAAAGAAATGAAGGTGGAATAATCTATTAGACAATACTGCATCTTCAGAAGTAAACTGACTTTTCTCTTCCCCAAATGACTGTCTCCTTCCCTGAAACAAACATTCCTACCTTAGTATGGAAATTGAATACAAATGAAAAGATTTTACGACCAGCTTGTGTTCAAGCTCCTCCAGCTTTTCTTTATAAATGAAAAATTTTGTTCTAAGTGTGAGAAATGAATGCAGCTGAAGTGGCTCCGTATTAACGAAAGGATAGACACAGTAACCTAAGGAAGCGAGAGAGTCAGACATAGATTTTTAAATCTGCGGTTGATTTCCTCTAAAATTCAGGCAAAACACCTTTGGGTTTGTTTTCATATCTGTAAGATCCAAGTCTTCTATAGGGGAATTAGTTTTAAAAGCAAAATTTGAAATACTGTCTAAAATCAAAGGCTCTGCACACCATATAGGAACCTATTACTCCTTCTGTGCCTTCTCCTAGAGTTGCCTGTTTATTGTGAGAGGACCTTAACGCTAGGCACTGTACCTTCCTAAACTGGAATTGGAGGAGGTCTTCTATTCTTCAATATAGGATGCTGTCCCAGCTCAGAGTGTGAAATCTTCCTCACCACCTAAGTCTTTACCACCACAATTCCTGCTTCTCCATTAAAAGAAATTAACTATCCGACTATTTGGTGAAAAATCCATGTGTTGAATTGCACGTGCCTTTAGAGCAGTTTTTGCTTTCTGGTTTTTAGAACGACAAAAAAAAGCAGTCAGCTTGGTGCTTTAACAAGAAAGATCGAAGGAAGAAAGAAAAATTGCTTTAGCACAACAATCACTTATCAGCACAGACCTTGTCTCTAATCTGTTTGAAAACCAGACCTCAGCCACTTCCCACTGCAGGAGACACAGGCTCAAGCACATGACTAGTGGCCAACAGTCACCCAGCCCTAAGGGACAGCAGCTCCAAACTGACCCAGAACAGAGAGGAAGTGGCACTGTACAGGGTGTTGCTGTGCTGCTGCACAATGGAGAGAGGGCTCTGTGCCTGGGACAGAGGGTGGCAAACCAGAAGAGGAAATAGTAAAGACACACACAATGCAATCTTATAAGGGAAGCTATGAAGATACCACATTTACAGCTAGAGGCAAAACCAAATAGTAAACAAGTTTTCTTATGTCCAGGGCTGCTGTGCTTTGGCATATGCAATTGAAATCCTCCTTTTCAGTTTGATTACTTTGAGTTTCCTGCCTCTGACACTTTTTTTCCCCTGTGGGCTGTATTTATTTCACCGAAGACAGCTTTTTCCTGGCAGGGTATTGTATTGTGAAGTCTTTGGTGGCTTCTACAATTTAAACAATGTGGATTACAGACTGTCACCAACACCTCAAGCAGACAGATGGGATGTGAGAGCACAGAGATATTACAAGCATTTACAATTGGATTTTCCACCCCAGCTCCTTTTTTCACATCAAGGCACTAATCTCCTCCTCAAGTACAAGCCATTATGTTGTAGACTTGAAGTGCCTGTGCCTGATCTAAGAGGCAATATAGATTGAAGGTTGCTGGAGCCAGAATCCAGATTAATTATGAAAAAAAAAAAAAATGCACTTCTATTCCATTAATAGTTATTCACAGAATTGGGTATCCAGCTGAAAAACAGCCTTGCTGGAAGAACAGATTTTGCAGCAAACCAAGAGGCTCATTTGTTTGATTTTTGATACAGAGCACTACAGCAAGAACTGTTTCACCAAGCATCTCAACCCAATACCTTAAACTCAGCAAAGCTCTGATGTGCAAGTATTTACATACTTGTAGAAGTTTCCTAATAGAGTAACAGAACTGCCATATGCAGTTCACGTAAACTGTCATATAGCCATATGACAACTGTCAGGCACATGCACTTGTAGGGTCAGGGAGCATGTGATCATGCTGGGTGGCAGACGCTTCTGGAGCTCATCAAGAGCAAAGCCCTGCTCAAAGGAGAACAAATGAATAGCAGGTGGCTCGGGGCCACATACAGTTGAGTTTTTAGTGTCTTCAGTGATGAGGATTCCATAACCTTCCCCAGCTTCTGTTCCAATTTCTAACCACTTATATGGTGACCATTTTTTCCTAATGTCTAATCTTAATTTTCTACATAACTCTCTTGCCTCTTTGCTGATCCCTGTGCCTTCTGAGATGGGTCTGGCTCCATCTTCAGTGTACCCTCCCATTAGATAGCTCAAGACAGGAGAAAGGTCTCCCTTCTTTCTCCTCTCAAAGCTATGCAAACTCTGTTCTTTCTTCCTATCCCTTGTGCTCCAGCCCTCTGATCTTGGTGGCATCCACTCCACTGCATTGCATCAATGTCTTTCTTCTACTGGGTGTCTAAAACAACGCATAGAACTCCAGATGTGGTCTTATCATTACTGAAGATAAGGAAATACTGAGTACCCCAACCTGATGCCTTCATTTTACTAGTGCAGCCCTGGATGCAGTTGGCCCTCTCTGCCACACTGGCACTCTTCTGGCTTCTGGTCAGCCTGCTTTGGAACAGGATGCCCATCCCCTTTCCTGAAAAATACAAAGTCAAACAAAATAATAAGACAAAATACTAAGTCAAACTTGCCCTTTTTAAACTTAACAAGGTTTAGTTCAGCTCATTCTCTTGCCTGTCAAGGAACCTCTGAATAGCAGCAGTGTCCTCCAGCACAACATAACTTACCTGAAAATACAGGCTACTCCTGATGGAAGCAGTTATTCTGAAAGATCAGGTTCCTTACCTTTATTGAAGCAATAGATTTTACAAAATGTGTTGCTCTGAACATGCAACATGCTCACATTAGCAGCATTCTGAGTGTCTGATGAATACAGAACCTTTGCCTCTATTGTCTTCTGTGGGTTTGAGCTCCTTCTATCACCCAGGCTACATCAGGCCCCCATCTGACTGGTTTGGTCAGTGCAAGAGTGGAACATCAGGAAGTAGCTCAGTCACAGCACAGAATGTGGATGCATTTGAACTAAGAAACCCCACAATGCACAGAGACAGTGCAGAAGGACAGACTGATGTTGAACTGAGACAACAGGAAATGTCACAACTCAGTTCAACAATGCTGACAAACAGATCAGGAATGTTTAACTATTTTATATCAATAAGAAATCCTGGGACAATGCAACAGAAGGGAAATTCTTTCCAAAACTTTGTTCCATTACAGATCAATGTTTTCATTGGAAATTGGATGGAAATTACTTTTCTTGAAATAACAGTTTCTCATCACGTAAGAATTCTTCCTTGTTTCTTTGTTTTTTAAAACCAGTACTAGACTAATATGAATAGTGTAATTTACTGTCAAGAAACATTTACCGTGATTTATCATGAGAGTTTAAAAGGGAACAAAAGTCCTGTCACACAGTAATTCAAACAGATAAATCTTATGGCACATTTCAAAGGCTGACATCAAAGCAATTTCATGTAGACACTCTTTGTAAATAGTTACAAAAATAGGCATGACAATAATATGACAGTTTCAGTATTTAATATTTAATATCCAATTTAAACATAAGTATTCAAAAGGAAATATTTTTTACACCATTTCAGTAGACACTTAGCTCAGTAGTTGGTTGCAATAATCCTTAAAGTCTTCAGGAACTGGATGGAGCTATAAGCACAAAAACTCCCATTAAAGTTAATGCATGACAAAGTTCCACTGCAACTCTCTGAAAAGCAAAGAGTTACATTAAAAGAAATTCAGACACTGAAGTACATTGAAATGTATTGTGTCTTACAGTAGAGTTTGTTACTCTGCTGGTCAGAGACATGATGGTAACTTCAAAAGGCACTCTGAGTTAAACTACAGTAACCCCGGTCTACAAGCATTTTAGAATCTTGGTATTGTGCAGTAGAAAAAACCAAATCCTAGATTCATTTATAAATTTATCTCTGTCCTAGCTCCAGAGCAGTCAAATTATATTGCACTTTTAAAACATTCTGTGTAGGCTGTGATAAAAATCTAATATTTACATGTTGTGTTTGTTAAAGAACAATGCATTACTGCATAAAATATTTTAAGAACCAAGTTTCAGCACATTCTTGTATTAATATAACCAGAGGCTACATCAAATATATATATTTATTTTTAGCTCCTATTCTAGAAACATTTTTGGTCCTTCCTTCAAAAAATTTTTTATTCTGCAATTTGTGTTCATAACTGGTATCAATACTTGCCTGAAATTGCAGTACTTAGAATATTTAAATAAATAAATACACAATTTCTAAAGAAGCAATAGCTTTGGAGTTTTGTAAACAAACTGCTGTGGAAGGTCTGTAACAAGACTCAATTTGGCATGTTATGACTTTAATTGGCAATACTTTACAGTTATACAACCTCTGCCAGGGTAGAAAACAGTTTGGTAGGCACATCTTATAAATCAGTCTGGAAAAAATACCCAAAAAATACTGATTGTTTCTTAGGTTGTATGAATAAATAAAAAGGGTCAAAGTAACATGATCCACTGAAACCAAAACTGACATTTGTGTGATCTGTAGGGGGAGAAAAGAAAAAGGAACTCAATTCTTTTTTAAATACAACCTAAAGGAAATGAACAAGCTATAAATGAATTTATGATAACCAAGATGTACAGGACACAAAGGCTGGCAGAATAAAATGAGCATTATAAATTCATAGAAATACTGATCTACAGAACTAGTATCTTAGCTGCACCTCACCAGAAGACAATCATCGTTCATTTTTCAATCCAAATTTGAAGAAACATTCTGAATGTGTTTGGCAAAACAAATTCAGTGCAAAGCACCAGCTCTGACGAAATTTTGCTGACATATAGGTTGACCTACAGTCCTGTTAAAACATGAATGGCAATATAAAAGAAACAGATGTACAGTTATGCCATTTAAACATAAATATATGCATGTTCTAGAAATTCAAATGATGTCACGAGGTCTCACAGGCTGCGTTTGAGATATTTTATATAGTACAGTTGTAGTTTACATGTTCAAATACATGACATATCCCAAGTGCTCTACATGCACACCCCCGTGCTTCTCTGGAGTTTTTTATTCTGCTTTGAATAGCTTCCTTTTGGTTTTCATCACTAAAAATTGATGGTTTGAGAGAGCAAGGAGAGGCTCCTCACAGGCTTTTGGGCAAACACAAGATTTGCTCTTTAAGATTGTTATTGACTGGTGAAATGATTAAATGTTTCTGTTCAAAACCAAGAACCATGTTGATAAACTTGCTGTTAGTAGAGATCAAGAGCTGTCACAGCATCTATTCTAGAGGCCTAGTCTGTGTAGTTATTGGAGCCTTCAAAGGGCAAATATAACGTTTCACTTCAGAAGCCTACCCTACTCGTTGCCCATAGTGATGCTTCTGAATTTGGTAATGAAAATTGCTTTCCTTCCCTTTCCTCCAAATTAGAGAATCAGAGGAAAATCCAGTGCTACACCAAATTAATCCTCTGTCCCATCACTAATAAACTGCATACCTTGCAAGCAAAGGCCAAGGTTGTTTGAGAGGCAGAAAACAAAAATTAGTATCAAGAATTGATAAAGCTCATTGAATAACTACACAATGTGATTTGTCTGTAAGTTCAACAGTTAAGCTGCAACTGTACTATACTTTATCACACAGATGAAACTTAATTGTAACTGGGCTAACAGCCACATTTGCCTTTTTCTTGCTCCTCATTGAGTTGTTCTGTAGAGCTGTGCCCGTTGGAGCGCACCACCCCTTCGGGGATCCAGGATTTATCCACACACCGTTCCATGCGCTTCATGATGAGGTCAAGCAGAGTTTCAATGGCTTTGCTTACATTATTCCCATTAGCTGCACTGGTTTCAAAGTATGGTATTCTGCAGAAGAGAAAAAACACAAACTTATATCACACAGTTTATACTCACAGGAGAAAAAAAAAACAACACAGGATTACCGCCACAGACTTGGAAATCAGAAAAAGGCTGTCACCGCTGCTGCACAGCAGAAAGACACTAAGTGCTCTGGTCTGAAATGCAAAAGAAAGGAATGAAGTGGCTGACTCTGCAGGCAAGGCAGAAGGGTGAGCTTTACTGCAGTCCACAGTTTTCAGAGGCACTGGTCAGTATGAGCTCCCAAAGTTATGCTCCTGCGGTCTGTGTTTTTAAGCTCCGTTCTCTGCAAGAGATGCAATTACTTTGTATGTCCTGGGGTGCATTAAGTGTTCTCCTTACTGATTTCTCTGCACATCAGCTCTGGAGCCATGGCAAGAGAGAGAAAGCTGGTATGGCCATTCCTCTGCAGGCATGGCAGTAAGGACTCACAATGTGGTACCCTTACCACTACAGAAGGTGACTGTTTCTTCTGCTAAAACCTTAACTCTAAACTTTCTTACGTAAAATCTCAGTGCTCAGACCACCCGTGCCTCCATCAGCAGAAGTTTCTGGCACCTTAGTATTGAAAATACATTGCTGGTTTTCATTGTTGTTGTGCATCAGGATGTTCCAATGGCAGTTCGTAAGGCTGTGACCAGCTGTGCTTAGTGCTCCCTTCATCGAGGTGCTGCAGCAGCTACAGTCGTGTTTCTGCCCAGGAAACTGAGATCATTGCTTCAGAATGTTAAGTATTTCTTACTTAACTTACAAGGTTCAATGAGTGATCAAAAAATACCTTGCTGTCTCAGTGTGTAGGTCTCCTGCAATCATTTTCAAATACATCACTTATCAGTACCAGGCCCTTACGCAGAAAGGGCGTATTCACCATCTCACACTTTTGTTACCAGAATTCACTGCAGCAGGATTTATCTTGCTTCCCCTCAAGAGAAAGGATAGCTGCCAGGAGTCACTATCTCATCTCTACAAGGCAGAGAATTTTGTAACTGCCTATGATTGGATGCGATACCCAACCTTGACTTGCAGCTCCCTATTCCTAAACTAAGTTGGCATTTTCAGCCACAAAGTTAAATATTTGGTAAATTACTTCCAGAATTACTTCTTCTGCAAAGAGATTTAAGAAATGGTCACATACCATCTGCTGCTGCTGCTTAAAACTTTTTGCTCCTTCACAAGCAGCTAAGTACCATATGCACTTGCTGTTGTCTGTGTGACATGGACTTCAAACAAGAATTTTCACAGGAAAAGGAAAAATAAGAAGCTAATATTGCACTAAAGCCATTTGTGTATAATAGATTGCTTCTGATTTGCCTCCAACAATTCTTCAAGGTGAAGGCAAGCTAATTTGTGCCCATGTGACAGGAACCAGCATGACACGACAGAAGAGCTGCAGAACAAGGCAGTTCTCCCTGAGGAGCCAGAGCTCACACCATGCATGTCTTGTGGGCTTTGCTGTGGAGCAGTTGTGATCCATTCCTCCAGACCAAACACAGATTACTGCTTGGAGCACATCACCTAGTTCAGTTTTCAGTGGAGAAGGAATCCAGTTCATGTGCTAGAAAGCTGCTCCACTATGTGACTCAAACAATAAATGCATCAGAAGATTTCCTTCAAAAGTGCATTTCTGATCTGAAATGCAAATGTAACGCAGAGATGTGCCCCATGAAAGAGCTAAGGGGATATAAAAGCACTATGGAGTTAATTAATATTTGATAGGAACAAAGATTTCACATACTTCCTTCAGGGACACGTGACCTGTGCCTGTAGGGAAGGGGAAGGGCAAGGCTAACCTGTCTTCCTGCTGCTCTGACTCTGTTTTCAGACTCCCTGGGAGCCTGTGAGAGCACAGATGCCTCAGCACAGGCAAGAGCTAAGAACTGACCCCATTATTCACCTGCCTCTCTAGCTAAACACTATCTCTTTTCCAGAATGTCTGTGAAAATTTATTTTGTTTACTGCCAAGGGAGGAAGATTAACTGATCTCCAGTGCAAGATTATTGCAATAATAAGTATTTCTTTTTAAGTAATGCAGAAAACATTAATCTCTGCCAGAAAAAAAAAAAAAGATATCATAGTGGCCAGTTAAGCATCTTAAAAGGCTTATTCTCACAGCAATCTTTCAGTATACAGAAAAAGCACTACAGATAACATTTCATTCTGCTTTATACACAACAATAATTGGAAGAAAGTTACTTACCCATATTTTTCTGCAAGTTCTTTAGCCTCTTCTTCTTTCACCATCCTTTGGTCTTCCAGATCACTCTTGTTTCCACATAACACAATGTCAGGGTTTTCACAATATGCATGCATTTGTAGCTGACCTAGGAGCACCAACATAACAGGGGTCACAACTTGCAGTCACACACACAGCTCACTCAGAACACTGCCACAAACCAAGTGTTATCTGATATACGATACATATATATAAGTTAGTTCACAGAATTCTGCTACTGCACTGAGGAGCCAGAGAACGGAGGGGCACCCACTACCATGTACCCAGTGAAAAATCCAGGAAAACAGAAGCCTGACAAAGTTAGCACAGAAACTCATGTATTTGTAGCTTAGGGAATTATGCTAAGAACCTTCAGTGAGCTGCCAGGAAAGGATATACTTCCCTCTCCTTATATCCATAAGGAGGCAGTTTGGGAACTTCTTTGCCTGGATATACCAGCCTAGCAACATTTGCCTTCCATTAAGTTTTGCTGACAAAGCTTCAGGTGAGTCAAAAGAAGCATTTTGCATAGGCTTTCCACACACTTAAACTCCTTAAGGCACCAGAGCCAGGGGTATGATGTTCCCTCAGCTTGCTTTTATAGAGGTTAAAGATCAAATTCAGTAGGCAAAGCTGAATTTCAGGTAAGGCCTAGAAGTCATCACTAGCAGCTATTACAATTATGAATGCAACATTTACATTCTTTTACTGAGAAGGCTACAAAAACCAGTATTTTCAGTTCTATTTCTTAGTGAGACTCCACATTTAAAAACATAGCCCACTCCCCACCCCTGCAAAGAAAGAAGGAAAAAAACAAAAAAAGAATGCCATACTTATCCAGTTCCTGACATTCAGAAAGCTTTGCTCGTTTGTCAGATCAAAGAGTAGAAGAAACCCCATGGCATCTCTGAAGAAAGCCGTTGTCAAGCTACGAAACCTAGGCCAGCAAAGTGAAATTAGTTGGATCACCTGACAAGTTAATTTGAAAACTTGATTGCATTCAGTCATAAAACTGAGGTAACTGAAGACAGAATTAACTAGAATGAAATATTCATAATTGTTTTGCTGATGCAGGGACTGTGTAACAAGAATTGCTAGCATTACTGTGGCCTAATCAAGGCCTAAGGAGTCAAAGAGACTTGAGTGTGAGAGATTTACACCAAGTCTTTTACTATAAAGCATGCCTTGAACGAGATTCAGAAATTAAAATAATAATGAAATTCTAACTCTGAACAGAAATTTATCCCCTACACACATCAGTTCTTCATTTGAAGACTAACAACCACGAGGATTCTAATCTTTTGATAAGCAAATAGAAAAGAATTCCCTTTGAGATGATTTTACCTGTCTGACTTTCCCAAAACCTCAACATATTTACAGAAATTTAAGGAAAACTTTAAAAAGAAAAGCCTTAAAAGCATCTGGAAAAAAAATACACTGAAAGCTTCCAAGAATTACAGTTTTCATGTTCTGCAGTTGCACATTACAGTTACAACTGAATGGGTATTCCTAGGAAACTTTCCATCCCTGTTCCAGTAGGCACACACTCCCAACCCTCAGCCACACCTCTCCTGCCCCGCAGTGTCCCAGAGCTGCAGATGGATCCTCTGTCCTCTGCCACCAACGCCGTCCGGCCCGTTGGGTCTGTACACCTGGAAAAGGTACATTTGCAAGACTGTCACCAGCCCAGCTGCTACAGAACACAAAATAACTGACTTTTAAAGCCATTAAATGCAGCAAAAGTAGCTGCCAATGCAAAGATCCCAACTGCAACTCAACCCCTTTGCTTTATAAGGAAAAAGTAACATAGATTGCATTTTAATTTTGCATCCAATTGAATATTTAAAAATAAGGCTAAAAGAGAATGGGAAAACCAGTATCCAACAGACTGTGGGACTCCAGAGAGATATTTAGAGTGGCCATGAGATAAGATTAATTTTAGTATTTTGAGTTTCTGGGGTTTTTTACTATTATCTTGTACCATGCTCAAATGAAAATATAAGAAAGCAACAATGCAATCTGGCAATGTATTTTTACCACCAGCAGAACCTCATTAGCAAATAGACTCCTAGAGATAATGACATCTCTTCTTAGCTGCCAAAAGATTGCTGAAAATTGTGAGGGTAGATCTTATCACAGCTTATAAAGCAGAAATTGCATGATAATAATAAAAGCTAAAGAGATTACTCAGCATGAAAATATAAATAAAGGCATCTATTAGTCTTGGAACAATCAGATAAAAATAGAATAATTTCTTGTTTAGGATACTTCATGTTAGGTCATCTTCTTTACCTTCAACTGTCATTGTACCTAAGATTACAAGAGTTACAAACATATCTTTAGAGATACATAATCTTGCTGAATTTGTGGACTCTAAGAGTCAGGCTGTGAAACCTCAACCTTACCCTGAGTTATCAAGTATGCTGATCAAGCAAACCCACCCTGTTTGCTGTCCCACAAAAGGAACACTGACTTCTTCAAGAGACCAGTCTGGCATTTCATTAAGATAGTTACTCCTTGCACTACTGGGATGCATGTCATGCATCAAAAGCCAGTCTGCACAATGCTCCATCCTGATTTCTGGACACTTGGGAACCCCTCATCAGGCATTTAATACCTGTACATAAGAATGAAAAAACAACTTGTGCCAACTCCACTCCCCAGAGCAGCAAGGACCAGCATCCAACTGCTTATCGTAACTATGGCTCAGCTTCATACCAGAAGTACAGTTCCTTAGTTTAGTAACAACTCAGGTTAAAAAAAACAAAACCTCATTTTTCACAGTTCTCTGGTGGTGGTGACTGCTTAGGAAGCCAGATCAGTTGCATGTATCATGCTATCCCATTTCATCCACACTTTAAAATGGTTTAAAATCAACACTGCAGTCTTTGTTCACCAGCCATTTGAGCTGACACACAGCAAAAAGCATCTTGACTACAGCTCAGTCCTTCCTTGTGAAAGGAGTTCCACAATAACAGTGCTACCCCAGGTACTGTGCACGCAACTCACAGAGAGGACACCCTTATCAACAGCTGCTGAACAGAAAGAAGTGGTTTCTTAGAAACAGCTCTTCTTTAACTTCTGGGGAAATGTGTCTGTACACTCACCAATAACAAAAACACCCAGTAAAATGAGGCCTTCACCCTGCCACAAGATGAAGTACACAGCGAGTATTGATTACATGCCTACACAGAGGGATGGGCAGCTCTGATTTTTAACAAACAGACAGACATGGTTTTCCAATAACGCACTCTTTGTGACAACTCACCACTCGCTTTTCCCGGAAGTCAATGCCCACCGTCGTGATAAATTTGGAATTAAATTTGCCATCTGTATATTGGTAAAGAAGGCTGGTCTTCCCTACTCCAGAGTCACCGAGCGCCAGAAATTTTATGAGGTAATCGTAGTCCCCATCAGACATAGTGAGAATTCGGGAGGCACCTTAAAAAGCAAAGCAGACAGGATGAGTTAGTCAACAGCTCTGCCAGGGCTTCTTTTGACAGACGTTTAAAATACAAACCACTATTGAACTACAAAGCATCGAGCAGTGGGACCAGTTCTGTACTCCTTTACACCAGCTTCACCTCCAACTCACAGTATTAAATTCAGCTGTGAGTGAAAAAGTGCATCTTTAATTTTATTACATTTCTCTTACTAGAAAGAGAAAGCAACACAATTTTACCTTCTTTGGGGAAAGACTCAAAATCAAGATCAAAGTATTCAAGATATCTGGAACATGAACTGCAGAACTGATTTTAATCTGCATGGAAGCTTGTAAAAGCTACTTAAACATACCAGCAATGCAATTCTGGCCTCGCTCTCACTGTGGCATTATTAACATACAAAAAACCCCACATTTTTTCCAGACCGCCCAGTGTATTTTAATAAAATTGCAACAATTTTCTACTAATAGCTATTTTTCAGTCTTGAAAAAGCTTTTTCTTGTTTGTGGGTTTGTTTTGTCTAGAGGGACAATTCTCAGTTTTTAAAGTTTTTATCATGATGTTAGTTAATAATTCAAACTAAATCTTGATCCTGAATTGCCATTAAAATACACATACATTTTTCCATGGCTCATACACATTTCAGAAAGTCTCTTCCCTTTTCGTGCCTTTGAAAAAATAACCATATTATCTGCAGTCTGATCTAAGTCCAGGAACAGCTAGAATGTGTAACAAAAATCACTGGCAAATTTCACGTGTACTACAAAGGCTGATAAGTGCATTGGTACTTTCCTGTTGAGTAGCTACTGAGCCTCTCCTCCCCCAAAACAAACAGCAGAGAGCTGCCTTCTGCCATGTTCAAAGACATGAACATGAAAAGATAAGCCTAAAATAACCATTCTAAAAGCAACATAAAATTGCCTCTTATGAAGGATGAAAATAGATACTAAAATACAAAAAAATCAGATTATGAAATACAATTTTAAAAGAGTAAAATCTGCTGTTTCAACTGTAAAGTATTTGTGGAACTACTTGTAGCTACTTGTAGATAAAGTTATTCATATCAAGTAAAACACTGCAGTAGTTTGCATCAATGGCAAAACACCAATTCATTTCTTGAATGTCAACTCACAGCTTGAGGTTTGGAACAAACTCTGTCACTCCAGTATGTGGGTGTCAATCACCACCACTCAGCTAAAACCATAACTAGCTTTAAAGCCTCACCTTTATGTCAGCCCTGCTCCGGGTTACAGAGCCATGACTGCTTGACTTAGCCACGAGCAGCCTTACCCCAGTGAAATGCAGACAGTGGTGGGATTTGCTCCGCTCTCCCACTGAAGAGGCAGTGGAAACATCTGACACTGTTTTCCTTTTCAGTGCTCAGGTCTCCCCTTCCCCAGCCCAGCCGTATGTTACATTATGCCATCAATGCCCATAAAACCTTGCAGGAAGGGGGTTTAGGTGACAGAGTTCACACTCACCACTACACCCCAGCCAGCTAAATCACTTCCCCGTGTCGTGTTTTAACCAAGTTTTGCAACAGAGCAGAAGACTGAAAGGCCAGCAGTTAGCAGTGAGCTTTGCATATAAATTCACACAACTGCAGACCCGCATCCTCCACGCAGGTCTGAAGGAGCAGGTGTTCAAGTAAGCATGTTGAACAGGCAGCCACATACACTGACATAAGAACAAATTAAAAGCCCTGATCCACTAGACACACTCCATGCATCAGCAAAAGTGATCTGGGGGAGCTGTTTCATTTTTTAAATCCCCTCCCCTGTTGGAGAAGGGAAAAAAAGTAAAACCAGATCGCCTACCTTGTAGCTCTACGAAGTCTTTTCATTGAAATGCATTAGAAGAAAGGGGAAAAGATTTTAAAAAACAAACAAGGAGGGTTTTTTTCCCAAAGACTGCATTTGATTTAGACTTCCATCAGACATATGGGGCTTCCTTTGCCCTCAGATATTCTCCAGGGGCAAAGAGCTGTGCAAGATCACCTTCTACTCAAGCACATTTTCTTTCAGCTTTGATATTAATTGTTGCTTTAAAAAAACTTAAATATAAATCTCAGGGCCAGTATCTTATAAAAAAACAAGCCAGCTCCACACCTTTTACTGTGCCATCCCACCTGGCCAGAGGTATTTGCCTTGTCTTGCTGGTATTGTGTTAGCCTTATGAAGGAAGGAAGGGCATATAGCTCTTCCGTGGAGCTGCAGGGAACTGCACAGGGCTGGGTGAAAGCTCTGGCCAAAACACAGAGGGCAAGGTTAGACCTTGGTGAAGTGAAACCCAAAGGTATTCCTGATGTCATATCTGATTTGTACTGTCTGTTTGCCCAAATAACCCACATCATTCAGTCCACTTAAACCTCAATTCTCCCCATGGCTGGTAACAAATACAATTTCCAGAGGACTGACAGATCAGGAGCCCTTCAGAGGACGGGCATAAAAATGCCTCCTAAAGGATTTGCTTGAGAAGGAAATTTTCTCCTTTGGTTTTTGAAATGCACACACCTCTCACTGCACCCCATAATGTCAATCTATTATTCAAATATCTCCCGGGAGTGGTTCTTGTGAAACTCTGCACAGTTAACCTATCCTTGGAGACATGCAAAGAGCTATTTTCATAGCAGTTTCAGGCCTTGTCCTCCTCCCTGTACAAATATTTAAAAAGTGATCTCCACCCTCTTCTTCCGAGACCTGCAGTCCTAATGTCTGGACACATCCAGGTCCACATAACAGAAATAAGAATGTATTCACAGTAAAGTACATCCATAGCAAAAAAAGCTGTGGAGTTTTTAAAAGTCATGGCCCTGTTATCAAAACCCCATCCTTTTTAAATTGAGCATTGTAGTTCCGCACTTTTCACTCTTTCCTTCTACATTCCTGTACCTTGTGTATCAGGAGAGTAGGTAGAAAAGGAATATTAAGAGAAAATTGATTATACAATTAGAATTCATCAGGTCACCAAAAGAAAATAATTTCCAAATCTTGCTCAAAAGAGTAAGAACTCCTTGGTTTTAAAAAAAAAAACAAAAAACCAAAAAAAAACCCAAAACAAAAGAAAACCACTAATGGACACAGTTTTAAGCTCCACATCAAGCCCTCCATGGTTTTGCCTGTTGTAAATCCCTCCTTAAATCCCATTCAGCTCTGGCTTTGCACTTTGCCTGGTATGCAGATGGACAGGAGCTATGAGCAAGTGCTGAAAAAACTCCACTGGCGCCTTCCCTTGCTGACAGGACCCCCCAGCCATCCCTTGAGCTGTGCCTGTGCAGCTGCTGCTCTGCAGCCTCCACATACACACACATCCAGACTGTGGCTTATCAAGAAGGGACACCCTGCAAACCAACTGCTCCTCTTGTTCACTGGATTTCCTAGTCCGAGGTACTCTCACATTATCAGGCATCAACGTTAACAGGCTCATATTTTTGCCTCCAGGACACAAATATCACAACTCTATTGTGTGATAAAACATTCCAGACTATGGCAGTATCGCTCCTGCATAAATTAAGGAAATTGGCTTGGCATGCAGGATTTCCCCCATGCAGTATGGGAACAGGGAATATGTTTCCTGAACTGGCCTTACACAAAACATGCAACTGCTGTGCTGCTACTGAGCTGAGGGAGAGGAGAAGGACAAAAGAAGAAGGAAAAAGAGAGTGAGCTGCAAATAAAACGTGTACACACACACACACAGTGCAAAATTCAGGAAATCTGAACATGCCCCTAATCAGACAGTCCTCAAGCACATCAGTTTAAAGCAAGGTATACCACTTACCCCAAACTCTGCTAAAGGAATACTTAGGGCACACTGGAAATATTACTTCCAGTACGAGTATTTTTCTAGCACCACCTCTTGAGCACACAGCCAAGAAGCTTACGTGTCACCTGTTTGCATTCAGCTGATGGGTGCTCAGAGATAAAGAGGTGTGCCTCATGTCTCTGTGTCTAAGGAGGGTGCTGCCTGACAGCAGGGCTGGGAAGCAATTACACAGTTCACATGTCCCATTTATTCCTAGAGGCAAACAGCATTTCAAGAGATTTGTGCAGGACCTACCCTAGGAGCACATCTAAAGTTTCTGTGAAACCACCCACACACCTTAATACAATTGCACTGTTCGTAGCGAGGGTCTTCATACAAAAATGCATTAATGATGGAGTACATGGATCAGAGCTGTTGAGTCCATCCTTTATCTCAGGTGTGAGGAGGAAACAGCAGTCTTTACTGTGAACTGCTGTCTTCTCTCTGTTGAGGCTGCATGCTGGTGATTAGAGGGTTGACATGGGCACTGGGGGAAGAGGAGTACAAATCCCACGCAAGCAGAAAAGGAAGACACTGCAGATCTCTCGGTGGATAATGTGGAAATACAAGCACATGGCAATAATGCATTTGGACAGATTTGATCATTCCGCAAGTGCACATAAATTCATACTAAAAAAAAATGTTTCACCCAGGCATTACAAAACTTCAAACAACTTCAACAGCTGTTTTATGTATCACGTCATCTGTTACAGCAGAACTGAGAAAGTGATCTGGACCTGTAAGTTCACTAATCCTGTCACACCAGCACTCCCATCACACTCCAGCAAAGCAGTTACCACATTCTTGCCTAGCGTGGGTGAAATGCAGGGAACAGCCTCACCCTGCTCTAAGGCTACAGCAGCTCCTCAGTGCCTGAAGAACTGGTCACCATCAGACACCTGCCAGCTCTGTCGAAACAGGGGACAGAGTTAAATCATGTTCCTGCTTAGTCAACGCTTCATTAAAAGCGCCTTTTGTTAAAAGCGACCAGATACGTACAAATGTAATATAAGAAAATTATGACAATAATTTTTTATTAACTCAAGGAACTGCTATGCTGGAGGAAGCGAGTTAATAAATAAGCACTTCATTGAAATGTTCCGAGCTGCACTGGGCTCTTTTCTTAAGAAAATATATGACCTGGCTTGCTTTAGTTTTGGCCAAAATGATACTTTCTGTGACTCCTGGAGCTTTTCTGTAACATAAATAACAAGAAGGAACAAAGCCCTTCCTCTCACAAATGAGAGGAAGAGTTTCAGGTGCTCTAAGCATTTATCTTTTGGTTACTCCCAATGGCTTTACCTGACATTTTACTGTTACGATCTTTTTAGTTTCAGCTGCAGAGAAATTGCAGGATCAATGTCTAAAGATCATCTCTTTCTTGGAAAGATTTAAGTAACTTTAAGGGTGCTCAAGATACATATAGGAATCTGCAAAAGCAGGTACAAAAAGGAGGCTGCAAGGGTTTAGCCTCTACATGCTGATGTCACTTCCAACTCGGCTGAGGGTGGTCTATGACAATTTGTCAGCATCACTGCAACTGCAGCATTTTGCAGAGCAAGAGGAACTGACAGGCACACAAAGCGCTGTGACAGCGAGTTATAATGGGAGATGCCAGGCATAAAATCATGATCCTACCCAGAAAGGGGGCACAAAAGGGAAGCAACAGGTCTGCAGATGAGGTGACAACCTGGCACAACAGGTCAGGCAAGGAAACTGCTAGCAGATTCTGGATTTTGTTTCCAGAAACCCAGGGGAAACTAGGAATGGAGAAGCAAGAAAATGAAACAACAGTTAGGTTTGTAACTGTATTTGCATTTCAGCATCACCAAACCAACAAAAAGGATACTGGATTTCAAAGAATGGCTCAGCTACATAAAGGAATGAAAGGCAGCACGGAACTGGAAAAAAATGAAAAATAAACCCAGGAACACTGCAGGTGGTAGTCCAACCCTCCCCATACAGATCCCTGTGCAGTTTCCACTTCTCTGCAAAGGGCACAGCACCATCTCTATTCCCTCATCAGTTTCTATTATTTTCATGCTTCATGGTAAGAAAATACTGTAGATAAATAAAGATTTGCAATGGGATGGGATGGGAACAGCTGAACTCTCTCAAAAGACCTGCTCCACTCCTGTGAATGACAGCTTTTGCCTCATGAGTTACCTCTTTGCACTCTCATCAGAAGCTGCTTTCAAGTCAGAGCAGTGAAGCAAAGATCTATATAATGCAAATAAACTCGAGTAGAATGGGAAAAATAAAGCAGGAATTTTTAAATCTGTTTTAAAGAGCTCTATACTACTTGCTCCATCCTCAACAATTCAATTTTTCCTCTAATAAATAAATTAAATGACAATGGCTCGCAAATTAACATGCCATGCTTTGCCACTGACTTAAAGACAAGAAATTCAGAGCCCTGCCCAGAATCCTTCCTTAATGAGACAATTCTGACCACTCTGGAACTCACAGCCTAATCTTAACATTTGTAACACATCGCTGCCACTGAAGGATAAAGGGGAAGATAATATGAATCAAATAGTATCATAAGAATTGAGTGGTCCTTTTAAATAATTATTTTGTTTTCCAGGAGATAAAAACTTCCAGCAGACAGCTGGACTAAGCAACCACATTAAAAAGCAGAGTAAGAGGAAAAAAAAGGTTAAAAATCTAAAAACTGAAAAAGGAGACAATTTTGTATGTGCAGGTAGAATATGAATGAAGCAGCATCTCAAGGAAAACATGTGCAGGTACTCATGCTAAAGAAAGTATATTTTATGCTCTGCCTATATGGATGATTCAGTAGGCTGCAATACATATTAGTCAGGCCAGGTTCTTTGTTTAAGCCCTTTAAAACACACACTGTCAACAGCCAGAGGAAAATATTTGCAGTTTCTTTAAGAAAATAACATATACACACACATATGTATATATACACACATAGTCCTCCTTCAGAACAGGAAAGTTCTCGGCTACCTTCCACCTTGTCTCATAGGCCAGATAGCTGGAACACGAGAAATAATTCTCCAAGATGTCACGCTGCCAGGTTTATGAAAGATATAAGATACAAATTGCATTAGACGGACATAATCTGCAAAAATAAATTATCATGATTAGGTCCATTAGAAGTCAGTGCAGAAGGTCAGGCAACAGACAACCTGAAAATACCGCCCAGTCATTGTTAGACAGAAGTGAAGGCCACCCAAATACAATAATACAAATGGGACTATAAAACTGCCTCACTCATCTGCCACGATGTGGGCAAGCATACAAAGGGGTGCGGCAGGAAAGAATTTCAGTGCAGAACTTAATCCACCTTTCCTCCTCTGGATTGGGAAATAGCAGCTCCTTTTGTTTTTTTTAACAGGAGGTGAACTCTGCTCCTTGCTAACTCTGGTTTTTGACTGGAAGATGCAACAAAACTTACTTCTTTTTTTGGCAGCTGCTACCATTCTTCAGCTTTATTGCTTTTCGGGAATATTGTGATCTGTCCTACTGTAATATAAGTAATGGGGGTCACAGTATAGAGGATTTCTTAAATTTTATTCTTACTATTTATTTCTCAGGAAGTTAAACATTTTCTTATTACTTAGATGACATTTAAATATGCAAAGATTGTTAAGTCCATCAGAAGTTCGTCTGAAAATAGCTAACCACAAGGCCTTTTAGAGCAGGACGAATGGGCCAGATCACACTTTCAGCAACTGGTGCAACATCCTGTTCCCCAGAAAACTTACTGGTTATCAATTATTGACTGAACAACTAATCCATATCCATGAGGTGGAAAAACCCTTATCTATGGATAACAGGCACGACCCTAAGAATAATAAAAAGTTACTTGTGGAAATATTTAATCAAGGGTGTTTCTTAAATGAATCTGGCAAAAAGAACAAAGTAAGTTTGTAGTTATCTCTGGGAAAGCGAGGGACACTGTCAGTTAAGAAAAACCCCGCCCAGCAACTGGAAAAGGTTATTCCTTCTACTCCTTAATCTCAAACCCAGTGTCACAGGACAGTTAGAGATGCTAAGCAGGGAAGTGGTACACATGGACAGAAAAGGAAAGATGTATTCAGACTGATAGAACTGAAGTTCACAGCTGGCATTCCCTTCTCCCAAACTTTTAAAAACCATAAAATGTTGACAGAAGCATCCTGACTGGTGCCAAGCTCACTGCGCCTACTCCAGACTGCACTGCCATGAGGGGACAGTCGGGGCAGCGCAGGCTGGCAGCATGACACTGCAGAGAATTTGAGAGATGGGTGTCAGCTGGGAATCATTTGCCCCTTAGAGGTCTCAAAAGGAAACTTTGATTTCAGAGTCTGTAATAGCTGCAGTCCGAGAGAGAGATTTTTAGCCAGTACTGCCCAGCATTTTTTAGTAAACATGTCTGGAAATCATAAGCATATGTGACACTTCCATGTTTCATAAATGCTATGAAAAGGTTAGAAATAACTTGCTGAGAATGCTCTGGGCATAACTGAACTTGTCCATTACATAATACGACAGCACTTCTGCCTGAAATGGGTGGTATTTAATAGGCCACAACCTGTTCTCTTCAGGAAGTTACTAACGTGTGACAGCAGAACAGAAATCTCCACAGAAATCTTCATCTGTGACAGCAAGACACAGCCATTTGGAGCATGCTTGTGGCTCAGAAGTGTCACTCAAACTCTTCTGACAAGACAAAGCTGAAACTGCAGGGTTTGGGGGGGTTCTTTTCAAGAACTGAAAACCAAACCTCAACTTTTCACCAACTCTTCCCCCTGAACAGCTCCAGCACTGCAGTAGGTATTAACACCGCCCAGGCTTTCTACTGAGGCTCTGAAGTTTGCCAAAATACTCAGACAGGGCTTTGGCAAAATGTTTGCTTCAATTCATTTCCTAGCACAGCTTCTTTTCTAGAGCCTCAGGGAAGGCATAATTCAAAAGAAGCACCGATTAAGCAGGCTGAACTGCACAACACAAAGCTTCCATTCAAAAAGCCTGCTGTTTTTCAACCTGAGTTGCCAACACTATTTATCTCACTGCTCTGAGCAGAATCCCATATTACAGCATGAATTACAGTTAAATCCTGATATACAGCAAAGACTGCTCAGATAAACAGCACAGCAAACTAAAATTTCTTATACTAATTCTTGTCATGCAGGTATGGATGAGCCCTGCAAGGAAAGCAAAACGCAGCACCAGTCTAATGCCACATACTGTTCCTTTTAGGTATTTCCACACAGAGGGAGGACCCCAAGAAAGCTGCGGAGTAACACCCCTGGCAGCTGTTGCCAGCTTTTCATGCTGGAGATGCCTTCCTAAAGTCTTTCATAATGGTTCATGCAGACACAGCACAGTTTCACTTTAACTGACCTACAGTAACAGGCAATTTCCTACCTCTTCCCTCAGAAGTCTTCAATTAAAATTCAGAATGGTTTTGCTATAGCTAATAAATGGCTTAGCAGCAGCGAGCTTACAAAACAACCACCTCTATAACCCAAGTTCCAGAGAAAATATATAAAGCTATGCTAAGAAAATAAATTGCCAGTCAGACTGCTCTAATTGATCCAAGCAGAGCAAGTTCACGGTAGAAAACTGCATCAAGGAAAGACATACACAGTTCTCACACCACAGTGGATACAGACTGTGCTGTCTTGCCTTCACACCAAGTAAAAACATTGCATACTTACAAAGAACCCAAAAATCTCACACAAACTGACTTCATATAACAATTTTTTACATTATGATTGAGAAAGGCATCAGACCTCTGAAATCAAGAATGGGCTATAAGGGATAGGCAGACATGAAAGAACCTATTCATCTCTGCTCTTCTGTGCACAAGTCACAAGAGATTGACAGTATGCAATGAGACTGTCCCACAAGTTTCTATTTGAAGAGACTCATTAAAGTAGGTGCTGCTGTTTCATCCTCTATTAAAAGACCAGCTTTGGCTTACAGTATTTGGTTTGATTTTAAATCAATGCATGTGATTTATCACAGGAGGAACCACGCATCCAGTAATGAGATTCTAGTAAAAACAAATTAAGTATGTGAGAAAAGAAAATCTCAGTTAGCACTAATCAGTACAGCTGCAGTGCCCACAGTGGGGCTCTGATAACATACACCAACCGCCTCGCTCCCACAGGATTCCCTCCTCACTGAGATCCCAGTTCTGCTTCTGTTTATACCAACAAGTGAATCACAGTTGCATGATTTTTTTTCAAAAATTTTATCCCTATGACGTTTAAACAAAATTCAGAAGCAGGAGCTATGCTATTTCCTAGTGACGAAGTAAAACACTTTAGAACAAATTAAAGTTACGTTTTTTTCCTCCTTCCTGTTGTCTAGACCTTATTTCTCTCATTCTACTAGCATGCCTGCAAATCTTTTTCCATTAAATGCTTTTAAGAATTTTTGAGTTCATTCTTTCAAGTTGTGTACAGTTTCAAAATTTTTGTTGGTCTTTTTTTCTATTTTTTCTTAAGGCTAAAAAATGATAATTTCTCTTTTATGCCATTGTCAGTGACATGTTTGAAGAAGTCCAGCTGAAACAGATTCCCTGTTTGTCTTTACCAGACTTCATTTCTAAAGATATTTTGTTTAAGATGATGTTGTAAATAAAAGACATGCTGGAAATATGCAAATATACTGAAATCCAATGGGAGTATGGTGAGGGAAATGGTGGCAGCACTACATGCTAGAATCTTGTTTGGCTGTCTACAAGGGAATCCCAACATTATCAAAATTTAATCCTCAAGTAACTTCAATTATTAGAAATCAGTACCTAAATGTACTAGTAAGTTTCTGTAACATACATTCAAAATGCACATGCAATGCAATACTTGATAGTATTATATAACAGTAAATTACAATGAAGCAGCTACATCCAGCACAGAAAAACCAAAAGCATCAGTGTTTACAAAAATCCTTTTTCCCAGTTATTTTATGTAATCTTTTCATATTCTGGGTATAACTATAAGGGAACAGCATGAAAACATATTTATTTAACTACATTTATGAATGTCTCACTTCTTTCTCATAAACAGAAGTCAGCTGGTGATGATGAGGACTTGAACAATCATCTTAAAATAATCTATGCTAGACATCAATTAAACCCCTGGGAAAGCCTTGTGACGTTCCCACAGAAGTGGAAGAGAATACTGTTTTCTGTTCACTGAACAACTCCTCCTTGGTTATTTACTGTCTGCAAAAAACTGGAGTTTTGGTCCATGATTAGAAAAATACTGGCAAACATGAGGGTGAGAAAGGATGCCTGATAACACATTCATGCTTGGGGTGGCAAGGAATGACTTAGTCAGATGGGTACATGCATTGTGAATTTCTCTCAACAGAGATACAAAATACGGTCATAACATCCCACTTTCATACTGCTTTTACCATAATTTATTTTAAGATTCAAATCATTACTATATGATTGAACACGGAATGTGAACTAGATGAGTTCTCATGGTTCCTTGTCGTTCAATTTCTTTTGCTAATTGAAAATAACAGACTGTGCAACATCCCACTTTTATTCCTTTTATCATCCATTTGGTACACACGAGAACAAGCATGTTGGTGCACAACCCAGTTAAAAAAGCACCATTCTAAAGGACTGCTTTATTCACTGTTTTTATTATCTTTAAATGCTAATGGGAACACAGGAAGAAATAGAAGGGAAAAAAGTTCAAGCGCTGCAACATTTAAAAATACTGAGTTATGCTGTTCAGTATTACGAATGTTATTTGCACAGGACACCTTACTATCAGAGGTCTAATTCCACCTTCTAACTGCAGAAAAAGCTTGACTTAACACAGAAGAAAAGGCAGGCTGATGACTTGGGAGAGAACTGGCATCTTATGGCTCCTGAATCCAGATACTGGTCACTGCAGTCATATAAGAAAATAATAAATAAGCTTACTCTGGTTTGTCTTTAAATCTGTCTGATCTATTTGTGAAAAGCAGTGACTAAATACATACCAAAAGAACTGCAGTTTTGTCATTTAAACCCAAAGCCTACATGTTACATAAACCAGTGTACTCCCCAGCTTTAAATTTACTTTTCCCTCTAGAACATGAGGATGTGGCAATGCTGAACTGTCTCTCAAAAATCCAAGTACTCCAGGCAGTTTGTTAAAGCACAGTGACATCGTCTCAAAGACCTTAACAGAGGCTGGCACACAACAGCCAGCTCAAGGAAAACAATGCAATAAATCTTAAGAAAATAAATAAAGAAGAGAAAGTGTTTACATACCTATGCTTAAGAGCTGTGAATGGATCTCTAGTTTTCCAAGAGTGTTTCAGTGACAAGTTTCCCGACACAGTTCAGACCTCTTGAAAACCATAGTCATGCAAAAAGAGCCATTTCTCATCTACAGGTAGTATCAGCAGAGAAAGAAAATAAAACCTAAACAGTGTAGTTCAGAGTAGCAGCTCCAACATTTGCAGGGATGGAGGAAACTGCCAGCCCCACACAACCACCCTCCCCACCTAATTACATTCAGCTGCTTGTCATGTGGTCTTGCTGACCGCTCAAGTGATCTCTTTTCCTCCTCTTAAAACTCAGCAACGTAGCTAACTAGACCTCCCTAACCCAGGTAACTCCCGCTGAACTTCTGCATAAACTGCAGACCCTCCTTCTTGTCGCTGGGAGAGGAAGTTGCAGGGTGTAACTGCAACTTAAGTATATTAAGAAAAAAAGGAAAATAAAGCAAACACTAATCTACTGTAATGAAACACA
>JAWWEW010000017.1:13517403-13529232 GCA_035583185.1 Anabacerthia variegaticeps
GTGAACACCAAAAGTTCCCCAAACTGGTTTTATTTCACACCTTTATGGATAGCAGAAGTTAGTGGTAACAATAGCGGCAGAGAGAGCAGAGCGAGACCATGTGAGAGAGAGCTAGAAGGACTGAGGGCAGTGGCAGCAGGACTACAGGGCTTCGTAGGCCTCCATGGCCAGTCCTTTCTGCTGCACCACTTCAGGTGCCAACAAGCTCCAACAAAAATCAGAGTGATGATGTTGCCAGAAACTTTCTGGACTATTGCAGCTAAACCTGCAAGCTTCCACCCCTGAAAAAGCCTGAGACACAGGCAGACATTTCAAACATTTAAATAACTTCAAGGAAATAAAGTTACTGGTTTAACACGTAAACCAATTCTTCCTCAACAACCAGTCTGTTAACACAGGCCCCCAACAGGCAGGACTCTCACATGTAGCCCCATTACACCCAAGGGGCCCACTGGATGGGGGGCCCTGTGCTGGGTCCAAGGGATGAGAGAGAACCTACACCTACACCTACCTGCAGTCACTCTCAGGCCTCTCCCTTCCTCACACACACCCTGGCCATTGCAGATGCTCACAGCAGAGCACTGAAAGGTGTTTTTGCACTCACCATGTCAGATTTAGCAGACAAGCTTTTACAGATGAGTCACCTTGCACAACCCTTTCTTGCCTCAGTTTCTTTTCTCATGGTGCTTCAAGAGCAACAAAGTAAGGAAATTAGGAAGGTTTCTAAGACTAGTCTCCAGTCTTATAATTTAAGAAGTGCTGCAGACAGCCTGCTACACCATTTAACATATGCTTAATGCATTCATCTACCACTAACAAAGACAACTCCACAAGCTCCTTAATTCACTTGTTTCAGTGCTCGACTATCTCTCCTCCTTTCATGTGAATCAAAGCAATTCTTATTGTCCTTTCCCCAATGAACAAACATCTCAGTTCTTTTATCCAGAGCTGGAACACTTTTTCATGCTCTGTCTCAGCATTCTTCCGGAATTAACTAAAATCTATTTCTTTGACATTCAGTTACAGGCTATAATTTTAAAAACTCTAACCATCCTTTGCTCAATCCAATCTTCTATAAATTCCATCTGTTTTAGAAGAATATAGAAGCTCCCTTTTTGCTCTCACATGCAATTAAAGAAACACACCTGTGTTCAATTTTCAGCAACATGCACATTTTTAATCTTTTAACAGCTTCCTTGATCAATACCAGCACATTTGCTTAGCTGTGAAGAAATATTCAGACCACAAGCACCCCAGAATTTCTGGTAACTGCTCCAGAGTGCAGAAGGAGGAACAGGATAAGAAGTGTTGACAGACAAAGCAACAACTCTTCTAGCATGTTGCAAACAGCCCTGGGGGGTGGCTACACACAGTAGCTGTCTGGAAGTCTCAACCAGCAATGGAAATGGGGTTCAAACTCTTTTACACAGGAAGATTTTTGTCATCTTTAATGGGAAAGCAACCCCTAAATAATCCCCAGACTTCAACTTTTTAGTTCAGGATGAAATGAGGCTGCTCAACTTTCCTCCTACCAACTTGGTGTGAGGAACACCAACTAATTTTCCCTTTCCCCTTCGAAGCAAGACGTTTTTCCAAAACAGTAAGACTTTGCTACAAAAGTACAGCTGAAACAAAGCTTATTTTTTGAGAGTGAAGTTATGCCAATTTCAAACAAAATCAAAACGGGGGGGCTCAGCTTATAACCTGGCAGGCCATCAGTGCTATGTTACTTACAGCCTCTGTTTTCAAACCCTTTGGCAGCCTCTCAGCAAAGGCTGCAGGAGCAGCTGAGCCAGCCCTGGTGTGGTGGCAGGAAGCACACGCAACCCACGGCAGCTGGGACAGGAACCACTGCAGCCAGCCCAAGGGGAGCCTTCCTCTCACTGCTACCCAAGCCTCTGGGGACTAGAAGAGCTTGGACATTTCCTTTGTTTATGTAAGGTACACCAGTAAAGTCCTGAAACTGTGAAATGTAGTTTTGAAGCTACAGCTCTACAAAGGCATAATAGTCACCTATTTAGTTGTTAAAGCTTCCCAATGGTTTTACAAACAAGTTTTATGAACAGGTTGTATGAACAAGACTATCTGAATGCATGGAATTTATGGTCTGCTTGTAAAAATTCTCTATGTTATATAGGCCTAGGAATTTAGGAGGAAATTTGAGGAGTTAAACACAGTGTGGAGCACTCTGCATTACAAGAGTCAGAATATTTGCCTTCATACATTCCATGCTCTTGAGAAAAGCTGCAGGTGTCTAAACTGTCCTGGAGCAGGTGTTTCCTCCAGAAAATGCTGGATTGTTACCTGTCTGCAGAAATTACAAGACCTGCCACTGGAGAGAGAAATAGGGGCAGAATTGGATGTAGTAACAGCCCATTTCAGATAATGCCACAGAACACAACTCTCTTTTCAAAGTCAAAAGCTGTGCCCCACAGCAATGCCAACTGCCCCTACCCTCCCCACTCCCCAGTTACCCAGCTCTGGTGGAGGTCTCCCCTTCAGCACTCTGACCAGGTAATGCCTTTCTCCAACACACACTAAAACCTCACCATGCTCTTACCAACATCCACAGTTTTCACGTGTGAATTCTTTAAATGACCTGCCAGTCTATGGAATGAGAACCAATCAGCAGGCAGCAAAAGGTAATTTTATTTGTTGGCATCCACAGATCTGATCTGTGCCACAAAACCTCTTCTGGCAATCAAAGAGAAAATTTAAAAAAATGCAAGAGAAGGAAGAGCAACCACCGGGACACACATATGGTAGCAAACTTCAAGAATAGCCAGAGCACGGAAAAATAACACTACAAAATACAAAAGAAGCAATAAGAAAAAAGTAAATTGGAAAAATATGAATATATTAATTAGCACAGGCCGACTGCTACAACTGTAAAACAGAATTAGAGTTGTTTCCTTGAAAGAAAGTCAGCTTCCCATGAGAAGACACTCTGGAAAAAAATTCGAGGAGCTGATGGGATGTGCTGCAAAGGAAACTTGACCAGCTGTCATGTGAAGAAGTTTGCCATTTACTGCCACAGCAATCCATAAACAGAGTTATGTGCCAGTACCCCAAGACCTGACAGACTAAAATGATCTGAAAGGACAAGACAAAATCCTTTATATGAACTTTTTTTTTCTGTTTTTCTCTCATCAATATCCTTCCAGGAAAAAAAAAAAAAAAGACAATCCACACTCAGAAGATCAGCTTTCACACCCAAATTGTAGTAGCTGAACTTTGCCAGCACCAAATCATGAAATATCCCTTCAGTGATTAAAATGAAAGGTCAGACTTCCTGCTATCCAAAGGCCCATCTGCTAAATATTTAGTAATACCATAAATTAAAGTAAAACTCTCCTGTTTTGTTCTTTCGGCTGTAAGCCAATCTAGGCAATTTCTAGTAACAGTGACAGAGATTTCCTGTAGCATTTCAAGAGATAAAGTATTGGTATATTTAAGATCTGTAGCATTTTACATAGAAAACAGCGTCTTAAAAATAGTCCCCTCCGGGAGAGGCTCTACGTAACCAACTAAAAAGTTAACACTAAACTAATTGACAAATAAAATGCATCAATTGTGTTTTCAGGGAACATCATAATGCCTAGACAGGAACTAGGGTCTCTCTTTATAACAGTTCTGAAATATTAGAAAGAAAACACTATTAAAAATACACTGTGCATGTATAAGATGCTAAAACACCATGAAATGGTGAGAAAAAGTGAAAAAACAGCACTGTATGCAGAACACGAGTGGCCCTGCCATTGGGTAAGAAGCTGTAAAAACATGCTAATAATCTCATGTCTCTATCTTCACTCTGAAGAAGTACAAATCTCATTTTAGATCAGTGATCTTGATCTACTTAAAAAGGGTTGATGACTAAGTGTATTTTTTTTAATTAAGAAACATAGTAGCTTTACAGGAAGCTGCTGTCCCAATTTAAAGGAACATGTGCTCTGCATCCTCCTTAGAAAAGATGTTCAATGTTTTACAATCCTGTAGTACTAATTCAGTTTTGAAAGTTTCTTTCATATTTTTATTCATGCTCAAGCTTAATCAATACACATCTTTTCTTGGCACTACCTGATCCAACAAGTAGCTGGATCACTGCCAAGTAAAAGCCAATGCTTTTGAAAACTAATCTCGGCAGAGCTGGGTTTTCTCTCCAGTAAAAGAAGATCCTGTTCACATCTTTTGTAAGTCTACTTAATAGTGCAAGTGGGTCCTTCCTTCTCCTCATAAGCTGACAACAGTGCCTTTTACAGTCCAGATTCAGAGGAGGGAAAATGGAAAGGCCAGTTATATGCACTGTGTGACAGGTTGGGCAGTGCTGCTCCTGAGCTACAGCAAAGCATTGCTTTTGTTGTGTGTTATTGTTTGATCTTCCATGCAATGAAGCACATGAAACTTAAATAAACACCTGTGATAGCTAGTTTTCTCTACCATTTCTTAAATCATGAACATCATTAATATTAGGCTTCCTTCATTCTCCCTTTTATTTAGTGACTCCCAAAGTTAACTAGCCTGACTGGCTGATCTGCCTTCCTTCAGGGTGTGCAGGAGGAATGGGTCGGCTTGTAGAGGTGGTGATTATGGACTGCGTTACCAAAGTAGGTCTTTCAGTCCCATTGGCCCCATTCCACTCCCTGTGTGATTCCCAATTACTAAAAATGTTACTGCTCCCATTCTTCAAGACCCCTCAGGATGCTAGGCTGAAGAAAAATTCCCTAAGGCTCAACACACCACACTGGAGATTACAAATGCAACAAGGACTTCTTGGAGCAAAGCTCGAAATTTGCAATGCAAAAAGCAAAGCTGAAATGAGGACATGCCTCTTAGCCTGGTTTCCTAAGGAAACAAAGCTTATTAGAGAGGGGCAGACATTGAATTTCTGTTATTTCTGCCTTCTCCCCAACATTTCAATCTGCTGATCAGCTTAACTCTCCTTTACAGAGAGGAAGAATCCACAAAGATACTGAGTTCCTCCACAGGTGAAAAACTGGCAGCTGGATAAAGGAAGGAGTCAGATGCCTCCCCTGAAAGCTGACAGAGTTTTCCAGTTGTGGAAGGGGCACCCACCAGCTGCCCAAGTTGTATCTGCTGCAGCACATACTGTGACAGGCATTCAATTTTGCATTTACTTTCAAGTTGGACTTAAAGACACTTCTTACTTAAAAGCAAATGAAATTTAGGCACATCTATTATTAAGTGAATAGAATAAAAACTAACAGAGTTTCAGTGTACTAGCAGTTCAGATCTGGAGGGGTTTCTCTCGTGTTTTAAAACCTATTACAAAGCATGATTCTACTTTGACTGTTCTTTCCATGGGCGTTCCAAAGTCTGTGATGCAGCTCCTGACATACAGCAGGACCTCAGGCCCTGTCCTGGGCACTGGGGGCTATATCTAAACTGGTAATTTTGGAAAACTACCAAATAAAGATTTAGTCACCTCTTCTACTTCACAGGTAAAGAACATTAAAAAACCTACTACTTTAACAACTGCGATTTAGGGTTACATTTATCAAACTAATATTATGTGAATTTTGCTATCAAATTCAGAAGAAATACAATGAAATTGGACAGTACTATCTTCAAACTTGGTTGACACCATCCCTGTATAGAGATGTCTATCCTGACACCATTCCAATGCAAGAAAAAATATGGAAAAATTAAGTATAGTCAGATAGTTCATGCCCCAACAGAAAAGACCTGTCAAGTTGAATCACTGTTAGAGGAGAAAGCCAGTGGAGCATGTGCTGTTGTGTGCACAGGATCTGAAAGTGCTGAAGAGGAAACATTCTGCTGGAGATGGATGATACCAGCACGGCTAGAACATAACCTCATACCTGTATCTTGGGTCACATTCAGTCATGCAGAAAGTTTGGATTGGAACAAAACAACTGGGAGGAGAGGAATTACAATTAACCTTTGCAATTAAAAAAAACCAAACCACTACAAAAAGACCCCAATTATCCTCCTTTTTGCTTATAATCCACATTCTGAATGTTAGCTAGGCTTTAAAGCAGACTTGGAAAGCACCAGTCATTGGCAATAACTATAGCAGCAATTCATCTCATGCAAACCTTGAATAGAACAGTTTCACAGCATAAACAACTCCCACAACTGCTAGCTTTGAGTGATATCCTGAAATTTTCTAAATGCACCACACTCCATGATAGTCTTGCAATTGCCACCAGGGATTTCCACAGGGAAGGAAATTTCCCTCAGTGACTACCAATACAAAACATTATATTAGTAAGACCGGTGGAGGCACATGAGAAAAACAGAAAACTTGCATATTTTAATCATGAAAAAGAATCAACTTCTCTTTTCCTCCTACCCAAAATACATGCTTCATTAGTCCTTATCATTAATAGCAGCCTTTGGTCTAGTTCAAACATTCCTGTTCCCCAAGGATGTAACTGGAAAGAATTGTTTTCTTCCTTTCAGTTCATAGAGCAACCATTTTTCTTCAGCTCCTTGAGCAATAAGAGAACCAAATGAAGTATCCAGAGTTATGAAAATAACGAGCTAGGCCTTCAGAGTAAGATGGGGTTGACTTTGGAGAGCACATGCTGTTCTTTCATGGCTCTACAGCAGCTCCTGTGGCAGCACTGCCACTTTGATGGGTTTAATTAGAAATGGAAGGATGCCTTGAAAGCAACAATACTTCTCCCAAGGGAACCTCCCTCACCTTCTAATGACGTACATTTAATAAAAGTAATATAAAAATAGTGTCTCAATGGTTTTCAATTTTGTTTAGCATTCTGCTGTTTCTAATTCAAAGCTGGAAGGGGCTTAGCTACGCCCTCCAACAAAATGAGCTGATCTAATAAAAGGCATAACTTCTACCCATGGAGTTCACTTTACCTGAAAATATTACTCAAGATTTACAGTTTTCATCTGTTTTGCTATTTATTTCTTTATCCTGTTACCACCTTATCATTGATAGCTGTGCAGAGCTGTAAAACTGCAATGACAAACTCCAAAAATCATCTGGAATCAGCTACTTGATCTGTATAGCAGCGTCCTTAAATCCATCCAGTGTTTTATTTGCACATAAATGTTTCAGCCGGGTATACTCCTTACAGTCTTTTGATTCACATACTGCCTTTACACAAAGAATTACTGTAGAAAAGTAGGGTTATTTTGAAAAGACTATTTAGCGTGCCCACAAATTTGACTTTTAATTTAAAAACATCGCTCACATATATACTGACTTGTCTTGTCCACTGCAAGCCACAAATTTCTAGAAAAGCTGTATTTTCCTGCTAAGTTTGTATCTTCGTTGCTGCTTTCTCTTCCTTTGCTACCTTACTACCAGTCTGCACACTGCCTTCCAGAAGTGCCTTTTTCTAACATGCTTTATTCTTACCCATTTCACATCACTGAAAGTATCAGACAGAGGGAACAGCTATGGGAAACGGGTTGGCAAGCTCAGGAAAACAGCACTGCACTGGTTTACACTTTGATATTATCTTCAGAGCTGTAAAAGCAAGGACATTTGCCTTTTTTCTTCCTGCAGGAGTTTAAGATACTGAAGAACTTGTTAGGTGAGCTCCAAAGTGCTGGCCAGTATATGAAAAGGATTCCACCACTTGGTATTATGCAAAACTATCACATATACCAGAGCATTTTCAACCCCTAGAAGCCACATCAACATCACAGGAAAAAATTATGCAGCTTGTATGTCATATTTCAATCTATATGCCATAACTTAATCTTAAAGTTTATTAGATTGGAAAATAAATCCCAGGTGCTGAGACTACTTATTACAACAATCAAAAGTAAATTCTGTTGTATTATGTATGATAACAAAACAATATAAGGATGTTCCAGGAAAGAAAGTCAGGGCCAGGACTACGGTTCTACCTCCACTGAAGATAAAAGGGTATGATCTCAGCTGATTTAATGCAGTTCAAGTTAGTCCTGTCACCTGACAGGCATGCAGTTCTGACTAAGGAGACGAAAAAATGAGGGGGAAAAAAAAAATCTCATAACCAGATGCTATTCCCAGAGGAAGACTGGTTAGGAATACATTTGTATAAATAGGAAAAAAAATGTGTTTCTTCTATAAAAAGCTGCCTTTTGGGTAAGTATTTCTCAAACCATGCTGTACTTAAACAACTTCACAGCCATGTTTGAAGCCAGTGCTGTAAACATGATTGTATCTGCAGAATGAGTGATATCTGCAAGATGTGAGGAGCAAAAGCAAGTTCCTGAGCACTACACATGCCCAGCCCAGCAAATGCTTTGCTACAAATCTCTAAGTAACTCTGCCGGACCAGATCACACATGCAGAGTACCATAAGGCAGCTTTCTTTAATACAGAAGGGAATAGTTGATGATTAACTATTTAAATCATTAGTTTAATACATTTTACATGCAACTTAATTATTTGCTGAGACATTTACAACAGCAAAAGAGCTGTCATTCTTTATATTCCACCTCTAGTGCCAATTTTGTCTGTTTCTAAACTAAATTCTAACCACCCCTCTGTTGACTATGACTGTCTGCTCTTAGTAATGGTGTGATATGCAAGTTCAGGGTTATATTGAAAACTGACAGACCAACCACTGGTCATTGTACCACCATAGCACATACCTGGCAGTAACAGAGCAGCCAAGAATTCAGAGGCACACAAGGATTACTGCTTGTAATACTTGTTTCTGTAAAGGCCAAAAACTACTTAAAAAATCTTTTATCTCACCCTATCTTTGCTTTGAAAGAAAGGGAAATGTGTAGTGAAGTGATAAAATAATGCATTCCCGTGTTTAACGATGGTGGTAAAACAAACTTACAGTCTGGTTTTAGATATCTGGGTGCCGATAAGAAATGTTATTAGCTATAAAATAAAATAGGGTAAGTTGTTGCACCCCTCCTCCCCAAACTTCTTTGTGCAAGAGATAAAATAAATACATGCAAAATTAGAACCCCGAACAGGAAACACAGGAACACACCGTTCTTTTTTCCATCTTTCTAATCATGCTTTTGAGACATCCGTTTAGCATCACAAATACTATTCCTGCATTTACATATCAACCACCATTTGAAATGCATTTCCCTGACTGGAAAATTCTTGGAACAGTCACAAAAGCAGTTTAAGTCTATGAATAGAAAGAAGGGCTGAGAGATGTCTACATAAGATTAAATTTCTGAGAAAAGGCAAAGAGAATAGATTTTGTAGAGTTTCAATAAAAATTTTAAGTATAGAGAAACATACCCTTGCATGTTAGCAGAACTCAACTCCAAACATGCATATGTGTTATCCTGATGCAAAACTCACAAGCACTAATCATTAGGGAAAATGTTTGAGGACCAGAAAGCTCAAAATATTCCCAAAGCAACTCTAAGAAGTGATAAAAATTGAGTGGTTTTGAGAGTTCTAGGCATGTCCTTTATACTTTACTAGCACCATAAAAAAATTGCCACTTATATAGTTACTTACAGAGCTAGAAGACACCAATACTTTTTTTCTGATGGACTTAGCTTTCTTTAGATCCAAGATCATCAAAGCCTCAGTTCAGCCAAGCATTGCAAAGCAGGCTCCTGGCCTTTCTCAGCACGCAGCCTGTCAGACAAACATGCAGCGATCAGAAAGAAGCAACAGATCTGCTGATAAATACAAGATTTAAGTTGTGGCTGAGCAGATAAAACACACGCTGCTTCCTCAACAATTTACCATTTTTAAAACCTCGCCTCCCCTTCACCTCGGCACGGATGGAGCCCGGGGGTGGCGGGGCTGGGCGGAGGGGCAGCACCCCCGACCTCTGTGCCCGGCCCCACACCCTCACTGACCGACCCCTTTCCAGCGGGTCCGTCACCCCTGCCCTGCCCCCTGTCCCTGTCCCCTGCCCTGCTGTCCCTTCTCCCCGTCCCCGTCCCCGCCCCGCTCACCTCCCCGGCCGCCGGGGCTCCCCGCGCTCCGTGTCCCGCCGCCCCAGCCCGCTCCCCCCGGCAGGAGCCGAGTCCTTTCCGCCCAGGCAGCATCACTTCCCGTGCCGCCCGAGCCACGGGCGGGGCCGCGCGGGCAGCACCGCCCCGCCGCGCCCCGACCCGGCCGGATCCTCAGCCCTCCTCCTCGCTTTTCTGGAACGTCTCGGCCCGTCTGATACAAATGCATGAGAGGCAAAGCAAGGCTTTCTGAGGGGAAACCCGCGGTGCCTGGTTAATGCCCGCCACTGCGGGTTCAGTGAGATTTTCCTGCCGCCTGCTGGCTGCCTGCCTGGCAAGGGTTCCCTCCTCACTCTCGGCAGCTGCCCAATAAACCCTTCGAATGCAGCACCCTCAGGAATCCAGCAAGCACAGTCTTAAACTCAGTTGCCTCAATAACCCGTGAAACCTGCACCAGACATCCCCTTTCTGGAGACTTTTCCAAGTCAACTGCTATCTTTATGAACAATCCCAGCAATTATACTTACAAAGAAAGTGCCTACTAGACTTGAGCTGCACCTCTTCAAAATAACCTTTTCAATATATAGTAGTATTGTAAATAAGTGAAGCTGCTGGAGTCATTAAAGCACTTGTGCAGATTTGTGGGATTCTCCCATGGAATCCTGGAATGGTTTGGATTGGAAAGGACCTTAAAGATAACCTCTTTCCAACCACCACGCCACGGACACAGACATCTTTTACTAGACCAAGTTGCTCCAAGCCCCATCCAACCTGACCTTGAACTCCTTCAGGGATGGAGCATCCACAGCTGCTCCGGGCAGCCTGTGTCGGGCCCTCAGCACCCTCACTGTAAAAAATTTCATCCCAATATCCAATCTAAACCTGCCTTCTTTCAGTTTAAAGCTACTACTCACATAATGTCACGTCCAAACTAAATTTACTGCACTCAGCTGCACCTCCCAGTCCACTTATTACTGCTATCCTCCCATCTCAGCTTCCATAAAGTCTATGCCTCCAGCTATCACATTGTTCCTGACTTAAAGAGGCATCCAGGGAAAGGACTTCTTCCCTCATGCTGTTCAAAACATGCTGTGTTAAAACCAAAACCTGACAGAAGTTTGTCCCAAGAGCTGCTGGTTTTGATTTCTTGACATATCTACTGATTTAGTTTCTCTCTGTTTCTCTGAGGTTCTGTTCTGTCAGGCTGATCCACACCTATTGCAAGAGTCATGCTGCCCTCCTGAGCTCCATGCTGAGGCTCTTCTCCAATACAGCTTGTTTTTCGGGAACTTATCTATTAAACAGCCAATGTAGCCTCGTTCTGTCAGGAATGAAAGATGTGTATCTGTACATGTAGTACACATGTGTATGTACGTATAGACAGATACAAATGAAGGATGACAAAACTGGGGGCAGTTCCCTGCTCAGCCATCTGCACAACTGCATTCCCACCTGAAGTCTTAAGAACTGAAACCATGAGAAGCAGACAAAAACTGTATTTTATCACTTTGAGGGTCAGATCAGAGGCAACCCAAGAAAACCCATGAAATGTAACTGCACAACAGCGCCTTCCTTTGCCCAGTTCCCTGGAGTCATTACATTAACGCAGACGCGAAGACACGCTTTCAGACATTCAGAACTTTATACACGTCAGCATTCACAGGTCGGCACGTCCTCAGGGCTGGCACAAACCCACACGGACGCAGGTGCCGCTCCGGTCCCCGCGCGGTGACGGCCGCGGTGACTCCGTGCCCGGCTCGCTCTCCATCGGCGCGGCTCCCTCGGTCCCTCAGGGTCTCTTGTCGGCGGCGGCGGCCGGCGGCGGCCCCTCGGAGCGCTGCGGGCCGTGCGGGGCGGCGTGCGGCGGGAACAGCGGCCGGTAGATGTAGAGCCCGCTGGCCACGCCGAGCGCCACGGCCACGGCCACGTGCGGCAGCGGCA
>JAWWEW010000017.1:13529245-13559328 GCA_035583185.1 Anabacerthia variegaticeps
GGGGGCGCGCAGGGGCAGCGGCAGCTCCGGCCCGCCCCGGCACGGACGCGGACGCGGACGCGGACGCGGATACGGACACGGACACGGACACGGACACGGAGCGCGGCCCGGCGGCCTCACCTGGCCCGGCGGAGCGCGGAGAGGCGGCCCCCTGGCACGGGCGGCGGGCGGAAGCGGCGGCGCTGTGGCTGTCCCGCCCCCGCGGCCGCGCATGCCCTGGCGCATGGAGGCGGTGCGGCTCCGCCGGCGGCGCTCGGCGCTCAGCACCCCGCCCGGCGGGGCCGCCGCGCAGCGGGCCGCGGGTGAGCGGGGCCGCACGGACCGGACGGGACGGGACGGGACGGGACGGGGGGCCATGGGGCTGGAGGGACCCGTGACGGACCGGCCTGTCCCCCCTCCCCGCAGGTGCCGCCGCGCCCGCCCCGCTGGTGGCGCTCGCCGTGGCGCTGCGGGCGCTCAACTGCGCCCTGGTGCAGACCAGCTTCGTCCCGGACGAGCACTGGCAGTCGCTGGAGGTGGCGCATCGCATGGTCTTCAAATATCCTTCACCCCCGCGCTCCCGGCATCGCTCCCCGCGGGGGACACAGCTTACCCCGCTCGGACACGGGTTATCCCGCTCGGACACAGATTCCCCTCCCCGGGCACAGGTGTTACCTCACTCCGGACACAGGTTCCCCCTTGAACACAGGTTACTCCAGGCCGGACACGGGTTTTGCCCCCTAGGACAGAGGTTTCCCCTCTCCGGGGACAGCTTTCAGCCGTAGTAGTGTTGGCTTGACCAGCAACAAACACCCCTCCACTTTTGGCCCTAAATGAAATGTCTCGACCCGGACAGCTGGAGTGAAGTTTTTTGTTTCAGTTGTTCATGATCCTTAATATTCATAATTATGGGTACCTGACTTGGGAATGGGCAAATAGATTAAGGGGCTACTCGTACCCACTTATTTTTGCAAGCATCTACAAAGTGCTACAGCTGCTGGGTAAGGACGATGTTCAGCTGCTGGTAAGTACAATCAGATACGCATCTGGTACTAAAATTCAATTTACATACACTGTATTTAAATGCAGTGTATTTTTATCACTGGGTAGAATGCAAAGCCCTGAATCTGGCAGCTGGAGATGAATGAGCACAGAGATCTCACTGACATGTTTCTCGCAGGGGCAGAACTCGTTCGTAGATCTCCACTCACAGCACTGCTGCCTGGGACTGCAGAGGATAATTCTTGGCCTTCCTCAGTATCCTGGGGTTTGCACTACATCCTAATTGCTCAGTGGTTCAGTCTGCCTAAGTGTTTAACAATATGTATTTGTACAAACCCCACTAAACAGCCCCTCCCTTTTGATTTCTATGGCAGTTGAATGGCAAAGGATTCTGTTTTCCATCTCTGAATGCTTTCAGTGGAACTTTAGACATTCTCTGGCAGAAATACTAGTCTTACCCAAGGGCCTTACTATTTCTTTTTTAAAAATCATAAAAATCTATAGAGAATATTCACTAATTCACTGCTTTCATACCTGAACAATCATTCACTAATTCAGTGGTCCTCTCTTAGAACTTGGAGTTTAACTTGCTTTGTTGCAAGTACAGTTTTCTCTCTGCTTACACAGATCTGGGCCCCTAGGCTTGCTCAGGCACTGCTGGCTGCTTTGGCTGATGTGAAGCTTTACTCGTTAGTGCAACACCTTGAAAATGCAGAAACAGCAAAGTGTGTGGTGAGTCACAGCCCTTAAAAAATTATGCATATTATTAAACACTGTTTTTTGCAGTATAAACAACAGCAAAACAGTAAGTCAGACTTTGAAGAATTACCACCTTCATTTAGGTGAACTTGTTTTAATGTGTTGTTCATAATTATTTTCAGTTCTTCTGCCAGCTGTGTTCCTGGTTTACGTGGTATTCCTGTACCAGAACTCTAACAAACACCATGGAAACTATTCTTACCATTTTTGCTCTTTCATACTATCCAATAAAAGATTCCAAGATGGGAAACAGGTGAGAAACTTTCTCCTAACATTGCTGATCATTTTTGGCTTGGGATGATGCCAATCTACTGATACTGTTTAAAATGCTAATTTTTATCTTAATATCTAAAGCAACCAAAGCCACCTCATTCATGTAACAAGAGCTCTAGCTCACGGACGGAACATTTTGGCATTTCCTGTAAATATTTTTTTGAGGTTGTGTTAGAGCTGGCATATAAAATTAACTATTCCCAAGTTTTCCTATGCAAAGACTTTACAGGAAAGTTTATTTTAAACTTTAAAGGACTGGAATATGTGGTACCTTGGGAAAAGATAACAAAAGCTTTGTTGGTGTTCAGGTATAGGTGAATGTAGGGTCAGGACTCTCTTTACCAGCTATCTATTTTAAAGCAAGAATATGCTTCCAGTTAGCAGTTCCATGGCTAACAAAGCAATTCTATAGTTGCAACCTTCCAAGCAAAACCAAGTATCTGCACTGAGAGAATCAGTTACCTGTATTATGAAACCCTTCTGGCCAGAGAAATGACAGTATTTCAGTTGTTGAAATGACACTGTCTGCAAAAGAATTGACCAAACTTTTGGGTTTTTTATGTTCCTTCCTTCTAGTTGCAAATACTTAGCTCTGGTAGCATTTGCAATTGTTATTCGTCCCACGGCTGTTATTCCATGGATGCCTTTGGTCTTCAGTCATTTTTTGCAAGAACAGAGGAAAGCAGATCTTCTGCTACAGACCTGCATTCCAGTTGGGTAAGTTCTTTCTGAATTTAAACTGTCTTTGCACAGTTACATTTTAAGATTGGTCTTACCATTGCAAAGGTAGACAACCCAAAAAAAGCTGATTCTATCTAAAAAAAAAAAGGGACCAAATAGAGTCTTTTGCAAAAGTTTAAGGGAGGGGCATATTTCCTTTAAATAGATTTATATTCTGCAGAATAGCACTAGGAAAGGTTTTGTGAGGGTGAGACAATGAACAGCATTCCACGTTAATCTGGGATTGTGCCAAGGATACCGGGTGATGACAAGTGGCCACTGTAAAATGGCCGGGAGTATGGATAATCTCAAAAATATTAGGAATCAGGGACTTTTGACAACTATCTGGAGAAGATACAAAAGCAATTCAGGCAATATCAGTGCAACGAACTTTCCATTTTTGCAGATTGGTCACAGTAGGAAGCTCTTTAATAATTGACCGTGTGTTTTTTGGTGAGGTAAGCTGTTTTAAACTTATAAGAAAAAGGTTGGGGTTCAATATTTTAACACTGATGGATGATTCAGACTTCTCTGACTTCCCTTGTTTCTGTGACAGTGTCTGGCCTATGATCTGTACATATATCCTAAGCCACAAACCCTCAAACACTGACTTCTCAGTAATTTCAAACAATGTTACATAAAAAGTGTGCTCAGCTCTCAATAGTTATCAACAAACCAGAAACTTACACTTCTGTGTTTAATTGCTGAATAGAGGAAGTCCATGGTGAACCTTAGTAGAAAATAAAACCCCCAGAGTATGAATGAAAACATTGTATCATTTAAGGCCAGTGCTGACTCTGTAATTCAGTGGTTGGTTTTGACTTTGTATTTGTGTTTAACTCTCCCCCAATCTCCCAGTGGGTACTGGTTCAGCTGAACTTCCTGAAATTCAACGTGCTGCAAAATCTGGGAACATTTTACGGATCTCATCCTTGGCACTGGTACTTCACTCAGGGACTACCAGTCATCCTGGGTACCCACCTGCCTTTCTTTATTCATGGCTGCGTGCTGGCACCAAAAAGATATCGTGTCTTCTTATTGACAGTCATTTGGACACTGCTGGTGTACAGGTAATTTCTCCTAAGTGTAACTACTACCTCTCACGGGTTTGTGTTCTTTTCAAAGCTCAAGTCCTCTCTAGAATAAATAAGCATAATATTCAGGTTTAGTGATAGAAACTAAACTATTCAAACATTCCAAGAAATGCAATTATAAAAGAGTTTCTAGAATTTCATGTAATACTACTTGTATTGTTACCAAACAAGTATTTTTAGAACTGATTAGACCCTTAAAGAGTAAAATAATTCAGCATGAACTGCAATGGAAAATGAAAGAAGAAAAAACCCAAACCAACACTCACCTAGCAGGTGTTTAAGCAACAGAACTAATTAGGAAACTGTGTTTACTAGATGCCTGTTGATGAAAACACCATTTCATTTGGTTCTTTAGTACATGCCCAGGAAGACAAGATGTTCTTAGGCCTCTAAAACTTACTCCATTCACAAGTCTACACACAGCTCTTAACTCTCATAAGGCTGTACTTCTCATCTTAAGCTGAGAAGTAGAAAAAAAAAGGTAAGCTTTTCCTAAAGCATCGGAATTAACTGTAGATTAAACAGGAGACACGTTCTCAGACAAAAAAAAATACAGCAAATAAATAAATACTAACCAGTAAATGGTATTAGACTACAGTAGTAACAGAATACAGCAAAACAGTAGCAAGACCAGAAATGCCATTTCTTCTTGCACTCCAGCTCAAAACTGGATGTAGCTCTATGTGGTTTAGGCCTTATTTACCTCCCTTAGTCTGGTAAGAACCCATTTGGTTCCCATTATGTAAGTCTTGCAGCAATCCCCAAAAAAAGTCCCACAAGCTGGCATGGGAAATTGTGTGAAGGTGTATTAGCAGAGGTGACTGTTGCTGGACACAAACATGCATCCGAATCTCAGCTTCTTATCCACACTATTTATTGTCTTATTCCAGAAAACAAATTGTTCAATTACTGGCAAAATTATATCTAGTTGTCAAAGAATTAGACCAGTTAATTGCTACAGTAGTAGCCAGGTATTTTTATCAGTGTATGGTTTAAAATAACCAAATAATCTTCATTTGAATATATTATGTTCTTAAAAAGTGACAGTTTGGATTTTTACTCTAAACTGCTTCAATACCAAAAGCTTTTCAGTTGCATGCAATTGCTCTTCCTCCAGTTCTCTGTGCTCTAAAACACATTTTGTCCACAGAACTGATGCATTTAACTTTCTTGCTCTGGTATTGTATGTTTTATTGCAGCACACTGAGCCACAAGGAATTCAGGTTCATCTATCCAGTCCTGCCATTGTGCATGGTTTTTTGTGGTAAGCATTGGTTTCAAATGGCTTGCAACCTTACCTGTATATAATTTTTACCCAAAGAGAGACTGTTAATAGTCAGTGTAGGTATTTGAGAAAGGATTCTTAGAATCAGCCTAACCTTTTCTTACAGCTAGAAAAAGAGGGGGGAAAAAAAAGACGAGGAAGAGCAAGTGACCATAACTCAGATGGAGATTCCTTAGCATGGATAAAAGTACTGCCTGCAAAAATATCACAATTGTGTCAGTGACTCCTGGCTTTTCAGCACTGCCCCTCTTACAGTGAATCTTGTTCCTTGGCTCCTTTGTAGTATTTTTTCCCCATAGTTCTTTCAAATATGCCTGACAAATGCTTGTAATTATGCACAAAAAAAAAAAATTAAATACTAAAAAATTAAAATTACCCTTTTCTAGATTCAGATGTTACAAAGGAAAGATTAAAACTTCTGGAACATTGAATACAAGTTCAAAACTGATGGATCACGGAACACTGTAATTTTCCTTAACTTGTTTTGCTAGTCTAAAAAAAAGTAAATCTTATTTCATAATTTCGCTCTCTGCTGAGATCAATATGTAATAAGTCTTGGCTTTGTTGAAGAGCAGCAAGATGAACCTGTTCTACCTCACATGCAGAAAAATTCCAATCAAACTATGTATGTTCATATCCCTCTTAACTTTCATGTCTGTGAGGGTCTTGATACAATTTATCAAGAACTCACCATCTGTTTGGATACTTTAGTAAAGAAAAAAATACAGTTACTTCTGATAATTCAGTGGTTACAAAAAGGTCTTAATTGCTCAAAACATTAAAAGGAGAACAAAAACCCACATGAATTTTAAAGTAATTTCTGAGCACAGAAATATAAGCTCAGAGCATTTCCCAAAAGCAATAAAAAAATGCTTATAGTAGAATCTTTCCACTTGTGTTTAAACCACGAATTTATTTGTTGACTTTGCTTTCAGCCAGGATAAAAACCTGCAGTTTGTCAGAACAGACCCACTAAAGACTCATTTCATTTGCTTGTTACTGACTTCTGGAACAGGCCTATTGTAGCTTGTTTCCTGTAATTCAGTATAGGTAGTCCCAAAGCTATGTAAAATATTTTCATCTCCTGCTGCTGACAAGCACATGACTTAATAAGGATTTCCAGACTGGCTGCAACATGAAGCTGTTGTCTGTGCCATGCCCATCTAAGCTGTGGTTGTGAGAAGCAGGTCTCTGCAACCATTTCCCACCAGCAGAAACATCTTTTCCCATTATTAGCTCCTCCAAGAAAAGTGGGGGAAAGGGGCGGTGATGGGAGATGGGGAAAAAATGGAGGAGTATGTTCTTCCAAGGACAGTAGCTCAAAATTTAGTAATAGTAAAGGAATGCCATAGCTTTCAGCATTTTGGAGAAAAAGAATACCACAGTCATGCACATGTAGGTACCATTTATTCTGGCTCTACCTGAACACGCATGAATCAGAACACAGCAGTAAGCTGCCATGTACCATTCATTCAAACCCCTGAATGGACTGTTTTCCACTACCAGAAATTAAAGTCTAAAGAGACAAAGTACTGGTTTTGAAATAGTATTTCTGCCCTTCAGAAGACAGGTGTGGGCTTAAGATCTACCCTGTTAAATCTAAGAGTTGAAGAGGGCAAATTTGAATTTCCATTCAAAGACTCAAAGAACACTGCAGTAAAGTATCTCAAAGTATTGCTATCAGCTGAGTAGTGGCCAATACATCATGGTACTTTCAAAAATGTGTTAGTACTTGCTTATCTCCCAAACTTACTCAAATGTTTCCATAGGATATTCTTTGAAACACCTGAAAGCATGGAAGAAATCTGCAGCAAGTTTCCTGCTCTTATCCAATTTAATCCCAGCCCTGTACACAGGCTTGATTCACCAGCGAGGCACTCTGGATGTTATGAGTCACATACAGCAACTCTGCAGTAACTCGGAGCAGTCACAAGCCTTTGTCTTCATCGTGATGCCGTGCCACTCTACTCCATTTTACAGGTAGTGAAAGAGTTAACAATGCACTCTACTAAAACCATACAGTTAATACAGAAAGAATAGGGGACATAAGCCAAATGCTTATACCACAGAGTAAAATTCAGCATCTAAGCTTTATTCATTTCTGTAAAATAGCTCTGTATGATGACATGCAGTAAATATAGTGATTTCTCCAAGTATGTCACACTGCTTCATTATGGTAACTTTTGTAGCAAAACTAAACATTCGTTAAAATCAAACTGTATTAATTTTACATTTACTTGTGCTGCTAGGCAGTGAAGAAATATAACTACAACATCCAGTGACTGAGGTTTGCAATCCAGATCCTGGCCAGTAAACAAAATGTTAAAAGTGAAGCTGATATGGAGAAATACCTTTTTAAGAAATTCTATGTTGTGCAGATGGTTTTTTAGTAAGATAAAATGTCTGTGAACTGTTGAATCCAGAACTGAATCTGCTTGTTCTACTTTGCTTTTATATGAAGTTCTGAAGGGAAGAAAATAGGGCTCTGAAGGGAAAAAAAACTCACCAGTTTTGGGTTTGACTGAGGTATCTTTTAAAGCAATGAGTCATTTATAATCTTAGATACTGGTCAGTTTATCATGAAACTTGGTTTTGTTCTTCTCCCTAGTCATGTTCACTGTCCTCTGAAAATGAGATTCCTTCAGTGTCCCCCAGACCTAACTGGCAATGAGAGCTATATTGATGAAGCAGATGTGTTTTACTCTAATCCACTTGGCTGGCTCAATAAGGAGTTCTACAATGACACATTATTACCCAGTCACTTGATCCTCTTCAACGTGCTAGAACAGGTATGGTAACTGCAAGATGAAATAAACTACTTTTGAGAATAAGTTACAAAATAAATTAGAGGAGAGTTATAGTTAAGATTTCTGAAAATTATTGTCCATAACTTTTTAATAAAACACAGCTTAAATTAAAATTTACCCCTCTAGCACATAGTATTGATGCCACTCCAGTGATATGTTCATATATGTCCTCTCCTCTGTGCAAATTCTACATGCCACAAAGTAATGTTTTATGGAATTCTCCTCAATCCATAGTGAAACTAATGTGCCATCTGTTCCCAGAACTTTCACTTTTCAGTAAGCAACAACGAAAAGCCAAAATGCCTGTAGTCACAGTACCTTTTACCCCCTCAATTCTTTAATGAAGTCCATGTACTCAGACAGTGGTGTCTGGTGAACATCCACTCCGGACAGGATCAGACAGGACAGGTACTTCTTTTCCTAGCAGGCTTTCCTAAAATAAAGGATAAAGCTTCCCAGGGACAGTTGAATTGATGGCTTTCAGAAGACTTTGGTTCTTATGCTCCCAACTGCATTTTCTGACTGTGTAAACTGACATATGTTTGTTTACAGGAAATATCATCATTTCTAGCTTTAAGGGGCTATGTGAAAACAGCCACTGTGTTTCATACTCATCTACCTCAAGGACGAGTTGGAAGCCACATCTACATTTACAAGAGAAAAACTGAAACCAATTACACCTGAAAAGCAGTTCCTAGAACTGAGACCTAACGAGATCAGTTTTGCATAGCATCAGCTATGCCTAGAAGATCTCACACTGCAGAAAGGAGAGAGTAGTGAGTCTGAAAGGGGGTAAGTCGAATGGGAAGTCTGGCTGTGCAACCACTGGCTGTCTGAAAACATAAACCTCCCCCTGAAGGCAACTTCAGTAGCAGTAGGGCAGGCTGGGGTTGCTGACCTACCTTACACTACTAGAAAACATTGGGAAGACCAAAGTTACCATATAAACACTGACATAATAAAAAATAGACAAGATTGGACCATTTTTATAGAACTGTACAGCTATGCTAAGTTTGTTTTATAAATAAAGACTTTTATCCACAATGTCTCTTTATTTTTCTTCTACAATATGCAGATATGCAAGACATTTCAAGTGTTTAAATCAACAAGCTGATTAGAATGCAGCACAGCAAATTCTTCACAATTCAACAAGCTCTGGAACCACCCCCCAAAGACAGGAAGCAAATATAACGTTACAAACACTAACAAATACATTACCACAATGTTGACCTATTTTTTGAAGGATGAGATGAAGTTAGTATATCAAACATTGGAGTTAATAGTTGGTACATTATGCATGGCTCAAGCTTCAGCTACACTAATGGAATGCAATTAAGCATATTTTTCATACACAAGTCATTGCATGCCTGGTTTCTGCAACAATACTGCTGGCACCCAAACTATCACCACTTCCAAAGAACAGTTAAAGCAACGGTACAGAGTATGCAAATTAGAAAGCCTGACTTCTGCCTGTTAACAAAAATGTGTAAAAATCAAATTATTCAGAAAAAAAACTTGCATCTTGCTGCTTTGTTGAAAAATTATTAGTTTCCAGAGAGGATGTGAATTCTAATCTTGTTTTTACAATAAATTACTCAATATTTTGGATCAAAGGGTAACTGCCCCAATTCTATTTCAAGATTTGCCATGTGTCTTCCATTAGTGCGACCATGTTTATGCCATTTACCTTCTCTTTTATTACGGTGATGGTACTTCTGAGCTTGTTTTTCATGTCTGGAATTTTCAGTTTGTGTAAAAGAAGGTCTTTTGGGTCGACTGCAAGAAGTAAAGAAAAGCTTATTACTGCTCTTATGAAAGCATTTTGAAATACAATTATATTGTCAAGAACAGCTTTTAACATGCAGAGGTTGAATGAAAACAAAATCAGTCTTTTCTCTTGTAAGCAAAATGTGGGAGGCATTTGTTTAAATCATCAGTAAGATGGTATATATAAAATAAATGCTTTCTAAAAATAAAAATGCTCAAAAGTGCCCATGGACCTTTTTAGAATAAAGCCAGGTAAACACCTATTTCATTATCCCTACTGTGATGCTTGAGTGAGGTCTCAATCTACTTTTCAGTTCAATATTACACTTTGCTCTGTAGAAATGAAAACTTTACAGACCTTAGGAAAGGATGTTTTGGGTAAAGATGAGAACTTGAGAGGTTTTCATGTGCAGTAAGTACATTTATACAGAGAGAGGGGGCACTGGCAAAACCCTGCTGCTCACCTGTTGCAGTTTTTTGTGCAAACACTCCCATTATACTACAGGCTGTTACTATATGACTACTGTCTTAGCCTTCTGCAAAGTTAAATTAAGAATATTTTCAGCCTCAGTATCATACAAACTTTTGTATAATACTATCAGTAAATGAATTTGCCATTGTTTTTTCTGCAAACTGAAGTAAATTCTCAAAAACTATTTAAAGTATTAATTTTAATAACAAATTAGGAAGATGTATTTGCATTATAGATAAAAACATAACACTTATGCATTTAACAAAACTACATATTAAAAAGCTCCTTGGTAGCTGATAGCAGGATTATCATCCTCGTGGTTCAACTTCCTATAGAAGAAAGTACTACCTCGTAATATTTAGCAACCCCAAAGTATTTCATCATTCAGACTTTCAGCTGCAATAAAATGCATGAAATAATAAACAATACAAGCGCAAAAGAGCAACCTGACTGAAGCGCTGCATCTTGATCTAAACAGTAAATACACTTTGCACTAGGAATACCCACACAGGAAAAAGTTCTGTTGTGGCTACAAGGACAACTTCTTGTGTATTATAAATTAGTTTATCTATTGAATTTTTTCTTACCTGATCAGAATAAACATTAGCACAAACGACTATATAGTCAATTTTGTATGGGGTAACTATGTATTTTATGTGGCTTTTAAGAAGTGGTCCAGAAAGAGCAAGTTCCACACCGTATATTGAGGCTGCTTGCTAAAGTTTCTTTCACCAAAGTCTATGCAGTACTAACAGTCCAGCACATGGATCTCCACTGGGCCAGCCAGGCTGCACACCACAAGTGCCCTGAGAATACCCTCAGATACAGGAAAGTAGTGCAGGAAACAATTCAGGCCAAGCACTTTGTAAGCAAATCTGTACAAAATATAGGCAGGGCCAAGACCTGGACTAAATGTGATGAGCTCTGCTCTGGGCCTACAGACTAACTCAGTACTATCCTAAGCTACAAGACACTGGTGAAATTCCTGAAAAGCCAACAGGGAATATAACTGCCAGAACAGGCCTCACACTGCTCCAATATATTCAAAAACCTCACCAGGGAAGAACAATGAAGTCCTAGTTAATGCTCCTTGCAAGACAGCTACTCATTCCATCAGACAGGCAATCAGAGCTGTTCAGTCTGAAGAAATCCTGGTAGGTACAGAGTTTTCTCAAGAATCCAGCAGAAACATTAGATTGTGCAATTTACACACACAAAATCTGTATGTAAGGTATTACAGATCCACTTTATATAACACGATCTGGTATTGCCACTGAGTCCTTCAGAAAGTCTTCCAGCATGTATGTCGATATATAGACAAACACATACCTGCTGGAAGAGCATCTATTAGAACAAGGAGACTAGCTGTCCTTACAAAAACTAATTCACTGTGTTACCAAGTTCAGGAAACATGGAAACAAACCTGGGTCCGTACTGGGGTGAATTATCATAATGAAAGTAGTATCTGTAGACGTATTTGTCCAAATCCTCAAAAACCTTTTCGTTATTACTTTGGTATTCCTTCATATCTTCCAGGTAATCCTTAACATCGTTGACAAAATCAGTGAACAGCATCTGGTCATGTATAAATAACCCATTATGAAAAAACTTATTGATGAAACTTTCTAGTTCTCTCCAGTGATGAAAGTTATGTACAACTTGTTGCAAATACTTTTTCATTAGCCGATGAAATTCATCCACCCTGATGGGATCCGATACTCTGTTAAAGAGACTAATGAATTCTTGATGAGCACATTCAAAAATACCAGAGCAGCCCTTTGGGACAAAGTGGTGCTTTCTGTTACACAGATCATCATTGAGACATTTCTGAGAATCTGCATCTTTTTCAAATGTTGTAAAGTGATGTTTTCTTCCACTTTTGAATTCTTTTGGCATGCTGGGTCCCCTGTGATGTGTGTGCTTCTGATTCTCGTAGGAGTTATAGTCTCGGTAGAAAGTTCGTGCTTTCTTGTTTGCCTCGTATCTTTTATCATTTGATGACTTCTCCTTTTCATCAAAGATGTTTTTTGTGCTGTCTTTGAAGTGTCTGAATGTGGACTTTACGGAATCGGAGAACTTCTTCAAGTTTTCTTTCACTGCTTCTTTAGCCTGCTTAATCTTTTCTTTATGGTGTCTTACAAACTCTTTCGTGGAATTTTTCATGGCATCAAAAGTTTCTTTAACTGAACCAAAAAATGAATCCTTTGATTTCTTTCTCATCTTACTTTGCCCTTTAGCACCTTTCTTTTGTCCATTTTCATTAATTTCTTGTTTCTCAGTCTGGTCTTTTGCTTCAACATACAGCTTCTCCCATAAGTCAGAGCGTTGTTGCTCAAAGTTTAGCTTTTTCTCTAGTTCTACTAATCTTCCTCGTAGAGTTTCTATTTCCTGATTTTCTCTTAATGTATCATCATCCTCATCATTAGCACTGTCGGGTGTTTGACGAGAACTTAACTGCTCCAGTTCTTTTTTTAAAGCTTCTGTAACATGACGTTCTTTGTCCAGTTCTCGCCTCAACATCTGTGCCTCAGCAAAGAGTGTTTCCTTTTGCCTGAGGAAATTGCTGTTCCTTTGCTTTTCCTCTTCCAAATGTTCCCTTAGTTTCTGATTTTCCATTACAATAGACTCAGTGCTAGTACCTTTATCCTCTAAATTTCTAATTTGTTGTCTTAGCTTCCTTAATTCTTCCTGAAGTGAGGCCAAAGCTTTTTCTTCCTTCTCTAGAGACTCTCTTAAGTGCTGATTTTCTGCAGCAAGACTTTTTTTTTGAGAATCAAAGGATTTCTTCTCCACCTCATTAAAGGTCAAACATGTGGCGGGATCACCCTTGAGTGACTAAAAGAAGCAAAAAGAAAACAAGCAAAAATACTACAGTGAGAATTGTTACCATTTTATCTAGAAAGATTAAAAACCAAGGTAGCCCAAACAGAGTTTACTTGTCATTTTGGATGCAGTGAAACGTATCACAGCAAGATGCAAAAATAGAGCTGGTTTGTTTATCTCAGTTTGTTTATCACACAAACATTTTCTTGGCAACAAAGACCATGTGAGAGACTCCCTCTTCCAACCAGAGGTCATGACCTCCCACTTTTAGTGGTTTTACCAGCTGAAGGATAGTCAGTTGGGTACACGAACTGTAACATCTTAAAAGGAAATCAAAATGTGCACGTTTGCTGTTGATTTATGTTCAGCAAACTGGATTTACAGATTACAAAAAAAAATAAATTTGCAGAAACAAGGGCAGAAGTTGGGGGAGAAAGTCATGAACTGATTCCTAACCAAACTAGTTGCCGAAAATACATGTTCATGTAACTATATTCTAACACAAAGGGATCTCCCCAGATTGTGCCATCATTGGCAAGCTCTAGAACATACTGAATTATGTATAAATGCTGCTACAGCCACATAGAAGAAAACTTAAAAAAAGACATACATACACAAAGCAGTCTCTAATCTCTCTAACTGATGTAACAGTAGGAAACCAAAAGTACAGGTTAAGTATTTAAAAGATTAATAACCATTGATAATTTAGAAAGGGCATTCACAAAATCTGTAAACTCAGCCTACAACAGGTTTTCACCAGCATGTTCTACTTCTGCTGTCTTCATTAATGACAATCTGGCATTATGTCACAGGGAAAGAGCCAGTCTCTGTGTCCAGGTAACAACTAGACTACATAAAACCCAGTATGTTTAAACAAATTTGATCAATATAAATCTTTGTCAAGAATTCAGGGGAAAGAAAAACTACATTCTCAGAAAGAACTTATGAAAGACTTAAAAATGTCATGGATTTGTGTGATAAATTAATTTCACTTTACACAAAATAGGCACAGAATGATGCAATGATCCCAGCTAAGCTCACACCTACCCCTGCTTTATGGTGCACTTGATCTCCCTGCTCCTGTTGGCACTGGTAAAGGTCATCTTTCATATCTTTTAATTCACGTGTCTTTGTCACCAGCTGCTGCCGTTTCTGGATCTGGACTGTACCTACAAAGATAAAAAACCCTCCTTTGATATTCTGACTTAGAGTAAGTAGTTAGAAGAACAGAGGAACCTAAACATCTTCATTCTCTCTGCAAGTTCAAAAGCATTCTTACCTTACCATTTCTGCCCAGTACTTACTAATAACTGATTAGCTTTAACAAAATAATGATTATAAAACCAGATTGTTACATACCAGCTCTGTTTCTTCCAGAGATAAACAATTTCTCAGACCCCAGAATTCACTACTACACTGGTTTTTATTTGATAACAAATAAAGGAATTTTGGAACACTACACAGAAATAAGTTAGATCCAAAGCAACAGAAGTTATGCAGGAAAGAGTATGTGTGACTTCTTTGTAATTTTTTTAGTAACACACAAGCCAATCAGGATAAAAGGCAGACCATTGGTCCATGCATTATCCACTTCAGAACTACAACGTTGACTGTTATGTAAAACTACATGAATAAGAGGGTATTAGCACAGGATTTCAACTTTCATGCAGAAACACAATTATTACATGCAGCTCACAAAGCAATAAGTACTGCAGGCCCTGTCTTATCATTCTTATCCATGAGCAAAGGCTCAAGAGTAAGCAAATACCCTGTTTCTCAACGGTCACACAAAGGCTGAGACACACTAGTTTTCAGAAAAAATACCTTTGCTGTCTGAGACACCACTTTTTTTTGCCAATGACAACTTCTTGACTGGTACTTCCTTACCTGGACATGTGTTCTCTAAATCCTAACACTTATGTAGTTTTTACTTGTTTTTAAGAGTCTCTTGAATTGAGTCTAGAGCAGAAGGCAACAGCAATTTTTAGGTATTTTGTTCAAAACCAAAGCAGTATATGCAGAGTTCTATTTCTGTGTTTAAAGGCAAGGGGAGATGTATTCTTAAACAGTAGTACCATAAATACTATTACATGGAGGCATGTTTTGTGCTCTCTTAAATTTTTTTATTGTCAAGTGTCACCTAAAAACAGACAGTGGTTTGTTAAACCAAGCTGAACTTCAATAGTTCAAATCAGCTAAGGGAAAGCAACATTTTTGCAGCAATGACTTTAAGTTTGCAGAGTCCTAGTAAAAATTTATTGAAAGCATATATCCTTGCATAGGTGAATTTAAGAGTATACTGACAGTAAATTTGTTTTTAATATTTGTTTTATAGCCATTTTTGAAGACTCTCATTGATCCTAACAATCTGAAGACTGCATCTGAAAAATCAGCATTTAGTTTAAAAGGTTCACATTAAGAGTAACCTGAACTACAGAAAAACATTTAAAGCTCCCTTTCTCTCCTTATAAAAAATCATAATTTAAATACAGTAAGCAAAAATGGCATTTAGCAACACTGAAAATGCACATAATGAGGTGCCAATTCCTCAGTAATTGGTTTGTGTCTCCAGCTGGTACTCTGAGTCACAGTATCCTTCAGATTCCTTAAGGAATCTAGCCAAATCCCTTGCATCAGAGCCATAGTCCCCTTTGCAGAGTCTGGTGAAAGAAAAAATTGAATATCTGAATGTCCACAACAAGACATTTTTCTGGCAAGGACTACCTAACTTTAGTTTTACCTGTTACCTGAAAAGCTTGTCCTCTTTCAGATCTCCTTCCTAGAGTATCATACAGCCATTGATTAAAATCTAATCCTAGTCGCTTTCTACATCTCTAAAAGTCTTAAAAGGGTCCTGGAGCTAAAGGGAAAACACTATCCTGATACCAACCCAAAAAAGGAGAAGGAATTTTATAAAGAGTAACCCTCTCCAGCCCTCTTACATGACAATTACCCTAACATTAGAAGACTGATGAGGAAAACATTCATTCCAAGCTGCATCATGAAAATGCCAGGTAGGAAGATGGATCCATTTCTAGGGAGATAGATTTCTCTTAGCAAGTTTGCATTTAGAAAAACCTAAAACACAGGAAGATGGAAAGCAGAATTTGATTTCCTTTCTAGTGGTAGAAAGATCAGTTACTACATAATCATGAAGAACTTTCATATGAGGTAAAAACTAAAGCGACACAGGGTTATCTTCTTTCTGCTGAAATGCTGCCATCACTCTCATCAGCAATGACAATTTTTATTTAGCAGTACAGATTCAATCAATGAACAAGCAAATTCCTTAACAAAGATATGACCCTGAGTTCATGTTCAAAATGTGTGTCTCACACATAGATCTCTGAGTTCTTTAATAGGATAGTATTTAACACCAATTTAAATGCAGTGAGTGATTAATGGAACTGAAACCTCAAGTTTCCATCACCAAGCACTACCACAGACTGGTCTAGTCCTTGTGCTCCTCTATGCTTCCCACATGCATCAGTTAGCTACATAAAAAGTGTTTTACATGACTGGATTAGTCATTCCTATAATCCCACATACACTAGCAATTCTTGAGACTTACCATTTTATTTTTTTAAGGTAAGTATGCATACATATATATGGATGTGTGTGTACACATACACACCACAATTCAAAAAGTAAGTCTGAATGCAAGCACAGCATCCACAATAATCACTCATGGCTCTTACCTGCAGGTTTACCTAAGAAAAAACCAAAATTGGTCAAGTGAAAACTAGCACAGATCTCAAAATAAGTGTGAAAATTTAGATCCCAAACAATTAGTCAAGACCAAATCCAACTGAATCACATGTCTTCTGATGAAGGCACATTTTCAGATAAAACTGAAACTACTCAGGAAAAATTGCTATTAAAAATAAATGTTCTCTCACACCTTTATACTAACATATGTATCTAAGAAAATCAGGAATGAACTAGGTAGATTCAGATCTGCTGCTTTGCTAAACGTAGTACTAATTTATGTGATGCTTAAGCTTAGGCAATCCACTGACCACAGAAAAATTGCTGCTATCCCAGATTCCCTAAATGACTCTGGAACTGCAAGGACAAACACAGCACATTTTTCTCAGTGAAAAATGTTGATACTACAAACTCCTGTAAAAAATATGGCTTGCTCTTACATTTACCAGATGAGTTCTTCTGGAACAAAAGCCTCAAATGACTCTCTGAATGCTCTTAGGAATGGTAAGCACTACCACAAATTTGTTACAAAAGAAACCATGTGAAAAATGAAGGGTACACATTGCAATATGAGAACAACAAGAAATTTCTATCTCAAAGGGCAACCAAAATGTAATTTCTATTTATTTACTTTAATTTGGAAGTAGTGTATATTAAACACACTGCACCACTGAAGGACCTGCCTGTAGTAACAATACATTAGCAGTTGCTTTCTCTCAATTTTAGGTTTAGATTGTCGGCAGAGAACAAGAAAAGAAATACCAGAGTCACAATAAAATGGCCTGTTATGCAAGACATTGATTCTGTGTGTTCTGGTTGCTCTGAACTCACCATAGAAGTGTCCAAAGCCCATGCTGATTGCAATCACCAAGGCCAGGATGATGCACCTGTTAAGGCCACTGCTGAACTGCCGTTTGTGCTGCTCCTCTCTGGGAGGCTCCGGCTCCTGCTCGGGCAGTGCCTCGGCCTCGGAGCTGGACACCAACCTCTTCCTGGGCCGCCGCTTCCGCACTGTGGGACTCGACTGACTGCTGGTCTCATCACTGCTGGATTCATCATTGCTAGCCTGAGATGGAAAAACTGAAAAACAACAGAGAACCGTGTTTAAAATGCAGTAATTGGGGCTTTAAAAACCAATCCGTCATATTTATGTGGAACATATTTGCCATTTATCTTAGAGGGCATAAACAAAATTAAAATTTTCATTGTTACAGTTCATGCTGGATATTATAAACAGAATGCAAGATCTCCAAAGTTAAAAATTAATTTTTTTAAAGGAAATGATAGAGGACCAAGAAAAGATCAGCAAAAACCTGTACAGCACTTCCCCACACCTTGTCACTCACTCATTAGACAATGTTTCTTGCAGACAATGCTGCCCCTTAAAGCCTCTACATGTACTGCCTCTGCAAATTCTTGTGAAGCAGAAAGGGTAAGAATTCACTTCTCCTTCTCTTGTAGCTATTAAGACTGAATAAAAGAACAACATAAAGGCTTGTTAAAAGAAAGCCTCAGATAGACATGGCTCTTCATTCTCTGACCTACATGCAGCTGCAGACAAAATTTCATTAAAATTCTATTAATGTAGCTATTAGAAATATTCAAAGTCAATATATAAATATATTTAAATATGCAATTTTGTTTATTTTTAATATCTACTATATACTACCTATTAACATCTTTACCCATCTTTCAAAAAAAGCCACTTTCATCCCCTACTGCACAGCGAAAGAACCACTCAGGTACTTTTGTTTGTCATTCCCAAACATTCTTAATCCAAAGCATTTGTAATACCGGATTGATGTTTTGGTAAATTGAATCGGCCATGATTTAAGAACAATTCTAACCCTAAAAAAGTATCTTTTATAGTATTTTCATAAAATAGTATTTATAATACCATTTGTACATTTCACGGCCCAAAAGCCACATATCCTAACCAGGAAAATAACAACAGAGCTGTAATTGCTTGTTCCTGTTAGTGGTACAAGTGTTTGTTGCATGTACTGTAAATAAATTTATATTATATGTTATTTATATAATAAATTTATAAAATAAGTAAGTACTATTTAATCTCCCTCCTTTAAAACCATGACTTTCAAGTGTAAGGTAAATATCAAGAGGAAGCAGAAGGAGGGTGAAAAAATAGCTTTCAAGTCTCTACACTCCTGTACCTCGTTCACATGCCTGAAAGAGATCCAATGGGATTGATCAATGAAGTCTCCAGCACATGACAAAGTGCTCCTGCCCAGACACTGAATTTGCTGCTCACAATCCCACAATACTAATGTCCCTTCTAGAAATACGGTTGTTCATTCTCGTCTCAGAGACCATCTCTCAAAATGTAAAAATGTAAGTACAAAGTTACTGTCCTTGAACAGTTTACAACTGAAAAAATCATTTGTTTGAGCAAAGCCATGCACACATCACTGAAGAGACGAGAATGCCAAGCAGTGCTAGCTATTACCTATAAAAAGCACTACCACTTAAAGTTCTTCACATATCAAATTACAACTTGATAGAAGTGATTGCATCAAGCCCAGAAAAGATTACCAATTAGTATATGGAATACATGTCTAATCTCTGACTCCTTGGACAAGTAACACGTCAGATAATAGAAGACAACTTCCCCCCTTACTAAAAAAACCCATTTTAGTCAATTAGTCAAGCCAGACCAACCAGGCAGAGTTTGCAACCAAGACAAATCACTTAAACAGCGACTTAGACATGCAGACTCTTAAATGCATTTATATAGCTTGGTACAGAAGGAGACTATTTTAGAATCAGTCATTTAAGCAGACACACACTTCCCCAATCCTGAAAAATAAAGATAAGCATTCAGAATGCATTACTAGAATGCAAAGTTTGCACAATATATAGGAATATACAGGACAGACTTGGTAAGACAGGTGTATTATTGCCTATCTGTGGGGTTTCTTAGGGTTTTTCAACAACCAAAGAAACTTACGCACAGGGAATACAAAAGGGGTTAAGGAATAAGCTGCTTCCAGCCAAATGTGAAAATTCTTTGATATACACTGCACAGCAAAGAATAGGAAAGGAAAAAAAAAAAGACAATCACAACGCCAAATGCTGTAAGACACTTAGAGCCATTCATAAGCACTTACTGGCAAGTTGTCAACAGCAATTACACTTTCAGAAAAGAACGACACTGCCTTACAGCTGCTGTAAGGACTCAGGACAAAGCTGTACTCTAGCAGGATGGAAAGGACCACAAATGAAACAAAGAATGACTGCAATAGCAGTCCAAAATTCTGGCTTCCCCTGTGATTCTCAAGTGTCAGATCTACACCAGAAAGCAGATGGAGTCACGTCAGTTAAGAACGTGAATTTCCCTGACATTTCTGTAAGACACAGCTCAAGCCTAGACACAGATCACTGCAGCACAGTTTAACTTCTGCTAGTTTAGCATCATTCAGGAAGCAGTAAAAAAGCATTTCTGTTTGCACAGTGAAGACAGCCTGAACAGGAACTGATTTGCAAATAAAGGTAGCAGAAAATCCTTGTAGAATGTTTTGGTATCTACATAGGCAAAAATCTAAAGCTTTTCCAATACAACAGAAAACTCAACAGGAAGTGGATGGCAGAGATTTCTACTGCCAAAAAGTGGCATGAAAATGTCTGCTGCTAAAACTCTGGCATTTAAAATAATTGCAAAAGTACTCCAGACATTTTCTGCAACACTTGATCAATTGGATGAACAGCACTATGCTGAAATAAGCCTAAGTTAGAAGGAAGAAATTTCTTTTGCCAATCACACACGGATTTGGAATCCAACAAGAACCACTCATTTAAACGGTCAAGCACAGACATTAAATAATACAAACCTTACAGATGTCTGGTCCAAATCTACATGCCAGATTAAGATTTTTTAAAGCACCGATAAAACACTGACAGCTTAGCCAAATTCTCCAGTGAGAACTGGCTTTCAGCATGTCTCTGGAATACCACTACTGTAAGATCAAGTCAGATTGTCATTAAAAACTGTAAGAACACTCCATGCAAGTCATAAGCAATCAGCTTTACACAAGCTGATCAAATTTAATCACACCACCTTGGAAAGGAAGACTGCGAGACACATGCTCTTTCACCTCATTTCCCCATCCCCTTACACAATCAGGAATCTTCCTCAGCTTCTCCAGCCAACTGACTTTTGTGTACAAAAACATAGGGGGGAAAAAAAAGGCATTTTTAGAACTCATCCTAAAACAAAAAAAGAAAGTCAACTAAATTTTAAATTAAAAATTAAGTCATGTCATCCAGAAGACTTAAAGAAGGTGACTGCTTTGTTACAAATCATCACTTGTTATAATTAGACACTGTCATTTTCTGTTTCCAATGGATACTAAACAGATACACAAACATTTAATGAGGCTGTATCCTACTTCTAAGATAAAACGGTCTTTTAAGTAAAATCCTGCTCTTGCAATATACTTAATTTGAAAAGTAAAATCAGCAATGCAAAAGTGTTATAAAGAGAATAGAAAAGATTACAAACAAGCAACCAAAAAGAATTATAGAGGAAGACTGAAGAACGAGAGAAGAGCAACCCAAGTTTTTTTGCTTGGGTTTTTCTTTAATTGCACAAATATTCACATCACTCCTCCTGAATATGATAATTATTTCAGCCAAGTATTAGGAGTATCTTAAATATACCTACATATATATGCTACAGAGCTATGAAGGTAGGTGTTTGTAGTCGTGCTGCTATTACTCCTCATGGCACCAAAAATCAATTCTCTCTCACTTGCTAGCCACTTATTCCAGCTCTATAAAAGCCTAAAAAACTGCCAGGAGAAAACCTGCAATTATTCTATGAACTAAAAGTAATTTTACTGCTCCAAGATATGCTACAAATTTACCTTCTACTTAATGGGACAGATCACTTTTATTTAAAAAGCTTGCAGACATACATTCGGACAGAATTTTAAAGTCAGGGCACCCAGAGTTTTTCTAGAGACTACAAATACTTGGACACCTACTCAGCGAGATGACTACTTTTCCCCCCTCTCCCCACAAAGAAGGTTCCAGAAGCAAACACTGGGTTGGAGTTTTTTTCTGGTGACATTTTTGCACACAGTTGCTTAGTAATTTATAGCTCTTACCAGTTTCTACATGGGAAAATGTATATTGACTGCTAGAGGAGGAACCCATGTTAAAATCCTCTGAACTTTGAGCTTCTTCACCATCAGCTGGAGCTTCCTCCTGACTTTGAGTTTCTTCTGGTTTTGGAGCTTCAAGTGTGACAATGTCAGAATCATCGCTAATAGTTCCAATGCAGGACCTATCATCAGGAATTTTTTCTTCCTTGACCTAAGGAAAGGGACAATGTGAAAATTACTCAGATATATACAATAGAAAGTAATTTAAAAAAAAAAAAAGAATTGTTAAAACTTTAAGAAAAGGAAAAGCATGTATGTTTATTTTAATGCTTTCAAAACATTTCTTGTCATTGTCAGACGAGGCTTAGAGAAGCTTCTAAGTAACATAATGTACTCTACCTCTGGAACTGCCTGAGTTTCCTCCAACCCAGAGAGAGTATTATCTACGACTGGTATCTCTTCATCATTGTCACACTGAGCTATATAAAAAGGAAAAAAACACAAGTAATTAAATATGGGATTAAAACCAGTAATCACAAATTATGGTCACACCCCTGTGATATTAAAATATGTGTAATTGTGACAGATTTCTCTTATGTGCTTATGTCAGGGAAGGTTTTCTAAAAATACACTAAATCTCATTTTTAATATACTTCATAAATATCACAATCCAGGATACTTAAATCCAAATGCTCATACTGACCATAAAGCAAATAACGTATACATGAAAAGCACAGGTAGCTAACAGCCAACACTGATACCACAATACATTTTTATGTTGAGGTAACTAAAATATTTTCAAGACATTCATTGGAGTTTGTGTGTCTAGTCCTGTTTCTACATGGAGAGGTCATGAATTTGGAAATGGAAATATGGCCAAGCTCAAATTTAGTGAAGTGCACACTGAACCTGTCATGTCTCAGTTCTTATAGCAATAGCACAGCAATAGCACTAAAATTAGTAATTAAGTGGAAGGATTTTCATTAAATTAATATACACCAGACTTACACTTCCAACTCCAGAAATGCTAACATAGTGTCACAATGTTATTTTTCAGGAGTCCAAGCATTGATTGTTCCTTCCAAATTTTTTTTATTTGATCTATGACATTATTAAGGAATACTTCTATAAACTATCTTCCAGCAACATCAGTGCACATTACTGACGAAGTGAAAGACATTCTACTAATTTCAGCTATTTCAAGAAAAAATGCTTTTATAAAGTTGATGATTATTTTCCATAACACTAACTAAGAAAGTACTTACCTATTCCAAGAAACTGCTCCTTTTTAAACATCTTACCTTGCAAATCAATTGCTTGCTCCTCTTCTTGTAAAGAAATATATTCTTCTGAAACAAACTCCTGATTATCATTTGTGCTTCCATTTTCTGAAGTCACTGTCTCTATGTCAGAACCCTGAAGGGGAAGAGTTTAAGTGGACATGACAGTTACTGGGGTTTCCAACAATAAAGTAGGAGGAAAGTGTTACAAAGAAAACAGAACATTAATAATAAAAAAATAATAAATAAATAAATAAATAAGAATAAATGGAAGAAGACTTTGAGCAAAGAAAAGCAAGTGAAATACCAAGTAATTAACTAGAGAGAAACAACTGTTAGCGTGTAATACTCATGACCAAGGCCAAAAAAGGTCAGAGAAAGATAACTCTAGGGGAAAAAGATGACAGCAATTTAGGCATCAATTAACAACTACACTAGGAATTTTAAATAACTATTTTTATTATCTTTATTAGATCTGTTAATTAAGTGAAATTGAGAGAAGCAGAGGAGGTTCTGAATATGGGATCTAATTCTTGCACAAATGTCCATATGTTGTACATAAGTACACACAACCTCCCCAAAACGGAACTTTCAAGAGTACCACCATGAACTCTTACAATTACCAGAAAAAACTATGTGCAACTTTACTCCATCTCAATTCCTGTCAGTAAATTTGAATGGCTGTTTTAATAGTACATCTCTGACACCAGGAAAACAAATATTTATACAAACTCTAAATTGGATTTCTGTCTTTAATCCAGAAAGAAGCCTTAGTTGTTAGTCAGCTGCCAGTCAGCAACACCCTGAGAGCACAAGAGGAACTGAAAACAAACAATTCTAGGAGACCAGGGCACTAAAGGCAAGCAACATGCTTGACAATTATAAATATTTAATCTTTATATTGTAATTTTTCTTTAAAAGAACTGATAGAACACAAGTAAGGTTTTAGAAAACTACAAACATGCAAACATAACTGAAAAATCCTAAGTCACTGTGATCCATAAATAACTTGAGCTGTTTTTGTAAACAGAGATAGCTATTTTTGCAATGGGAGGTGTGAAATTACAGTAGTAGTAATACTTCCAAGATCAGTTTCCTGAGATGTCTCATTTCAGGACTCAAGCAAACATGTAAGCTCTCATTTTTAAGAGAAGACTGTACTTCAGGAAGATTAGATACCTCAAAAAGGATTGCACAAGATAATTTGAATGCGATCATAAAATGTATGTTTCTTTTTAAAAGGCTTCAAAAATTACCTGTTTTAGTAAACTGCCAAACACTTTGTATCTGTCTTCTTTTTGACTATATAGGTATCACAGTTTTAATCTCAAATTGCAGAAATTATAAGTAACTCACTAAAATCTGAGACAAATCTCAGGAAAGCAAATATAAAATTATTTGGCTGGGATTTATTGATAGGTATACAGATCTACTATGTGACAATTGTTCTCTGGTGTCTACTTTTGTTTCTTAACTTGTGAATAAGAAAAATTCAGTTTGCCCAGCTTCTACAATAAGGCAAACGTCAGGAGTAATGCTTCAAACAGATTACCATTTTAGCTAAAATGCCAAGAAACTGGGCTACCTGAGTATAGGGTAAGCCATCCTTTTCTTAAAAACATTCAGTCTGGTGTGGATGCACAAACTCCCTGATCCACTTAATCTCTTGCTAGGCCTCCATCACCCTTCCATTTCATCACCCTTCCACTTCAGCAACAGCAAAGAGGTCAAGAAAGGATCTTATCACCTCACTACCCTCCTACACAAAATTAGCAAGTCCTTTCTTAGGAGCAGACCAACAATACACAGCACTGCCTCTCTGTCCAAAGCACACACTCAGTTCAGCACACAGAGCTGCCAGTGCTCTGTAATCACAACGTGAACAATAGTCATTTCTTGCCCCTCATAATTCAGTGTAAGACAAATCCAGGTACAGGTTCCACCCTGGCACCATCAATACAGGTTGCAAAAATACGTGAGAAAGTAACACTGAAGAAGTCCAAATCTGTCTAACCTGTAGCTCTATCCCTTTCCTAAATACCCAAATCAATTCACTGAAGTATGCAGAGGCCCAAGTCACCCCCTCCCTGGGGTGAAGGGCACCTACCCCTGCCATCCATTCTACTTCCCTCCTGTTCACACTCAAAGGGATCTTGCCAGGAGAATGCTGATAACAGCAGCTCCTCAACACCAGTGCTTCCCCACTTTTATTTCCTCAAACCAGGAAAGAATAACCTGCAACAGAAAATCTCTATGCCACAGAAATCTGTTCTCCTTTGGCTCGACAAATCCCTGCCAGCCCATAATCTTGTGTTATGTTAACTTATTTGGACTGCATAATTCATTTGCAGTTACAGTGTAAAATAATCATCCCAAGAATGAAAATAAAGTCTGCAATTCACAGCTGAGTAACCCAACTGTTGTAGTCAACTTCTAAATCCACTTTTTATCTGAAGAGAGTCCAGCAGCCTATACCCTCCTCTATCCTGTCTGGTGTGCATGAGTTTTCTGTTTCTTTTGGTGACAGGATTCCAACTTGTCCATCAAGCCCGAAACAAGGAAAAGAAGTTCTAACATTCTCTTAAAACACCACCTTGCTACCAACAGAAACGGAACCAAGGCCCAACATTTCTAAACCTCAAACCGTATCACTTGTGCTTTTGAAACTGAGAGAACTTCACTAATTTGAAACTGATACCTCATGATTGATGACAGTCCAGCCGCAGGAGGAATCACTGTCACTGGAATTCTCAGACATTTTCAAAACACACTGCAAGTAAAAACAGATTCTTTTAACATACAAGACACACAATTTCACTGCTCTCCTGAAAAAAAAATAAAAAATAAAGAAAACAGAAGAACCCAAATCATGATGTTACAAACAGTATACTAACTCACAACTTGTTATTAAGGAATTCAGGAAAAAACAACCCACAGAATAAAAGTTTAAAAAGAAAACATAGTCTTTTGCACTTATCTCCTACTATCTTTTTCATACTTGAAACAAATTCAGCTTTGCTAAGTACACACCTACTTCAGCCAGCCAAAAAGCTCTTAAACACACACACACACACACACAGCTAGTCAATAAACCAAGAATCCAAGTTAAAATTTGTCTGTAGCATCACTGTTTTAGACATGACAGTATGTGAAATAATTTCTGGTTTGCTACATGCAAAGGAACTAATGTTTACGCAAGAAAAACACCACTGGGTTTTGAAAAGACACAAATTAGGATCTTCTGCAACTAATTCTCCTCAGCTACTGGACAAAACCAAAGCTTCATGTTTTTTTTCACTCCTTTCAAGTACTCTCAAATGCACTGATTCTGAGGAAAATTGAGAAAATACCTGGTGAGTACAAAAGCAGAATGAAAATAACCTGAAGTACAAATGTCACTTGTTACCATACTACTGGATGACTTTGGTAGCTATTTTCAGAAGAGAACTGTCCAGCTGCAGCTGCCCACTTAGTTTTTCTCCTTTTTACAAGAAATTCACCAGGAATAGAGAATATTCATTATTGTTGCATATTCAGATCAATTCCTGAGGTTCTTAACTAGCAAAAACACTTATAAAACAAGTTTAATGCACTTCTTGTTCCTTGAAACAAAAACATATGAGGTTGTTAAATAAAATATATTATAGATTCATCTTGGTGAAAAAAACTTTCCCAAAATTGAACGAATTTCCATCATTTGATTTTTAAATTATGCATTAATGTAATAAAACAGCAAAAGAAATCATGGTTCAATAAAGCTTCTATCTGAGAATTTTCAGGCACCTGCTTTATTTCCCACACTTAGTTACTTCCACTAAGAATACAGACAAAAGCACCCAGGTGTTCACATTTAGTTACTCTGTTTTATTGTCCTGTCTTTACTTCTAGTTTGGTAACATGGAAAATAGACATGAACCTTGAATGAGAACATCTAAATATGCCAGCGTGGCTAGAAATTGGCAAAACAAAACACAAAACTTCCAATTCCATTCAGCTTTCTTACAAAAGACAGTAAACATTTGTCTCCTATCTCTGCACTAGGGTAGTTATCTTATGTTTTTCTAATACAGCACTTTTTTCTCATTAACTTCAACTAACATATTTACAGTCCCTCTGTAAAAAAGGCAATAATGACCATAACAACCACAGTTTATAAAGCAAAAATATTCACTAACAATCAGCTTAAGTATCAAACTTAGAGAGAAACTGAATTTCTATTTATAAAGGCCTTCTTTGAACATGATTGTCATTTTCCTGTAGATCTTTTCCTTCCTTCATTAGTGCTTTTCCTGAAATCTCAACTAGGGAATAGCAGGCTTGGGAGGGGGAGATGGGGGGGAATGTTTTTTCCGTTTGTTTTTTCTTTAATCATACTACATACAGTGACCATTTATTTTTTTAAAATCATGATTTATTTAAAAATCATACTCCTTCAATCATCAAAACAACAAACGCCCAAATGGCAAAGACTGTGTTCCAGAGTTCACACGTGCCAATGACATTGCCTGCTGTCCTTAATTACTCTGAACCTGACCAGGCATCCCGCAGCAGCAGCATTCCTTTCAGAGGAAGGTACCTACCAGCCCTAGCACTCATCACCTGTCAGCAACATCGCCCACTGTGTTGCAAAAAGTGAAGAGAATGCTTAAAAGGTAACCTCAGGTCACCAGGGCAGTTTTTGATACAAGTGCATCTACAGATGTTGAAAGGGCAGATTTTAACAGCAGACTCTGTGCTGGACCCTGTAATATGTGTCTTGCTCCAGCTAACCCAGCATTTCATCCTGGGCCCTGGCTAAGTTCACAGAAATGCTACCCTGCTCTCCCTCTCCATCCACATCACAGCCTGGTAATTGAGCACTGCACAAACCCAGTTCTGCTGAATACACAGCCATGGCCTCAGGCTCCACGTGAACACCCATCTTCCCTTCCCAAACACAGTTTTTGGGATCTAGCTATGTGGTTACTGACATCATCGAAAACTATTTAAAAAAAACCAGAGAGGGCAGCAGACTCATCATTTTCTATTACTTGCTCACCTTGATAAATGGTTTTGAGGTAAAAGTTACTTTTCTTTACAAAAAAGAAAAGCTTTTAATATCAAGAAAAATAATAGAATAAAAAAAGGATAATTACAAAAACACTGGGGTTTGTGGGTAGAACTGCTAAATTTAGTCAAATGATGATACATAGACAGCCTGGCATCAGTCTGAAGGGCATCTCTAGGGTCAATGCATTCCTACAAGTACACTTAGTAAACATACATGTGCAAAAGTTATCAAAAGTAAAGCATTTTAATAATTAGTTAGCTCTAAAAGATCAAAGCAGCCTAAAAAGCTTTAATAAAAAAATTACCTAGGTACACCGTTCCTAAACTTCAATCATCAGTTAAACAGCTTATTTCTGCAAAAGATTAGGGATACACACAGTCATAACTAAATCTGAGGCCAAATGCAGTCCCTTATTGAAATGCAGAAAACTAATCTGAACCCAATGGCTGAACTGATCCACTCAAAAATCTTCACCAGCTCAATTCTCCACCAAATGACAAAGACCCACTGAAGAACCAGTATGCTTGTCCTACCAGCCTAAAGGTGCTGCCTATGGTTGGCACTTCCTGAATGCAAGTTATTTTGAAAAGGTAGCTCTAAGCACGAATCAAACAGACATGAAGCCTGCAAATTTCCTCACTAATCAAGGTGACATTAATGGGTTCCAGCCCAATAACAGCAGGGATAACTGAAGGATACAGTAGAGTGTTACACAGCTGGATGTCAGGCCAAGCTAAAGTGAGGGAAAAAAACCCAAAACAATAACAAAACCAGACACCAAAAACCACACCCCCAACACAGTTTCACTGGTTTTGTATTCTCACTAGCTATCCTCGCTGCCACTACTGACAGCACCTTTTAAATTTCTATTTAGTCAAAATAAATATCTATTATATTCAGAGTTCAACTTTTATGTAATTGGGGGGGGCAGGGATTCAGAAGTGTGAACTATTTTCTTACCCTTAGTGAAATGCAAACCAGCATAAGGTGTAAAAGCTTACAGTCACATGTATTGTTGCTAATGTAATACCAAGTCAGCCCAGTTATCTATATAAACATGAGATACCACATCCTATTTATCCACTGCAAAGCAGAATAGCCGTGTCAGAAAGAATAACCACTCCAATCTAAACAAACCCTTAAGTTTCTATCTAAAACAGAGGATTTCCTACACTATAAAAAACCCAACCTTCAACAAGCATTGACAAAGATGAGTAACAGGCACCAACAGGAATGTGAATGTGTTCTATGGAGTCTGCTGTGCTGTCATTCCAAGTAAAAAGTCACAGCTCTCTTCTACAACAGCTTCTTTGTTGCACAACAGAAACAGAACCAGGTTTAGTGACAGTACTCTTCAGCGTTCTCATGCAAGTTTATTATTTCGACTAAGCGGTAATTTTTTTCCCCAAAATAACATTCTCCTCTGTATGAATATATTTAGCAAGCCATACACAGTATTTCCTCTCTGTGGCTTCCAGCAAGACAAGCCTGGCCTCTAAAAGCCCGGCCGTGCGGGCGGCGGGCACTGCCCTCGCACAGGTGCTGCTGCAGCGCACCTGACCCGACCGCGGCCGCCGCCGCCGCAGCCCTGTTTATGAAACAGCGCCTTGCATCAGCCGGGCCGGCAGCGGCACACGATGGAGCACAAGAACCTGGCAAACGCCAGGGCCGGGGCCGGGGCCGGCACGCCGGTGACCCCCGCGCGGAGCCCACTCGGCCCCGCAGCGAGGCGCGGCCGCCCCTCACGGCCCCGCTCCCCGCCCCGGGCGCTGCCCCGCTGCGGGCAGACCCTGCGCCCCCCGAGCTGCCCAGGGCCCGGGCGGCCTCCCCCGCGGGCCGGTCCCGCCGCCTACCGGCGCGCGGCCCCCGCGGGGCCCGGCAGGACGAGGGGCCCGGCAGGACGAGGGGCCGCGGCCGCTGCCGCCGCTGACGCCGTCACAAACA
>JAWWEW010000017.1:13569554-13585331 GCA_035583185.1 Anabacerthia variegaticeps
AACCCAAAGCCAAAAAAAAAAATCCACCCCAACCAACAAAAAAACAAAAACACACCAAAAAAAGAAAAAACAACCAAACACCCCCCAAAACAAAAATCAAAACACAAAGGAAAAAAAAACAAAAAGAACCAAACAAAACACACCCCAAAACAAAAACACAAAAACCAAAAACTCCAACCAAACAAAAATCCAAAACAAAACAAAAAAGAAACCAAAAAACCAACCAACCAACCAACCAACCAAAGAAACAGAAAAAAAACCAAACCCACCACAACACCCGAACAAAAACAAACACAAAACCCCAACTATCAAATCTGAGGATTGATTCAGCAATACCCAGAAGAATCACAGGATGGGTCAGGTTGGAAGAGATGGCCACAGTGGGTCCAACCCAAACCTTGCTGCCCGAGCACTGCTGTCCCAGAGCACGCGGCACAGGGCTGTGTCCAGATGGGCCTGGAATATCTCCACCGACAGACTCCACAGCCTCTCGGGGCAAACTGCCCCAGTGCTCGGTCACTGCACCACAAAGAAGGTCTTCCTCATGTCCAGGTGGAGCTTCCTGGGCATCAGTTTCTGCCCACTGCCTCTGGCTCTATTGGCTGGCATCACCAAGCAGAGCCTGGTCCATCCTCCTGACACCCACCCTTTAGATAATTATATACACTGACGAGGTCCCCCCTCAGTTGCCTCTTCTTGGGGCTGAACTGCCAAAATAAAGTCTAGTGTGTAGTAAGTAACTGCTTCTGGGCAATATGGCTTTAAAGAAAAGACAAACACAGTGTAGAAATTCAGGTATGTTGAAGTTCCTCAAAAGTATACAATTACCTAAAACTGGTTGGAAAAATCCAGAACCAAAATAACAAGTTTCCCCCCTTTCTTGTCTTTTAAAATATGGCCAAGAAAAATTGAGTTTAACATGGCACACATTAGCTAGGATTTCTGATGCGTATCACTGAAGATTTAATTTTATGTTCTATTACCTACATTCCAAAGCAATGAAATGGTAGTGATTTACTTTATGTACAGTATGTTTGTTTATTTATTTATATATAAAAGTAGGCATCACAAAGATTTAAAACTTTTCCAGAGCAAGAAATCCATCATAACTGATATGATCTCTGGGTTATTCTCCACCCTTGCACACCCACATCAACATCATCTGGATGAACACTTTCATGGACTGGAATCTGAGAACTGAATTAAATTCCTCATTCCAAGAGCATTCAAAATATATAGCAGCGTTGCCTAGAATGATCATAATGCAACAGTAATTCAAAATCTCCTACCACTCCAGAATGCAGCTGTAGTCATCCAGAATGCATCCTTCAGTTACGGAGAGTTCATTTACACATAGCAAGTCTTAGATTTTTGAGTGCTGGTCTTCTGCCTTGGTCACCCAGGTGTCATTTTTGGTTTAATCAGAGAGAATATACTGAAATGAAGCAGCCTATTACTTATTACTGCTAGAAGGAACTGTACTATTCATACGTGCTTTACAAGACAGGACACAGTTATGGTTACCAGTATTTGGTCTTCTCCAGTTACACGAAAGAGCTCCAACACATCAACAAAAAGTCTATTTACTTAAAAGCTAGATCTCCAATGCAAAGCTTGTAGAAGACACAGTAAATATCACTTTTTTATGCCAAAGTAGCAGATTTAGCTGCTAAAGGAAACAAAAGGGACTCAGCAAGGTCTTGGATCAACCTTAAACTCTTGCACTGATGTGTATCTGCAGAAACACCAGGTGTGCCCACACACTCCACACTGCAGGCTTACCTGGACAGATGGCTGCGCTCTCACCGTGACACACGGGCAACATTAATGAGAAGAGAGGCCCGGTCAGGATCGTTCTTCTGCTGGCATTCATCAATCAAGAGCTCGTAGTGGAAAGTTTCTAATGCAAGAAACTTTGTAGTGAAAAGAAAAGTTTTTCCATTAAAAACCTGATTCCTAAATTTCCATCTCCTGTGCTATGAAGGATGGAGATTCATAATCCAGACAAATCTTAATAATATTACTAATACACATGTACATCTTTTCCAGGGTTATTTCACTTCTAATGGCTTCAGAGACTTTAATATATGGGGGAGGGGGGAAATCCTTTAAATAGCTTACATTTTATCACCTTTAATTATTAACCATTTTTTCTCCAATTCTTTCTAAATTCTCTCTCATTTCTCTTATCCCTTCGTATCTTTTACAAAGGGAAGGAACATTTTATGAGACTGGTTACTACAACAAACTGTTTTGCCTGTGTGGGTTGGGACCACCTGTATCAGTTGCTTTTAAAACTTGTTGGTAAGGCATTGACTTAGTATGTGTTAGTTCTGGCATTTTAGCTAATAGGTAGAGTTTAGCAATAATTTTATAAATTAGAATAAAATAATTCTTTGATTAACCTCTTCCCAAGCACAGGAAGTTATATTATCTATTCAGACAATTGATGTTCAAGCATTCCCTCCCATCCTGTAAAGAAAGAAATGGGGCTGAAGGTGCAATACCTCCTCTACTCTGCTTTGAAATTACTTCCGATTAACAACTTTAGAGAACATCAGAGCTCTCCAAGAGAGACAGAAGGTGTCTTTTCAGATCAGTATGACCTAATCTTGCAGGATTACACCTAATCCAAATGCATTCTCACAGGCAAAACAGTAGAAGAGTCAATCTAGGCATTACATCATCTTCAGAAAAATCAACAGGCAACTTCCCCGCAAAAATTATCTTTATTTTAAAAGGAACTGAAACCAGACAACAGAAAGCAACAAAGTTACATACAGTGCCAGACAAAATCTACCATATACATTTTTCAAGAACACCTGAATCAGATTCTGATATACGTTCTTCTGAAAGGTAAAAATGTAACATCATTATTAAGAAAAAAAAAATAAAAATTAAATGTCAACAATCTTAATCAGCTTATATTTTGCATTGTTTGGATGGCAGTAGATTGGTAACTTGCCTTTTTCAACTCACCTTTAACACTGAAAGGAGAACGTGGACAACAAAATTCCAAGTCAGAAGGCCCTGCAGAACAGTGTCTCCCTTAAAGGCCACACAAAAAAGCTTGGAGGAAAGGCCATCTTTTAAATAAAAATCCCTAGCAACCGCATTATTTCCTGCTTCAGAAAAAATACTATCAAGAAAGGAAGAAAAAAAAAAAGGGAGGAAATATATTAAAAGCTTGCCCTCCCTAAGTTATATGGAAGTTCAGATTTAGAGCATCCTGTAGAGGAGAAGGTGAGTGTCTAGGAACACACACAACATGTCTCAGGACTCCAATTCCAAACTGTCTCCAGTACAGCAACTCCTGAAATACAGTGCACAAATCTCCAAGTAACAAGGTGGGGTAGGATCAAAAGTATTTTGAGACAGTTTGTTTGAAGCTGAAATGGAAAATGAATCATGTATGGCAAACAACACAGAAATAGGTATTTCCTACGGCATTGGGATAAGCCATTTCTGAACCAGCAGACTAAGGGCAACACTGAATACTTTAAGTTATAGGCAGCACCTCTAAGGGGCTGAACACTATCCAGAATTAATTACCTCAGAACAGGTGACACACAACACTAGGCCACTAAAGGGATTCTTTATATATATATATATATATATAAAGCAAGAAACTCAGAGGAGTTCCATATAAAGAAGTGAATGTGCAGCTCAAGATGTAGTGTAGGACAGTTATATTGCCTTAAAGAGTTCTGCTAAGTACACTTAGTTTCCAATTTTAAGGAAGAGTCTATTCTAATATAGAAAGCTTCAGACGAAACTTAGCAATTGCAGAATAACTTGAAAATACATCCAGTTCTACATCCTCCTGCATATATCTAATCACATCAAATAGATTAAAAAATTGTATGTTTTGTAAACCAAGTAAAGAGTGTTAGAATAGAATTTTTTACACTCAGGAGCTGATTACCAAATGTTCACCCATGTGTCAGTGGATATTATTAAAAAATTCATACTAATGGTTATGGCAACAAGATGACAATGCACACCAGTGCTGCGTGTTCTGAAAAGTACTCAGTTTTAATTATCATGAATTGCTACCACCTATCATACCTCATTCTATGCAAGATACCACACCAGCTACCAATCCATAAACAATAATGTTTCACATACTTCATAGAGTAGCTTAAAACACATCATGGTATGAAATAATTTGTATTACATAGTAATTTAATCCCTGGCCACAGGGGTAATGTTGGACAAAGTCTGGAAACTTTTCCAATTTGAATTACATACATTAACTTTGCCACACACCACAGCACTAATGCATGTATTACATCAGACATGCTCTAATTTAAAATCAAAACAAAAAAGTTGTTGCAAAAATACATGTCACCAATGTGGAACACATTCAAGATTGTATAAAAAGTACTGAACTGATATCCCAAAACAGGTATATTTAAGCAGTACATAAGGAAAGATTAGTTTTAATATGAAACAGTCATTTAAGTCACATACAACATGATAAGAAGCATGACTTCTTTTTTAAAAATGTTACACCAATACTGTCAGGCAATGTTTATTTATAAAATGAAAGGGATATACTCAATGCAGATAATGTGTTATTGTATCAAGTTGGAATAAAGACAAATGTTAAAAAGGTGCTACATTTGAACACCACTGATTTTGTAAAAATCTCAAACCGTAAAAGCATTTCACTTGCAAATATCATAGGCCCCAAACTGCAAGCACTTTGAAACATTCTGGACTGTGTGCATGCAGTTCCCCTGACTTCATTAATTCTCACATGCTTGAAATTAAGCCTGAAAAATGTGATTACAAAACCGGTTCTTAGATTAAAAACTTCAGAGGTCACAAAGTATAATCTTCTTTGAGCAGCCCCCCAAATTACAACTTTTAAGTAGAGCAAACCTCATTACGTTTCTCAAGTTCCTTGCATCTGAAGAACTCAAATAATAACTGGGCCTCTAAACAACCTCAGGAAGTAAATATTAGTCCAATCTTCTGAAAGAGGAGACTGAGGCAGGCACAGTCAACCTGCTTGTCTCAAGTTGGAGAAGGGATCAGAAAAACAGCAAGAAACAGGATTTCTGCTATCTGCCCTCTAGCCTATATACAGCACTGTCACTTACCCTGATACCAATAGAACAAATGTTTTAATAAGAAAATTACTTTTAAAAGTGGTCACTGGCAAAAAATCCCCTAAGCATTAAGGACAGTGCAATCCAGTTTACAGCTACTTTTTTCACACCAGGGGGGATTTAAAAAAACTCAACAACAAAACAAAAATGTTTTGGGCAATATAGGCTGCATTTCTGACCATGACAAGGAGCTATTTAAAAGGGACATGGGTATTTCCCATAAAAATGTTAAGGTTTGCAAGACTTACAAAATCTTTGCCATATTTTTGGTGTGCAGCACCAGTACAGTCTAAATCACTAATAACGAAAGAAGCACATGATAGTTCAATAGAAATTGTTTCATGTAGAGTATTACAAAAACCCTCACCTATTCTAGTCAACCCTCCCTCCCTCCCACCCACCCTTCTATAACTAACTTCTAATTCTAATCAGCTGACATTTTCCTAGGACCTTATTAATTAAACATGATTGCTGTTCTTCCTGTGCATACTTGAACTACTACTAGTCAATACATGCAGAGAAAAACAAAATATAACCCGCTCTCTAGATAAAGAGTTCAAGTACGCCAAGAGTGTATCAGTAGGGTGAGCATATTGGCTGGATGACTTCTGGAGATGTTCACCAGTCATACCTCTACGATCAGTGTGCTAAATAAGTTTGGGGTTTGTTGTTCATTTGTTTTTACTTGACATAATTGACATTTGCTAATGCCTTGAACTTGCAGGTTAATAAATGCAGAAGATTTACCGGGTTACAAACCCAACATAGTAACAGTTTAGAAAAACTGAAATAAATCGTTAGAGTAAGTTTCACAAATACACAATTTAAGGCCTTATAAAATGATATTCCAGTTGATGTTAAGTTTCGAAGAACACTCTACTTAAATACGAATGTCTTGACAGCTAATCCAGAAAATACTTGCCTAACTTCATGTAGGGTCAAGGAAGAGATTAAGAAATACATGGCTATTTTAAATAAAATGTCTGTTTCAAAATGTGAAACCATTAATTGGACTTTTGAGAACAAATGCCCCAAAAATCTTTTCAAAACAGGCATGGGGTGTGGGAAAGGTTATATCATCATCATTGGAGGTTTTGCTGAATTTTCACTGAGTAAATTTTTTTATTTCATTTATGTTGCTGTAGGTGTGAACCAGCTCCACTACCTTCACAGTGCAAATTGTTGCAGAGATTGAATTGATTCCCAAAGGAACAAATCTATCTAAACAAGATTTGGTTTAATTGCTACTTTAGGTACCAAAAGCAAATTCTAACAGTCTGTCAGTCATTAGGAAAACTACTGAAGAATAAATCTCTTTAACAGAGGTTGTTGCTTGGTTGTTTGGTTTTGTTGTTTGTTTTTACATATCATACCTGTAACAAAACAAGATTAAGTCTAGTTTCTGTACTAAACTAAAGCAACTAGTGATGAAAACAGAAGCCCTTGATCTGCTTTACACTTTCTTTACATCTCAATAGAGGAAATCCTTAAGATATGTCATTTACAATTTAGACATTATTTTCTTTTTCCTGATGAGAGGCAAGACAAAATAAAAAAATAAAAAAAAAAAAAGAGGCATTACTGCACTTATCCAGCAAAATTTTTCACTTTTAAAATAAAACAAGAAAAGTTGCGCTGACCTGCACAGTATCTTCTAGAAATGTACCACAGTAGAGCCCACTGAAATCAAACACGATGGCGAACTAGCAAACAGGCCTTACTTTTCACTCATTAGCATAGCCTATCATAAAAACTACCTCTTTACTTAGAAAACTCTAGTCTCTCTAAGCTTCTACATCACTCATCCTCACAGACCTGAAAAATTTATCACGTTAAGGAACATGACTAGCACCTGTAAGCTTGACATATGATTTAACTGCTGGTTAAAGACTAAGTTTCCAGCATGGTGGTTCATATTACAAACAGAGCCTGTCATTACAATGCCTCCCTTTATAAAGTCAAACCACATCTCTCTAAAGAAACACTTTTTCAGTTGCATGTGCAACTTTTATTATGCTAAGGCTGAACTGTTCAAGGCTAGATGTTTCCCCACATTAAAAAAAGAAGGGGAGTTATTTTTGAGATCAAGAATAAGATCAAATTACCCATATTAAAATAGAATTCTTAGCATCACACATGAAGCTCTAGTGCCATTCACACTTGTCAGTAGGGTATCAGGTTTAGCAAAGAAGCTAAACTTCTGATTACTCATTCCTGAAGTGAGCTAAACTCACCTGATATGCAAGCTGTATTTTTTTCTTCACCCCAGATTTCCCACCGCCTAGATGCAAGACTGGCTGAGGCAGTGGTGGGAACTTAAGTTTTAAGACTTTGCTGGCCAAATTGTCATGCAATTCAGAGCCTGTGCAGAGCACACTCCACTGCCTTGCACCCTCCTCCATGCCAAGTGGACTGTGTAAGCTCAGGGTGACTGAGCAGGTTCTAGCTGAAAGCCTTGGAAGACAGGCAGGATTTTCCATGCACTAGTTCATTCACAATTCTTAGGCAGCACTGAGGCAGGAGACTGGAACCATCAGTGAGAAAGGATAAGAGAGGTGCATGACTGCACAACCGTGGCACATGCAGACACTGTATCCTAATGTATCTGCTCAAGATAAATGAATTAAGGTTACATATGCAACCCTTGTTTTGGCATTCTCTAGATTTAAAGCCCTGGACTTCATAAACTTGATTTGTTCTTTTTCCAATTTAATCATATTTCAAAACTATTTCCAAATACTGCAAGACCCAGAAAGAGCCTTCAGCAAGTAAGTATTTGCTGAGAAGTCAAAAGAGATTATTGCCTTTTCAAGGAAATAGAAATGTGTGTGAGTTAGCGGGTTTCATTGTGTTACTAAGTATGAATTCATCAACTTCTGAATAGCATGTTAATGCTTTACTTCAAAAAATAGGAGAAAGCACATACAAAATTCTCTGTATTTACCCTAAAATAACAACTATTAGTACTGCACATTCCTCCATGTCATCTCCACTATATTCAAAGAAAGGCTAGTAAGAACATCAACAGACATTCACGCCAAAAAAAAAAAAATGTAATGAGTACTTGCAAATATAGTACCATTAAAACTGAGCACTAAATGCTAGTGTTAGTTAACACATTAATACTAGCAAATTAGGGCTATTCATACAGGCACATTTTTTCCTTCAATAAAATTGTCAATGCACATCCTACTTCTGATCAATTGTCAGTTACAGCTTAATCAGAAACAAAAAACATTCCATCCTGTAAAACACATAAAACTAAGAGTATAAAAGCTGAGATGGAAGTTTGTGAATGAAACAGATTGGGAAAAAGAAAAAGATGCCAGCAATCAAACATAACTGATTGTCTGCAGAAAGTGAAGTACCCAATTTGTAACCAAAACTTCACAGAAAGTATTTCATCCACTACCAGCATTCCAGGCTGTCAGCCTTCTGTGTTCAGCGCAGGTGGCCCTGCGGCATCCCTCGTGCGCATTAACTGGACGTCTTTGTCAGCCATGCAGGTATCACAGCCCCAGACTGCCGAGGCCTCTGCCGTGAGCAGCCCGTACGCCGACTCCGTCATGCCCGTACAGACCCGATGGAACCACTTCTGGCAAGAGGCTTCACACAGGATGGCATCCTGGTCGTCGTTAACTTCGTGTGTACAAATGCCACACGGATAGACAGGTTCGGAGGACGAGTGGCCATGACGGCTGGGATGAAGGGGTGTTTTGGTGCTCTTTTCAGAGTTGCATCCTTCAGCAGCACCTCGAGGCTGGCGGGACTTACTCTGAGTCCCGTTTGAGTGGCCAGCACTGGTGTTATCAGCACTATTGGAATGGCTATTATCCTGATTTACCACATTGTTTCGAGTAACGTTTTTTAGGTCACTGTTACCTTGACTCACAATGTCCTCTGTCCTGTGATGATGCTGATGAGCAGCAGTGTTCTGGCTGGATGCTTTGCTTGCACCTTGATTAAAGTCTTGCTTTTGTGCTGATGATTTTGTCTGGTTGTACGCGTTTGGTGGAGGAACAAAAGAATGGTTTGACTCTAGCTGAGAATTTGGAAAATTTGGATTGTTTCCAGGACCAAAATTAGACGGCACATCAGGGTGAGGTATCTGACCAGAATGGCCAAAGTTCTCCCCAGGATTTGGCCTGAAATGCTGAGCAGGCATACTGACATTTTGATTTATCTGACCACTACTGTAAGGGGGTTGATTCCCAAAACCAGGGTTGTCATGTGGACCAAAGCTGAAAGAGTGGGGTCGACTAAAACCCATGCCCACAGGGTTTTGAGGAAGAGGATGTGGTTGGTTTCTGAGAGAGTAGGAACCACCATATGGCGAGGATACTCTGGGCAGCATGTGAGGTGGCATTCTGAAAGTGTTATAGCCTCCAAAGCCAGGATAACCAGGATTACTAAAATATGGATTTCCTGAAGGAAGTGGTTTATAAGACACAGTATTATAGTTGTCATCAAATGGATTTGCAGCTACAAGGTGGTCAGAGCTTGGATTCGGCGGTGGAGCATATTCAGATGGAGGAGGAAATGATGATCCCTACAAATATTTTAAATACATTTGAATTAGTTTTAGTATTTCCCTGCAAGACAGACCAACCACAAAGGTCCTGGATTAGCAATACTACCGCTGAAAGAACTGTTCAGCTGTTGTGTAAAACTCACCCACTGTACCCTGCCAGGCTGTCTGAAATTTCAGTACAGAGGCAAGAGAGGAGTTTGGGCTCCAGATAACATGGTGATTTATAGTAGTCTCAATGTTTTAAAAATTTTGCAGTTCCACAACCATGCTTCTGAAAATACCACTTGATATGTGACCTCTATTTCTTAATCTTTCACAAAAGGCAAGCAACACAAAGACAAGTGTCACAAACACATGCACAAAGCATTTGCAAATGTTGAAGAGCAGATTTAAGCATTTCCTTAGTTTCATTTTGTGTTCATGTTACTGAATATACATCTCTTAAGACACCCTTCTTCTATGAGAATATAAGCCTAACGTAACTATAACCCTAAAAAAGGTATATAGAATATAGGAGTCAGCAGATTGGAACTTCCTGTATTCTGTGGAATATTCTACATCCTGTATGTTTCTATACTAAACATAGGTATCCCTTATGAGCATTCAGTGACTGTGGACAGGCTGCAAAGCATAGTCAGTAGGTATAAAATACAAGGATTATGCTCTGGTTACAGAGCATAATCCAGTGTTTAACAGAGACCAGAAGCTGTTCAGATGTCACCAGAATGGCTATACAACTGAAATCCATTCTAGACTACCCTGTAGGGAATGTCTTCTGGGTTCACCCTCACACTAACTGTGCTCACAGAAAGCGTTTTCTCCTAAGTACCAATAAACTGAGACTGAACATTTATTTGAGAAAAAAAAAAATTTGCTGCACTGCAAATTTTGAATCTGGTAAGAAAAGAACAGAAGCTAGCCTTCATACCCTCTGGAGTTACTACCATTCTGGAACACAAGGAAAGCCCCACCGAGAAAGAGGAATGAAACCTCTCAAAGTAACTGAATATTTCTCAGAGCAGGTTTCAGCATGGCTACTTTAACACAAAACAAGAATGAAAACAGAGCCACATCTCAATGGACTCTGGATAGGCTTAACAGAAAGTGATTGTTTGACCTATGTACATAAGGTTACTCTCACTGGGCAATACCAAATTAACAGATACCCTCACTCAAAGCTGAACAAACACACAATGGAAAATTCTGCACTACAGATAGCCAGTTGCTTAAGATGTTTTGTATTCAGGTTTTCCTTTCTGGAAAGAAAAAATGCATAGAAATGTCAAATTGCAGGGATTCACTGGAAAGGAGCTGTACCTGCCTCACAGCTTTTGCTTGAAAATCCCTTGGGGGGTATGCCAAGAGTTTGGTCAAAGCATTAACAAACTGTTCTGATTCATTAGCCCACAAACCTACACATACAGAAATGAAAGCAAGAGAAGTCTCATCATAACTACTCATGCTGTACAGATTTCTACCAATGGCTACAAAGTCATTAAAAAAAAGTCTGTCTGAGAATCAAATCCATATGGTAAAAATACAAGTTGCTGCAGTCTCACTGTGCTCCACTCTTTATAGGTCTTTGGCAACCTACAGAGATTAATTTAACTTCAGTGCAAATAACTAGTATTAGGAAGATTTCAACTTCATGGCAAAACTGGAGTATTTTGTGTGTAGCTGCTATTTATGACAACAGACTGATATTGTTAACAATGTGACACAGTCATACCAGGAAATAACATTTGAGTGCACTACTTATTAAGAAATCAAAAGAAGCTGAGGGAATTTACCTGTGTATTTGCTTTGCGCTTTTTCTTATCAGGGCTTCCAAGTTGAACTCCTGGTCCTCCTAACCCATCCAATCCACTGTCACCACCTACAAAATTTCAATAAGTGCAACAGTGCATTAGTTTTCCTACAGCCCATACTGCAAGTTTGCCTCTGAGTGCCACAGCAACAGATAGCTGTTACAAACACTGAACTTGCATTAACTCCGGTGCCTTGCATTGCAAGTCCTTCGGGAGCAAACATCTGGAGCTAAGTTAACATTCCTCCTCTGTGGCTGTCTTACTCCACTACCACTTTAATGTCCAATTTGTGCTCATTACCAGTGGAAAAAACATTTCCATTTATTTTATGTTTATCTGTCCCTTGGTTCTTAACAACTTCAACAGTTCAAAGTATTTCTTGTTTGCATAACTCATAACACTTTCAAAGGCACTGCATAAAGCCATGCCCAAGATTCACCTCTTACTTAACTTACACAGACACAGCATTTATCAAACTCACTGTAGCAATAGACAATAGTGTGTTCCAATCCACCGTGAAGGAAAAGCAAACAGCAATAGATCCATGAATGAAAACCACTGAAAATATGCCGTCTTGTTTAGACAGGTCTCCACTTCGGCAGATCTAAATTTCACCAAATGCAAGACTTGATCAAACAAAAAGACACCTGCCAGAAATGAGAGGGGCTCTAAGTGAACCTGCCCTACTGTGCAGAAACCTCATAGAAACCTCACAAAATAACTGAGCTGGCTCTGGCGCAAAAAGAATGAAAGAATGTTCATTTCACTGGGCATTCAATCAGACTTTACCCTGAGCAATACAATGAGATATCCGTACCTCACCTGGGATTTTTCTTCACCTTTCATAACAGCAGGACAAGCTCTCAAAGTTGTATAAATTGTAGATTTCATTTTTAAAGCCCTAGTTAGACCCTAGATGAAAAAATAATAAATCTAGCACATTCATTATCCCAGTAAGTCTGTCCTCATGGGGCTCAAGTGAAACTGCCATCATATAGGAATGCAAAGAAAGCCCTGAGCCGAAGTATGAAAAGCATTATCAGGTCGTACGAGACCAACACATATTAAGATAATATCATCACATTAATAAACTCTGTTAATGCCTTTTTTTCCCCAGGCACATTAAAATAAAAGGTTATTTGCTCTTCTATATAAATATATAGTAAGAGTATAAAACAATAAGCAGGCAATCCAACTTAAAAATTTTACTGTTTTTTGTTTAAAACTCATATTCAGAATACAAGTCAGACTTGATCAAGATGCAAGCACACAGCTGAACACAGGTCTTTATTACCAAAAGCAACCTGAAGATAACTGTGAATTACCAACAGTGTTATGCAAAGCAGCATATGACATTACACTGCTCTATGTTAGACAAGTGTTCCCAGCAGACAGGTAAAGCAGCTTTAGGACTACTCAGTAAGTAACACAAAATCTCTTCTCACGGGGAAGCAGCAGACCTACTGTACACAGAACGAAATATCCAACTGTTATTTCAAATATTCCTGATCAAAGGAGGCCTGGCAAATTTTCACTCCTAGCACTTCCTTCCTCTCTGACCCCTTTTTTTTTGAGGTTTCAGGGAATTTACCTATCCTACCTCAAGTCACAATCCAGTTCTGCCTCTGCTTTAGTAAGTTCCTTTTGGCTTTAGCTGCCACTGATTAAATTCAATTTCATTTTTCATTATACGTAAGGAAAATACATGGACATCCCAGACCAACACCTATTAAATTTTAAATCTGAATTTCCAAGACAAGGGCATGAAGTCACGATCAGGTTCTCAAACTCACACTTGCACCACAGCATACTGTGGTCCAACCTACCATCAGAGAAACTAGGGATTACTCTTTAGAAGAGTCTTTTTTGCCTTGTTTTAGAATATAAAATCCTGAATATACTTAGTGTGCTATGAATGATTGCCACTGCATTGCCTGTAGATATTAAATAATCACAGCATAAAGGTTTACGTAAAGAATGATGGCAAATTTCCCTTAAATTTCAAATCCATAAATCATCTTCTTGACAATCTACTTTCTCAAAACTGTCCCTTCAATTTCCATAAGCTTCTTCTCTAGCATTCATTTAAGTTAATACTAAATTCAGTGCAAGATTGTACTGTGAACACCAGTCCTCAGAACTGCATAAAACACACTCCTGTTCATGGCTCCATACTCTTAATACAGAAATGATGTTATCCACTGATAGCAAAGTATTACAAATATCCAGATTTCTTTTAATAAATTCAACAACCAGTAGCACAGACACTATAAACCTGTGATCAAGTAGAATACTGAAGATCACATGCAAGTGCTGGTTTACAGTAGCCTAAGTTAAAACTTTATAAAATAACATGTAAAATCCCTTTCAGGGACATCATTTGTCAAAAACATAAGGAGACAAATATTAGAATTCCAGTGACAAGTTCCATTATTTTCTCCCTGAATTACTTACATGGGTGAAGCCATTCATGTGCCTAGGTTTACAGAAGTGAGTCCTGTGTCTGGAAAGGCACAAAGCTTTTGTATTTTCAGTTCTCGCTGTGTGAGGCCAATGATTTGATTCAGCCCTAAGAATTTATATTTTCCCTGTGGATTCTATAATGATTTAATTTATACATGAAAGGAAACAGAATGTTAGTCCTAGCATACCTCCAAAAAAGAGTGAATAAGGCTCATTTTCATGCAGCCAAAATAAACTTTCCACAAAGTCACTTTTCATACCTACCACACAGACTTTCACTAAAGGTGTACTGAACATTTTGGAAAGCTCCACAAATCAAAAATTATGTCATTGTTCAAGACTAGTTTTTCAGACAAAAATACAATCATTTTGACTGGGACATCATTTCTCTAACAGATCTAGAGATATAAATATGTATCTGATAACCATTCCCTCATTAAGCTATAGATACAATTTATTTCTGCCATCCACATTTGGGCAAAGAAGAGATAAGCCCCGCATTCTTTTTTACATCATACATACACGAGATGGACATTTTTAGTGTTAGTCAGGACAGCTGCAACTTCTTCTAGTTTTGTTTACATATTAAAAGGTTATGACTTTGCATGTAATTTATGCCATACTTAACATACTGCAAATACACTATACTGTGGTGTATTTTCATACTCACTGACAAATCTCAGTCTAGGTTTCTACAGGGCAGATACCAGAGCGCTTTTAAACAGTGTTTTATCTCAGTAATAACCTTTTCCCAAGAAACATTAATGGCTGAATAAACTTTTCATTATGGACAGAAAACTAAAAGCAGCCTAATTTCAACCAGATTTGGTGAGCCTATTCTGTGGCCCTGATACTGTAAACAGTTTTGATATTAAGTGGTAATTGCATGGAACTTGGTGGGTAACTCAAGCATGTGAAACCATATATGCTTAAATATTTGCAGAATCAAGGCTGGAGAGTCAACGAGTCTAATGAATCCCAGTCTCCTTTGTAATGCTGCTGTGTGTTTTCATTCTCTCAAGGTTGCAATCCAGCTGTTACTGGAACAGTTTTAGAAAAGCAAACTGTAAATCAATGGCAATATACATATTGGAACCGGAACCTTTCCCCACTTACCTAACCCAGAAAGAAAGCTTAAAACATCAAGAACAATAGAATTCTAAGGGCAAAACAGGAGGCGAGAAATGGCAGATTTTACAATTTTGCCAGGATTTTCACTCGGCTCAGTCAGCCAGCCGGTATGTCTCGTTGTTTCATTCAGAAAGGCATTTCTGTTTCAGAGGGCTCTAAGGACGCAGGTACCGCCACGCAGGCTGATGTGCCACTGCCATTGAAGTCAGCTGCACTGCCCAACTCCGAGCAGGCACCGCATTTCTGCCCTTCTCCCTGCACCTTTCAAAGAAACGCACACTTCAGACCTCGCCACAGACACACACCACTGCTATTAGTAAATACTCGATATTTTCCCCCCCCGTTTCCCTAAAAAGGGAAAGAAAACCCCAACCAGACTCAAGCACAGGAGCCGAGACCGAGGGGTAGGTAGAGGAGTGAACACTCCGGCGTAATTTATGGGCTCTGCATCAGCGCGAACTCGGACATGTGGCGGTGCCGGCGTGTTGCCCTGCACCAGCACTATGCTGGCTGCATACTAATGCGCCGCGCATCGCCGGCCCGCCGTGGGCAGGACCAGGACCGGGACCGGGACCGGGACCGCGCCCGCCGCCGCCCCGCGGGGCTCACCTGCGGCCCCGCCGCCGCTCCGGGCCCGCAGCCCGCGGGGCCCGCACGGTCCCACCGCCCAAACTTCGCGGGCCCCCCCGCTCCGCCGGCACCGCCGCCCTCTCCGGGAGGGCCCGCG
>JAWWEW010000017.1:13586589-13745543 GCA_035583185.1 Anabacerthia variegaticeps
AAGCGCCGGCGGTGCCACTGCGGGTCTGAGGGAGCACGGTCTGCCGCAGCTTCCCGCCTGGCTGCCTTCAGAGGTGTCGGGTGCAGAGCTCTTGATCAAAACTGGAAATCAACTGTTAAAAACGCCTTTTGAATAAGGATTTATCCTCCCTTAACTGGGATAAAAATGCCCAGCTATACAGGATGGGGTCTGCTTACACGCCTGACTTCACAATACGCAGCAGGGCTATTCCTTTTATACACCTTCTTGTTAGGGGATAGTTGGTACTTTGCCAGCATTCAGAACACTTGCTGAAGGGAAAATGTGATGTTTGTATAAAGGTTCAGGTATTGGTATGACTATGTTGTTACTTTTACACATCTAACTGGAGAAAGTAACTCAGTTTGTGTTGATTTCAGTCCTTCCCTAGACACCGTTTTTATCTGTCCACAGCCTCTCACTGCCACCGATCCCAGACTGCGCGTACCTCGAAGAACAGCGTTCCGCCTGCCCTCTCCTGGGATCTGCTGCCTCGTTTGGTGTGATCATACTGAAGGGGAGCAGAGTCTGTTATTAGAACAGGGGGTGGGAGCTCCTCTCCATTTGGAGGAAGATGTGCCTTATCTGCGAAGAGATTTGCATTTTCTGTGACGGAGCTTGCTGCAGGCCTGGCTGATTCTCCCAGGGCTGCACGAGCTTTGTGCACGGCTGCCGTGTAATGGCATGTAGACTGTAATTATGGATGCGCAGATTGATGTCACTGAGTCTGTGAAGGTTCCTACAGGGAGATTGTCTGCATCAGAAACGTGAGCTGGGAATTCAGATTTAACCCAGTGCTCTAGTTGCAAAAAGATTATGTCTGTTTTGCTGTTCAGCCAAATTCAGCTTTAACTTGGTCCTCAGGTTTCTGTGAGTGGTCTGAGAATCCTGTTGGATCAATATTACACTTCTAAACCCTCACTGGAAATAGCTGATGTAGTGTCTGAAAGAAACTATTTCACTGGCTCAGGTGCCTACACCAGCATCTCAAGCATTCCCCAAAAGGGGGAAGGTGGAAGTTCTCATTATGACACCACTATTCACTGCCTGATAAGCCTCACTGCTCATTGGTTGTCCTTAAAATTACTCTTCCTCTCAAAAGCTGGCATTAATTAAGAAATCTTAGGGTTAGCTGGTAGCTTCCAACACCTAAGTGGAAGTTACCGAGAAAAGAGGGACAAAGCTCTTTACAGAAGAACGTGACAGAAAAATGAGACTCAGTTTCAAATGACCTTCCAACTGACTGGGGATGGGGTTATTTTTCTGAGGCTAAGCAAGATTTGGGATAAGAAACTCAAGAATTTATAGAATCTCCATCCTGGGAGCTTTTCAAGATCACACTGGGCAAAGCCCAGAAGAGCCTGGCCCAAGTTCACTGTTTGCTTTGTGCAGGAGGCTGGACTCAAAGTCAAGGCTTCCAAGGTCCTCTGAATTGTAGTAATTCTGTCATTCTGAAATAATTCTCCTCTTTTTAGCAATAACCAACCACACAGAAAGCTCTTTCTTCCTGCCAGAGTACTCAGTTGTGAACAAATACTGTTGTTCAGTATTTCAGAACTCACCCTGACTGTGAAAAGGATGGCTTTGGTGAGGTAACAGTCACTTCAACCGAGTGACTCAGACCTAAGACTGGTACTCAGTATAGATGAACTGGTTCTATAACTTCTAGGTTATTTTTCTTCTGGATTCTGGTTGAAAAGAAGGCTATTAAAAGTCTTTCTGTACAAACTACCATTAGGCAAAGGAAAGGTTTTTTTGACCAATCGTTGTCAGTGCCCGAACATTCAACATTGCATTACAGTTTCAGGAGAGAAATGTCAAGGAGACATGGACCCACAATAGAGCATTAACACTTAAAGGGGTTATCCTGCATCTTTTCACATGGATCTACTGCATTCTCAGGAATAGAGAGTAGCAGAGCATAGAAGCCCATTTTGGTAAGGTATGATTGTATACAAATATGCTAATGGAAAAAATATAAACACCTCAGAGAAATTTACTGATGTGTTTGGAATGTTGAAGAGGAAAAAATGAAAGACTTTTCTTGTTTGAGATAATCTCTTGGCCCCCATAGATACAGAGGAATAAAATTAGGAAAGAAAAGAAAGCATGACATGAGAAGGAAAAAAGCCAGAAGCTGGCTGAACTGTGTAACTGCCACTTCTTGTACCAGGGGAAAATACAGGAGAGTTTTTCTCTCATGTAAGCCATATGTGTTCTAAAATATAGCACCCAGAGCTTTACTGCGACTTCTAACTCCTTGCAGAAGATTCCCTACACAGCAAGACAGAAATATACCCCTGTGCAGTGGACATGGACGTGGGAGTGCAGCAGGATCCTGGAGAAGGGCAGTGCCAAGGTATGGCATCCAACAAGCACCTGTGCAGGTTTTCTGACATATGGACACGAAAGTTGAGCAGCCAGTAGTCTCTCACACCTGGACAGAAAGTGTTGAGCTGGAAAAAAGGGACACATTTCAGGAAGTCTGGATTGCTATAGTCTTAGCTCATAACAGTATTCCGGCATCAGTAGATTGGATTCCCCCACTTGCTACAAGGGGGAAAAATACAATTCTTCTAAAAGGCCTTTTTTTCATGTTACACAAACTTAAGTGCTAATTATACAATCTTGTACATGTTTCACAGTACTACTGTGATAAATAGGACTGTTTATCAAGGCTGGATGGAGATTCTGTCAGGCCTGAGACAACACAAAATCAGGTTTTGTTGTTCTGCTGGAGTTACACCTCTTCCTGCAGACTCATTTGTTCTCCTCCTCCATACCTCCCTTTGCTTGTAGTAAAACTAAACATGTGCATGTTTATAAGTTACACTGAGATGTGCTTTTTATGCCTTTTTAGTCTGGCTGGTTATGCAGCTGATACTGCTCTGGGAAAATGTGTTAAGCAGGTCCCTTCTGGGTCTGTCAGATGTAGAGCATCTCTGCCCGTCTGAGGGGCTGTAACTGTAAGTGCAACAGTCTGAGCCCAAGTCAGTGAAGCTATTCCAGTGCAAGCTGCTCGCCTGCTGGTGAACACTACATCTGTTAGGGTGATGTAAACCAGGTCTCACCAGCCCACGTCTGTTTTGTTTCTGCTTTTAATCAACAAAAATTAAAACTGTCTAAACTTCTGCAGTGGCCATTCAGCCACATAATATAAAGTACAAAACAAAATCTAATTAATTATTCATGTTTCAACTTTAATCTGAAGTTAATACAGAACTGTTAGTGGGGAAAAAGTGCAGAATAGACTGGTTTATGAATTAGCCCATAAAAGAATGTAAGGCTTTTTTCTGTAGGCCATTGCATTAGTTTTCTTCCATGTGATGCAAGTCTGAGAATGATCATGCCTTTGTCTAATCACACTGGCTGATGAAACACATTTTTCTAAACTTTGCAAGACAAGTTATTAGTGGACTGATCAAAAAATGTCTCAGACATGCACAAAGGGCAGTCTAGTGTCATATCCATACTGGAACAACATTTTTAAAGTTCAAAGCAGGCTCTTAGTTCTGAAACTTAGCGAGACTAATTGATTTCTGGGGTTTTTTTGAGTGCACACTTTTTCAGCTTACAGTTGAAATATGTATATGCTCAAGTATCTCAGAAGAAAAGCAACTTGCATGCACTCAGATACTCTTGCTAACACAACATGACTTAAAAAGTTAAAACTTAGAATTTTAAGTTTTAAACTATAAAATTTTATATCCAATATATAAAAAGTAATTAGTATTTCAACAATTAAAATATGAAGATGATATTGACTGTCTAGGAACTTGAGTTTCATTATTGTATTTATATATACCAAAGTACAAAAGTTTTGACTTTTGAAGGAAGAAATCAATGTGTGTGCATATATATATATATACACATACATTAAAAAACCAAGTCACCAAGGAATATAAGAACTCTATAATATGTAAAAGGGAACTTTCAGTTTGCCACGGTAACACCAATATAATAAATTTTAGAAAAGGACAAATATATGTTTAACAAACCTTTGTGGGCTCCTCTGTAAAATAGACCGCTACCTACGAATAGTGAAATGGAGACACTCTGTGGGGAAAGGAAAGAAATGCAATTCCTTACACTTTGTGGATCACTGTCTTAAATCCTTTATATTTTCCTGCTTATCATGGTCTGATGAAAAGAGAGGCAAGCATTTAATTTCTGCACTTCATCATTTACAAAACCCAAAATGAAAGAAAATATATCACAAACATTGTTAGAAAATCCAGTAAAAAAACTCCACTATGAAATCTCAGCATTCTGACATCTTTTAAGAGGAGATAAATCCAACTTTGTTAGCTTCTTTTTTTTATTGTGCAACAAAAGTAGGGAAGAACACAAGAACAGATAACTAAATATGCCTGAGTACACAGTGACCTAGTTACATAGATGCTGCACTCACCCATTACAATTGAGAGCAGCTTCCTTAATCCCCAGGCTAAAATTCACATGGAATCCAGGATTTCAAGAAAAGAATGTGGAACTAATTATTTAAAATATATGCACTATCTGTCCACAAACACCAAACTGGATTAAATTGCTTGATACATATTATGTCGTGTGGGGGTGATTCCAAATCTGAAATTCAGAGGCAGAGGTTTTAGGATACTACCCATATGTTCCTACAGGGATCCTATCATTTAGTTTTCTGCAACTACAGGGCTGGGCTCTAAGTTTTGGCCCAGCTGAGCTACAGAAAAGAAACACCATCACAAAACCCTTAAAACCTTGTTGAACACTAAACCAAGTTGCAGAATGCTCCTATTAAAAGGCTGTTTCCAGTCAGTCCAACTGTAAATGGCAACCTCACAGCTTGGCTGAGACTTGTACACCGTGGGAAATGGCTCTGCTGGATTCTGCTGTGCTGGTCCCATCTCTGGCCAGTGCTCAAAAGCCTCATCATGGAAGTGATCTCTGAGCTTTTACAACTGACAGGTGAACTCCTGGGTACTGGCAGTGATTATAGGCTGTGCTACAATGACATGCTGACCTTCTTCCCTGGTTTTATCTTTCCCTGTGTAGATCACAAAGCTAGAGATGCAGTATATTTTATTATTATTTTTCTGTAAAGTGCTGTAAAAGCAAGTATCAGAATTCTTCGTATGATGAACTAGAGGTTGTCTTGCTTTTGATTTGGCAGAAGAATTTTAATTGAAATACTTAGAACTCAAGCCTGGAGTTAACTTACCCTTTGAAGCTGGAAATCTCGATCTCAAGGGATTTATTCTGCCTTGACTGTGGGTTTTGTGTAAAGCAAAGACAGATTGTTTTATTTGGTAGAGACTGAGCAAGCTGTTACTGACTTTTAAATATTCAGGATCTATTCCAAAGCATGATGGTTGCTAACATGAATAATTTTAATGGAATTTTTTTTTCATTATTTTACAGTCTGTGCTGTAAACTATCTTGCTTCCAACTTCAGTTGTATAACCTAATATAGGGAAGACTATGAGCAAGTAGTTCGGTGGGATTGTTTTAGGCTAATACGTGTATAAACTGCAAAAAGTGAGAAGGCAGCATAGATTGAGCTCTGTCATTCATCCCCTGGTGATAGCTTTCAGCAAACCAGAGTGGTTAATCTCCTACACCAGCACAGCAAAATGCAAATTGTTAAAAGGCTGTAGTGTATGCAACACTTCTGCTTTCATGTGGTGCAATCGCTTGGCAGGCTCGTCAGAAATCTGCTGCTTTACTCATGAAAATCATTTTTTTTTTTTTTCCCAGTGTATTGCCATGCAGATAAAAGGAAATTCAAAACCATTCTATTAACATGAACTCTGGGGAGTCCCCAGTCTATTTCCAGCTAAAGTGGAATCCATTGTATTGGGCACTGATTTAAAACATCCCATGGAGGAGTGTAATAGGAAACATTGTCATCTGTCACCTACAGAAGTTCACTTTCACCCTTCAAAACTGTGGGTGATTACAGTAGCTGATATCCCCTGGACCCACCTGGAATTTTGGTCGACTTCCAGTGACACTTGAGCCATCTCTCCAATGAAACCCTAGAGAACTTGGACCACTTGGCAGCACTGCCAGAAAACCATCTCAGCTGGTTCTTGCAGGCCAAGGGGAGGTTCACACCCAACGGGATGGGCAGGAGCCTCTCAGAGAGCAGCTGGCAGCCAAATGTGTGCCAGTCCCCCAGGCCTCTACTGCCAGCCAAGGGAGATCCTGTGGGCTAGAGATATCCATGCATGGTATCCCTTTCACTGAGGCACAGCTAGATTCTGAATTATTTGCATTTTCTGTATGTCTTAATGGCACATTCCTGCTTAAATAAGATTTAAATTTATCTCTTTACTTCTTTACATCTCCCTATGTGCTCAGCCTGAAATGAGGCACTGCAGTTACAACTTTTTTGTTTTGAGCTACTCCTCAGAGACACTGAAAAGAAAGTATTTATCAAGTAGCACTTTTACTAAGGAAAACTTTTATTTCAACTGTGCAATCAATCAGTATTTAGACAGCAGTTTCATAAACATTTGGCATTTAAACTTCTATTACTTTTTGGCATGATCTTGGGGTAGTATATAAACAACCCTGGAGAGGGAAAATGAACCAACACACTAGGTAACATTTACTACAATGCTAAAAAAAAGAAAAACAAATCCACATTATTAAACAAAATAGTTTTTAAAAGACATTAAAAAGTTACATTCAAATCAGGGCAAACATTAGCTTCCCTCATGCAATGGAATTCACAGAGCTGATCCCCTGAGACAAATATAAAATTAAGACAATTCAGCTCCATCCTCCATTAGCCAGTCAGCCATTGCTGCCCTTAGAAGAAAATGGCACACGGAGTGAAAGGATCCAGAACACCACAATATGAGATACATACCTGGCTCCTACACTGGCAATTCATTCACAACTTTAAAACAAAACAAAAAAAAAAAAAAAAAAACCAAACCAAAAAACCAAACCAAAAGCCAAACAATCAAAAAGCAACATTTGTATAAGTCAGTTTTTCGTATAGTCAGTCTTCACTGAAAACACACCAGGCAGTGCAATGTGGGTATATGCAACCATGAAAAGCTGAAAACTTGTGTTTGAAGGAGCCCAACTCGCAATGGAACCAGAGGGCCCAACACAGCAAAGCCTTAAGTATGTGTTTACATCCCTTTTGAGTCAACTAGGACCAGTCTCAGCCTAAATACAGAGGAATTCCAAAGAAATAAAACTTACTTGCATTTGAGCCAAATTGAATTTGTGTTCTTTTCATATGTGCCCCTGTTAACAGAAAGCGATTTCAGTTTGGACTTGTATTGAAGAACAGCCTTTTTACAAACACATGTTCCAAAACACAGCTATATGATGTTATTATAGAAAGGTGCTCAGTATTTCCTGCAGTCAAATCCCTCTGCCTTAGAAATTGCCCGCTATTAGCAGAGCTGCAGTTGCAGCAACTGGTAAGTGTGTAACAATTGTTCAAGCTAAAAACAATTTGAGCCACTACTAAGTGTAATTCTGCTTCCAATTTTACCCGAATACTGACAGTAAATTGAGTGCTGGGAAATACCACCAGCTTTGCATCTGTGCAGTTTTCTCTGGTTGGTGTAAATGGGTTTTTTTCGCTAAAATGGATTGTCCTACAAAACCTACCAACATCCCCCATGTTAGCAGATGGACTTTTCATTTTGTAATAAATAAAATGAGCAGGAGCTCCTGTCTTAGGTCTGACAAGTTTGCTTAGAGCAACATTTTACTGAGACCCAGCAGCCCATGGTAACTATGCTTGTGTACAGCCAGATTACAGCAAATGGTAAGTTGTTCAGGTTGACTTAATCTGCAAGGAAAAAGGAGGTAAACTGGCTTGAAATACTCAGTATTTACTACTGGCTAAGACTGGATTCATGAGAGTTACAGTGGGCCTCATGCAGGTGACTTGTCGTGTTCCAAAAATCCATTTGCCAATGGGAATTTTAACCATTTAAGAATTCTGTCCTAAATTAATAATAATACTGTGAAGATTTAAAAAACAAACAAACAAGCAAGCTTGTTTTGTCTGTCCAGACTATACAAACTGACATACAAATTAATTTTCCCACTGGCTTAAAAAGAAACAGGATGAGGACCCTGATTTCAATAAGGCAAAGAAGATGAAGCTCACAGTCTAAAGCATGGGTTTAAACCCAGAGAAGGAATGAACTATAAAAATAATTAAAACCAGGCAAAGCAACCTCTTGATACCCTTTTCTGTTAAAAATCTCATCACCTATAAAGAAATGCAGAGCTAAGATAGGAAATTACTGAAACTGATACGTAGATTTAAGATTCTCTTACAAAAGCAGAACTACTAAAAAAACCCCAACTGATATGCCCTGCTCTACACAACATACACATTCCCAGTTCTCCTACATAACTCCTGAAAGATGAGAATACTTTTAACTTATTTAATATGAAGAAAGTGCACAGGTGTAACTGTGGGCAGATTGAGCATTTAGGCTTGGACCCAGGTCCTGCAGAGCAGGCACTGCTGTTGCAGCTGAAGGCAGAGTCCTCACTCAAACACAATTAGCACAGTAAGGCAGTTTCAGGGTTTCCTCTGTTAGTTTTGATGCTTTTCAAGTCATATCAACCATAACATTTTTGGTTTTTTTTTAAACACAAGGGTTGCATATACAGTCATTACACCAGCCATGGCTCCTTAGTTCTTAGTACACTTAAACAAAAACAATTCACATAGTGTAACACTAAATTCCACATTTATGTTCATCTTCCAGAACATATTTAGTAAAATTCATAATTAAGAAATGATATTTTTTTCTCCAGGACCCAGTTTCTACAGACATAATCAAGAAAAAAACCCTGGAAAACCTGAAAGCAGCCTGCCTGCTGGGTTCTGCCAGCTCTTTCTAGGCAAATGCAATGAACAAGGTTTACATATAAAAAACTCATTTCCTTAGACAGCCACAAGTATAAACTTTTAGGAAAATTATTATCTGTAATATCATATTCATAATTACATGCATTGGCTCCAAGGATACAAAGCATTTAAACTCTGAGCCCATTTTTGCACTATTACAATCATGAAGGATTGATTCTGCTATTGGGATTAATAGAAAAAGTATCAATTTCTACACAGGTTTTCTGCAGATTCCTTTGCATACCTGGTTGGAGTTTTCAATCACAAGGCAAATTTTCTCTCACAAAATCTTGTGATACATTACTGCTAGGCCATGAATTTTGAGGGGAGGATATTTTCTGTTCTGTAGTAATCATGACTGTGCCAAAGCGAAGCACATGAATGTAGACTGGGTTCTGGAGAAGTGTATTATATTTAGTTAACATAAAAATAAAGAAAAAGACAGAATAATTAATGCCTATCTAAGCTTGCCTATATGCTGAGGTAACCTTAAATATCTTTGGTTTTCTTTATTTGCTGATAAGAAGTACCTGGATAAAGCATTAAGTGGGGAATAGAGTTCTGCTCTCTAACACACTGTATTTTCAAGTCTTTGGCTATTCCACTTAGAGCACCTATAGAAGATTGACAAATTTTATATAAAGTCATTTTTGCTCGAATTATCCCCAGGTTAAACTACAGAGTGGATTTAGAGTATTTACCTGTAATGAAGGTCGTAAAACTACATCTGATTACCAGTTACTTACAGCAAACAAGTCTTTGGAGAAGCAGTTACCATCTGCATATCAGCTCTTTCTGAATGAGACTAACAAAAGAGGCTACTCTGAAAGATGAAGTGTGAAACTCCATGCTACAGTTACACATTCTTACTCTAGTTTTGATTAATTCACACTTTACCTAACTAGAAACAGTACTCTGCTGTACACTAAACAGTCTGCCTGACAAGACCAAAAATAAATCTTTGGTGAAAAGGTTTTATTTTTCTTCAGCAAGTAGATAAAAAAAGGTTCAAAAATATTTTTCTTAATACTGTATTGTTCATCAACTACATGCTGGAGAAAAAAATTACACTTGGAATTCTTTGGAAGTATCTGCTGGTATTATAACTTTCTTTAAAGGCTCTTGTAACAACAAGGTAGTTAAAATTGTAGAAGCGTACAACTCACCTATGCCATTGCCTACTACAATCAAGAAGCCCTACTGGGTTTTGTTAGTAACTACTTATACAATAAAATGCATTCAGCTCTTCAAACCTATAGCTTTTTAACTAGATCAATTATTTTTGGACAATATGTGGCTTCCTTCTCTTCTACAGAAAAGTCTTTGGTACAAGATTATTTTTAAAGCATTTGAATCAACACTGTTAGGGAGAGGTGAATGTGTACTGTGTGGTTCAGAACTAGTGATCAGCTCTGAGTAAAGAACTCCAGTAACCAGAAGCCCAATTCCTCAGCACAAACCAACTGCAAGAGCAGGGCTTACCAACAACTTCTGCCCACCCAGTGATACATGAGGAACAACACAAGTCAGCCTGGCCTACCTGGAGGGCGACAGCTCAGCCCCAGCAAAGTCAGTGGGAGTTCTGACAGACTTAAATAGAGCCAGGAGTTCCTATGGTTGATTTCTCACCACATTACATTTTAAACATTTTCTTTAAGTAAAAACATATGCCTAATTTTTTTCTTTTCTTTTTTCTTTTTTTCTTTTTTTTTTTTTTTTTTGTTTAAGTAAAACAGGAAAAGAGGAGTGAGAAGAAGACTGGATATAGATACAGGCAAGTTTCTAACATTGGATGCTTCCAGCCTCCTCCCTGTCTCTCGCTCTCTCCTATTTAAAAACAAAATGATACCCTGTCAATTTGCTCCACGTTTCCGTGAGGCATCTTAAAAGTAACAAACTGTTCCCTGAGTACAGGAAAAAACAACAACAACAAAAGCCAAAAAACACTAGAATAATTTTTAAAGGAGGTAGTATAAAACAGGAATTGCATGGGTTTGAGGCAGTAGCAGTACTCGCCTCTTCCAACAGACTCTTCAACTAAAGCTCTGGCTTTTTTATTTCTCATGGTAGCCTAGTCAGAGTTTTAGATTGGCATATGAGTAAAGTCACTCCCTGAGCTAAAATTCCTGGCTAATAGCACACTAGGTGAAGGCAAGGAGCAGGCTTGCATCCTAACAACAGCTCTGAGATATACCACAATGCTTATCAGTGCTTATCAGCATTCAAAGCTTGGTAAAAAAGGAAGTATAAACTCATGATACAGTTTACTTAAAACATCTAAGAAGGATTTAAGGCATCTTTCTGTACTCCAAAGCAACTTCATGAATACTAAAAAGGCATAAGGCAAATCAGTAATTTCATAATATATAATGCAAGGCACCATTGCTAAGACGTACTGATACTGGAATACTCAGCATTATTATCTATTCCATGACTCTCAGGCAGAGCCACACTGTTTGAAAACGTTGAGTACTTCTTCATTTTGCCATGCTTTTTAGCCTTAACTGTGAATAAAAGGACAACATTTGTCACACTGTGGGGAACCCACCATGTCCCAGAGCCCTAAGGATACGGCATCCATCCTGTCAGCAGTTGCTGGCACAGGTTTCTGGGGGAAAGGCACTGTCCTAGGCTCACTGGGGTTATAAGAAATCAAGAGGTACAAAAGATTTCGTGTGACTCTATATATGGAAGCTCCAGTTTTCCCAGTTTTTAACATCCTCTGTGTCAACCACATTAAATCATAACTTTTTATACTCTGAGGTTTCCTTCTTTTCAAAGACAGAGCTTCAGCTAAACAATCTTGTTCACCAACCTATACAACTCCCTGATCACTGAGCACATACATATGCACACACACACACTACACACAACTGTGGGGGGGAACCAACGAAACCAAACCAAAAAACTCAAAATAAAACAACACTACTAGGAAGTATCAGCTCCATAGCTGAGACCAACTAGAACACAAATGAGGTAAAGCAGTTGTCATTCAGAGTTCACCTCTCGGCAAACTGAGGTAGATAGTCAGCAAAAGGGCCAACAGCCTTCCCTTTGCTCCAGTGACATATTTTTAACTTTAGTCAGAAATCTTCACTCCTTTCACATTTTTTGACCACTGAACATTCAAAATGAGTGAGTTTTAAAAAACAAACCAAAATAAAGCAAAAGAAAAAAAAAACCCAAAACATTCAACAGAAATATGGATCACCTGCTAGGTTTGTCAGGCTTTCCACACTAAAGCTTTGGCTCCCTGTTCATTGTCCTTCGAACAGACACACACTGAGAATGTCTGGCGTGGCCCCAGGATGTCAGTTCTGCACTGCAGGGTGTATCTCAGGAGCTGAGGTAGGACTCTGGGCAGCGGCAGACAGCAGAGGCGACTCTGTGCACTCAGTCACGGCCAGGCTCATCTCGTTCGTGCCCAAGTCACTGCTCACAAAAGGACTGGTGGTGGGTGGGGTGGCACTTGTCACAGAGGAGAGGTGTATCTCATCATTGGATTCATGAGAAAACCTGCCTGAGTCGCCCGTCTCGTGGCTCCCTTCGCTGTTGGCCGAGTGCTCGGTGTCGGCGCCGATGCCGAACGGCCCCGGGAAGGTGGGCTGCTGGCCGGGAGAGCCGGGGGAGGCAGCGCCGCCGAGCAGCACCGAGGGGCCTGCCTGGTACACACACACCGCCTGCACGAACCTTCGCTGAGGCTGGGAAAGAGCACACAGAAAAGGGCTTTGAGCCATAAGTGGGAATTTTTACCGCGTTTCCTGTCTCCTGTTCCACCAGAGTGCTCCCAAAAGCACTGCCTCAGAACAACCAGGGCTTTCCTACAGGAGTTCAAGACGAATCAATCTCAGGTCTTGCTCATACTTTTCCATAATACGTGAAATGATCCTTCTAGATAATCATGGCTAATCAAAAATTATTTCACTGGAGAGACCTGAGGAGCATTTTAAAAACACACTTGGTAGAGCTCTCTCCTGTCCCCTCATGCATATTCTTTAAGAATTTCCTTGGGTGGTGGCAAATATTTTTCATACAGAGGCATCAGAAATACACAGCTGCTTCTGGAAGTATTTTTGAATACAGATTTGCAACACGGATATCAAGACTTTCTGTTTCTTAAACATAGAGGAACACAAATCAAGTTACAATGAAATACAGAGTAGTCCAGTGCTCCATAGGTGTGAATTTGCATTACAATGTTCCAGATGTGGTTGAACACTTCAGTTTCAAACTGCTGTTTTTCTCAACCAAATAGTAAATGTGCCTAAAGCAACAATTTCAGAAGCCGGACAGTTCTACTCAGATTCTCAATTTCTCATTACTTTGGGTGTATCATTTAGTTTTCCCTCTTTTGTTTCTCTTTAGCAAACAAAAGTTTTAGCTGTCAGGGTAGGAGAGCATTCTTTATATTTTAATATTATTTGTAAATACACACTTAATTTGTATTTATATTTATACAAAGTCTCTGCAGATGTAGTACATGTGGTGCACAGATCCAGTACACAGAAATCCTTCTGCTCACAGATCCAAGGGAGAAGGCAAGAAAGTGATCAGATAATTGTGGAGAGTTACAGTGTCTGACAACTGTAAAGAGTAACAGAGTCCCTACAGTGTCTGTCAGAAAATGAAATATTCATAAGACTTTACTATGAGGTAGAACACCATCAGCCTTAACACAATTGAAACTACTCAATTAAAACTTGACCATTAATAACACTTTTCCATAAATAGAAAACCACATATCTTCCTTTGTAAACCCAGGGTACTACAGTAAAAACTGGTCTAATGGGCAGAGATGCACAATTACCTCCTCAGTCTTCACCTTCTTGGCATCTTGGAAGAATAGCCACCTTTTCTTGCTGGTAGCCTTTGTCACAGGCCCATAGCTGTTAATAATCAGATCAGATCCTCCCTATGGCAGAGGAAGATGCAGACATTTATTTTAATAAAATAAATTTCTAAGATATTTGAAAATATTTTTCTATTTCTATCTATTGGCTCCATGCTGAAAATGCAGACAAATAAAGTCTCAGTGCTGAGTCACACTTTTGTGGTCTGGCACTCGTGCTCAAGACAAGTCAAGAGCAGATCCACTAAATCTGGCGAGCCCACCTTCCAGACCCAACAGCTGTAACACTGCAGACACACAGCAAAATAGACCAGCACTGCTCTTGCTCTAGTACTCTGAAAGTAACTATTCCCATTCGTGGTGCCTGTGCCTGTACTGAGGTCCATGCCCAGTCCCCAGCTCTTGCATACATCCTCAGGGAGCAGCTCCATTCAAGTTTGCAGTGTGAACAGAACAAGAATTCTGTTATAGTTCAGAATGTCTGCATGTGAAAGCAAGGCCACTGTGGTTTTGTCACACTGCACTCCTGCACTTAGGATTCTAGACATCCACTGGTAAATCCTGCCATCTAGACTAATTTATAATCTGATCAAATATGAGTTTATAAACTGTAATACTGTCTTGCCAGTAAACACACAGAAAAGCAATACTTTAATACCTGCTTAGTGTTATACTTAACTAGACTGTGCACAGGCACTTACTGAGCTGGGTGCTGACCAGGACTCTCACTTATCTCCTTGGACTAGCAGAGGCCACTGAGCACCCCAAGTCTATGGAGCCTTTATCCTTTGATGCTGTGCCAGAGCCAAACACTGCAATCTGCAGAGTGCAGTGTAAGACAAGTCTGAACCAGATCTCTAGCTGAACCTTCAGATAAGTCTCGAAAATCTAAGCCTGGATTGCCAAACTTGTGCTTGTCCCAGCAAAAAAAAACCCAGACTCCTGGGGGTTTGTAGTATACATATTTTGCTTTTGATAAGGACTCTGGCATTATAGTAATGAATTCTAAAGAGAGATTTCTGATTTGGAAGCATGTAAAGCTCACAGTACCTTAGCATCAATGAAGCTGTTTCCCACTATCATTGGCAATAAGGATTCTTCATTCTCTGCAATTCCTTCAATATTCTTCTCCACCTCATTAGCACTGGCTAATGAGATGCTGGTATGTGACAGCTGGTCAGTGTTTTGCTGCACAGGCTTAGGAGCAGATGTTTTCCTACACAATGTTAAGCAGGAATAAAATTGACCCACAGGAATAAAACACCAAAAAAAAAATCAAGAATAAACTTCAAAGCTATTATTAATCCAGTAATGCTGGTATATTCTTGGCAATTACATTTTGTTACATGATACTCCTAACTCATATGGAATTTAAATGTTATGGCTTGTGATAAAAATAACATCTGTTTCCAGTTAATCATACACAGTAGGCTACAAGCTTATGAGCAGACAGGAATTGTCATGATTAGTAATATTACTTGGAGGAAGTAACCACTAATGATATTAAGACCTTTCTACCATGCTACACAGAGACTTTCTCCCAATCCATATTTGTTCCTGCATGAATGCTAAAATGCCCTTGTTACTGAAATATGCTTTTAGAGAGGTTTTTAATTTATTATTTTAAGTAACTTATATTTGTTGTGATCCCAGAGTTTTGGGCAGAGTCACTGGGCCAGTTTACACCCTATAGCAGCTGATGAAAGACACACAGAGAGACAGACAGATGGTGGCTTGCACCACAGTGAAGAAACTGCATCACGGATCTGCTGTAGAAACTGCACCATGGAATTGCTTTATGTCAGAGTTCCTCTTGTCCAGCAACACCCAGGGGGTTAAAGCCTTGCAAACCAGGACTGGGCAGGCTGGAGGGTTAAGCAGGAAGAGCAGATGATGGACAGTAGCATGCTTATCTGACTCAAAAAGGGGCTTGCATTTGGAAACATGCCTCATACTTAGTTGTCAAAGCACCACCACTGACTCACTCTGTGGGTTCTTCCTCCTTTTCACTGGAGAAGGGGCTCAGGTAGAGTAGAAAGAGCCAACAAAGTGCTTTGTTTCCAATGCTGGTAGAAACAGGTGAAGAGACAGAGTACTTCAGAGAACTTAGCACTCCTGGAGAAGGCACATCCCAAAATGAGTGCCCTGCAAGAGAGCTCGACCTCCAAGAGCAAAAACATACCTGGCTTTACTGCGATAAATTAAGATCAGGATGCAGACAAGGATGCAGGTCAAGGCTATGCAAACCCCAACAACAATGCCAGTCATTGATTTCTGGTCCAGATGGTAATAGTCAGAATAAGCTGTACCAAAAAAGAACATAGAAAGGCTCAGTAAATAAGAAGTTAACCCCTGCTCCCCATCAGGAAATAATAGGGTTACAGTCACAACCACAGAGAGAAATGCTTCCTTCAATGAGATTGCTGGGCCTTCCCTGTCATACATTTGACACTTTTGAAAGTAAAAACTCACAGACCAGAGAACAATCTGGTCAGTGAAGCCCTGCTGTGGGGGGGGTTGAAGGGACTGCCTCTTGGGGCTGACCCAGTGCTACTGGTATCTCCAGACACACAAAGGACTTGGAGGAAATGCCTTAGAGGAGTGGCTGCAAAGTTGATACTGATGTAAAATTCAAAACAGTTATGTACTGTCATTTAACAGGCAAACTTCCAACTTCCAGGCAAGAGAATTAAACCAGTTCTGAGTTGAACTGAAATAATAATTCCAAAATAATTTCGTTTAGAAGAAGAAAATGTTACACTGTAAGGACTTCCTCACATAAAACAGAATGGTTTATCCAAAATGTAGTTACAACCTAAAATGAACAGGGATCTTTTTTCCCCAATACTTGTGACAACAGTGATCAAAACATTGCTACTGACTTGTGGTATCACCAGAATCCAAGCGTTTAGGTCTCTGATTAGACTGTGATGTCTCCTTTGGCAGGACAGCAAATTCCACTGCATTTGAGAAGGGTCCTTCTCCCACTTCATTGGAGGCTGCTATTTTAACCAAGTAGATGTTTCCTGCTACAAGGTTTTCCAGCAAAGCCATGGTCATCGCTCCTATGAAAAGATTTGATAGAGAATTCCAGGAAGACAAAATCTGAGATTTAGACAGTGGGACCTACACTTTTTTCCCAAATCCACCTCCAAATCTTGTTTGAGGACTCTGATCACTCTAACACATTCTAACCTGCACATACAAGGTACAGAATGAACACTGGACTTGCCTTCTTGTCCCTTCTGTCCTTTCCCTCCCATACTGCTTGAACACAGCACACCATGAACTGCCAGTACAGTTCAAACCCAAGAGTTACATCTGGGGTACAACACACAGCACACTAACCCTCCATGCAGCCTGAGCTGCATTTCAGTGTGACAGCATTTATGTTGTGATCAGATCTGTGAGAGCAGAAAGACAGACTTTTCTCATATGTGCCTCTCCTCAATCCACTGTGCTATGAATGTTAATGCAAATTGCCAGAACAAAAGAATTCAGGTTCACTTTATCAAATTTCAAGTAGTTGGTTAAATGAACAGGACAGCTTTGCAAGAGTACATTATACCACAATTTTAAAATAAAATTAAGCCCTATTTAGACCTGTGTAGGCTTCCTTGATTACTGTGCATATAAGCTGTGCTACTAAGAATATTACAGAAAATGCCTTTTTCACATGCTAGGGATTCATTTCCTAAAGTCCCTGAAGGCAGGAAAAGAGATTAAGAACATAAATAGGATTCACTTGCATTGTCCTTAGACAGGCAAAACTCCTGCCAAAGTCAATGAGAGGTTTGCCTGTCCAGGGACTGCAGACTACAGCTTAGAATTCCAATTCATTTCTAAAATGCCTGTGTTTCTTGCTGCTACAGAAATATACTGCTTTTCTTTCCCTAAATAGTGGCAGTTACGGGACCAAATCTATCTCTTTTTCTCTTTCACATATTCCATTCACTTTCTCAGACTTAAGTTAAAATTCCAACCTTTCAAATCAGTCGGAAAAGACAGAATTTATAGTATCATGGGAGCCTATAAAATATAAAGTTGGTTTGTTGACAGAAAAGATTATACATTTGGCAAAAAGGAAGCTACTTCAAAAGCTATTTCAGCTCTTCCATAAAAAAAAAAAACCATTAGCTGAAAGCATTTGAAGTAAAATGTGAGGTATCTGTAACCAAAGGAGCTGTAATATTTAGCACCAGCGAGGGCGAAAGGTCACATTTCAATATTAGAGGCTCTTTCCCAGCAGCTCCTCTCAAATCTGCTGCATTGCTAAAGCAAGTGAGCACTTTGCACTGATTTACTGCATAGCAAGTGTGTAGAGGCTGTAACTTCTGATCCACTTGAAGAGAGCTAGGGAAGAGGGGGGAGGTGGCTGGAGAATAACTCACATCATGAATCAGCACCAGCTGCAGTTATATTTTTTGGGTTTGCCATGCCTAACACAAGCTCAGTCAAATTAGATGGTTTTGGTTTTTACTTGGTGGATTGGTGCATAAACTAAAGCCCATGCCAGGACTTTTATAGGTGGCAGTGTTGGTTTGTGGTGGGGTTTTTGTTTGGTTTTGTGGGTTTTAAATTTTTTTTTTATTTGAGGGGGATGTTTCTGAAGATAAGGGAATGGAATGGGGTCAAGATTTCACAAATCTTCTGCAGAACAAGTTTAGCATCAAGACAAAACAATGCTGTATACTACATAGGGTTAGCTGATGTTATCAGAATAAATGCATTAAAAACCCCAAATCCTGCTCCTATCTCACATCACCTATCAAAGTACTGTCACAGGACTACCACAGTATTGTTGCAATTTCACCTCTACATACTAGTTTTTCTTTCACAGACTTTTTCATCTGTACTTGAGCATAACAGATTGTCCTACTGGCAAGATGCTTGAATTCCATGCCACGCCTCACATCCCAATATATCTGTCAAAATACAAAATTTGTGACTCTAACATTGATGGACAAGGTAATACACTGAGATTTATGGCTCTCCATTTGCTCATTCCCTGCAACACTTTCAGCATGGGAACACATGAAAATGTTTACTGCTATTGCCATCCCCTCCTCCGAAATCTCTCCTGAAATACTATCAGAGATGCTGTTCAGTTCCACAGGCATGGCTGAGCTGGAGGATCTATCTGAAAGCAATTCAGCCACTCTGCTGCATGCAGCAAATACAGTGTATCATCACCAGAATGACAAGATTTATTCTTCAAATGTAAGCTCGCTGTGAATTTAAATCTGCTGGGTTTTTTAGTTAGTAAAAATTAATAGTAAATTCATCCTTTAATATGACAACTTTACATCACTGTTTCGTCCAACAATTTAGTGAGATACCTTTATTTATATTAATGTTTCTTTGAACAATTTTAATAGCAGGGAAAAAAGGTTTTCTTTTCCCTCTATGATTAGACCTGATTGCTATTTCAGAGACTAGTTATTTTTAACAAATTTCACTGGAGATTAATAGTCATTATTCTGTTATTCTTCACAGGTGAACCATTCTATTTGTGGCCAGCCTGACAAATACCATTCTGCTCCAGCACAGACAAAGCAGCACTGCCACCTTTCAAATGGCTGTTGGTCCTCCGTCCTCTCCTCAGGAGCAGCACAAAGGACAACCACGAGCTGTGAACCAGAACAGTTCACCTTCCATGGTGGTGACACGAATTGTCCTCTGTGAGAGTAGACTCAGTAAGGTTTGGGAATTGTCTCCACAGAAAATTTAAAGCCTTGCTCTCTGCTGACAACTAAGCTTTCAGCCAGGGAACACCACACAACAACAAAATAGTAACTCCTCCAGAGCAATCCTCTTAAACGGGCTACTCAGGCACCTGACTTTGCTCTGTAACACTGAGCTTCCCTTGTTTAGGACAGCATTCGAACATTATCTATTCTGAACTGCCTCTGTCTATTTTGAATAACAACCCAACAATAACTGTCTTTGCTTTTTTCTCCTGGCTACAGCAGAAATCTGTTCTTGATGCAGCTCTTCCAATCATAGTATTATTCTCAAAAGTGCCTACAAAAATGGATACTATCCCTACATCTAATCACAGAGATGTGACTGCAGTTCATGTCACCACACTCGAGGTACTGTTAAATCAGCTAGCTGGGGCTCAGCAGCAGAATAGAGCCAGAGAGTTAAATTGAATTTGCAGAGCAATTTACTGGCAGTAGGGGAAAGTTCATTAAGCAAACCGAGCTAACTGGATTGGCAGTGATCGACAGAAACATATAAACCCACACAGCTACATCTCTACATTTATATCTGGAGAGCATCTCAGAGACTTCAGATTTGACAGAGTGCATTTACAAAATGAAACCATCACAATCATGGTTGCAACAGAACTAAGATGGATGTAATTGGATTTACGAGACATTTTGGTTCACACACTGAGCTCCAAAGCAACACGGACAGCCCTTCTCCCCTCACCTTCTGAATATCAACTGGTTTTTAATACATTTTATCACGGCAATAATTCTAAGCTAATTAGAACTTTTATGTGAGCATTTATATGAATTTGTTTCTTACTGGAGTCCAAGGGAGCTGAAAGTAACAAAGCATCTTATAAGTAGCATCACTGTCCACTTCATAGGTTTATGATTTTAGTTTACCTTCTCTGTGCAACATTTGCCATTCCCCAGCAATCCAGGCCTTCCTGGATGCATAGAGGATAGTGTATCGTGTAACAGCTGCTTCAGGACCATCAGGTGGCTTCCAGGAAACCAAAGCAGTATTATCCTCTATCAAAGTCACCTTCACTCCTACTGGAGGGCCAGATGGTGCTGTGAGAACAGTAACACAATGCTATTAGGCTAACCCAATTTACATGCAATTAAATTGCTCAGAAAGAAACTGATGTGCAGACCTAATGGCTACTGCTACATCTCAGAAACCACACATAAGCAAACACATACTGCTCCTCAAGAGGCATCCCGTTAACTCTGATCTGGACAATAGCTCAGATTCTGCAAAAGCAGATGTTGTATTTTTCCTTCAGCTCCAGAAGGAAACAGTTACTGACAAACCCCCACTACATCACCCTGTGAACAGGTACATCCTAAACACTGCATTGCTGAGAACATCAAACCCAAGTTTTGGATTTTCCCCTACCAAGCTGACAGCAAAGCAAACCAGGTGCTAGGGCAGTAGGTGTGTAATATTCTTACAGTTTCCAAAACTTCTGGGGCTTAAAATATGTTTCCATAATGCCTGTGAATCACCCATACCTCTTCAATATATATTTTAAAAAATTTTTCAAGTTATTTCTATTCAGTAGTTGCTAATAGGGAAAGCATATCACATTTTATATATAAAACATTACTGACTTAAGGTGGATTTTGGAAAAGAATTTCACAGTTCCAAACCAAGGATTTGCCTGAAAGCATTTTACTATCTCTTACCGAGAAGAGCATTATCTGTATCTCAAAGGAAAGGATTTCTCTCTCCTACAGACAGCTTAAAATTAATAAGCAATCTTTCAGGCCATTTGGTTTATAGAGCTTTCTTTTTAGAACCACATGGCCCTCTCCTAGTTCCTTACCTTCTGGGAGGGTAGTGTGGTAGACTACAGGACTCCAGGGACTGGAGAGCTGGTCCACATGCAATCGAACTGCAAATTCATACATGGTTTTTGGTTCAAGACCTTGAACTAAAATATGAGTCTCTGACCTGTACAGATAAAGGAAAACAAATAGTTGAACAGCAGCAGTTGAGTTGGAGATCCCAAACTCAGATAACGTCTCTTGGTCACATGAGTAGATTCTCACTGTCAGCTCAACACAGCCCAAAGCAGTTCAAGTCCAGACACACAGTCCATCTGTGCTGCCCACCTGAGAAGGTAATTGTAGTAACCCTGGAGCTCTCTGGAGCAGTTCTGTCTGCTGAGTGTTGACCTGAGCTCAAGTTTTGTAAAGGTTCTTTGAACAGCTGATGCACAAGCAAGTCCAAGAATATTTTTGGCTGGATCACCAGCAGGTATCCCAAACTCCCCTCTTTCCACATTTGCCCACAGGACATTATGCCTCAAGCTGGAGTAGCACAAACTGCAACCAGCATCACAGCTGGCAAGGCACATGCTGCTGGCTCCTGGATCTGCTGCTCAGCTCACAGACTGACACAGGCTGCCTGTGCAATGTCCTCTTCCACCTATGGCCTCCACCACCTCATGTTTAGGGGATGTGTGTGGAATATGAATGCTCCCTACTCATCTTGTGGTCAGATTTAGTAATTTATTAATTGCAAAATTGATTGTATTATTTATAATATTGCAGTTTACTATGTGATCACCAAGTCAATTGCAGACATTTTACCTTATTTTGATTCTGGGGGAGGAGGGAAATCTTTCACATATGCCAGGGTTAATTCTGGGTGATAATACCTCAGTCAAGATTAAATTTCAATTTAAAATGGTGTTACTCTACAGATACTGCTTTATTAAATCTCATTTAGTAGTTTCATCTTCTATGCAGTCACCAATATTTGCAACAGTCTCATCCTATCACAAAAAGCAGCACTCCTTGCTGTGCTCCATATTGCACACTAAGAACTTTACATGGTGATTACAGTGTGTCTAATCGTTAAGTCGGGAGTTACCCAGCAGCAGATGTGCTCTTGGTAGAGAAAACCTTGATTATTAGGATGGAAACTATCCTTCAAGACAGCATTTTTCTTACTTACAGGCTTGAGTAAAGCAAAGTCTTAATGGAGCTACACACATATGGATTCCCTCATCAGGCCCCCAGCATGGGCAGCCATATGGAACAAAGTCTTCTGTTCCCAGACCACCAGAATACCAAGACTAGGAGGACTTTCTTCCCTGTTCTGCCATTCTATGGCTTATGCATTGCTCCTCTGAAAATCAAGCAATCCTATTCAGCTTTCCCCTAGCAGGGTGCCTCAGGAACATGCCCAACGAAAGGCTCAACCCCTCAAAAATTCTTGTTTCCAGTCTTAAAATCAGACACTGGACTAAGTCCCATCTTTGCCCAGACAAACTACCTATAAAATAGATATTCTTTTTTGTTTGGTTAAAGAACTTTAAATTAAATTCAACCTAGACAGCTAAAAAACCATTAAAAAAATCCAGAGTTAGCCCAGTGATGCAAGGCAAGGATCATCAGCAGAAAGTTACGCTGTTCTATGAACAAATACCCAAGAAACTGAAACAGCAGCCACTGGGCAAAACACACAGTCCTCTAAGGGAGGTAAAAGCCGTTGCAAGTAAAAGACAATCAGAAGAGGGCAGGAAGAGCAGACCCTGAGTGGGAAGGATCTGGATTGGCAAAGCAAGGCTCCCCAGCAGCGCTGCACTCACGTTTGGAGGTAGAGCACCAGAGACGCGTTCTGCAGCCCCACGGGGTTGCAGCGCACCGTGTAGTTGATGAGCTGTGCAGAGGTAAAGGCAGGTTTGCCCCAGTGCAGGTAGATGGAAGAGGAAGTGTTTGCTTTGGCATAGAGGTGGTGAGGAGGTGGAGGAGGAGGCACCATGCGATCACGGACAGCTGTTTGAAGCAAAAAAGGAGCAGGAATTATTTACTGGATGATACAAGAGGTCTGAGCCCACAATTTAGATTCAAATCCACCTTTATCCAGAATTACCTGGTATTCAGACCCATGTATCTGGTCCAAGCTATTAAAGATCCCTCCTAACCCAATACATGTCACAGGTTATTTTTGCAGTCCCACTTGTTAACTCAAAAACAAAGTCAAAACCCTCAACAGAGACAAGGGAGAAATAAATCTCTCCTAAGGTACATGATAATGTCACTGTCAGGTGATGCAGACAGTCCTACAGGGGAGGGAAATGCACTTGGGCTATCTTGTTTCTTCAACTGCATTTCACAAACACAGGAAACTGTCTCAGTTGCAGGATGACTACGGCAGTATTTGTCACAGATATGATCTTTCTTGTTCTCTGTTCTACCCTGAATTAATTGATTATGTATAGGTTAAAAACACAGAGCTGCTTGGACCTTGGAACAGCTCAGATCTTAATAAATCCATCATGCATCTACAACACTTACAGACACATCCTGGAGTGCTGACTGTTTGGTCTGCCTGATAACCTTCTTCCATACTGTTGTATGCCAGCAGCCTTACATGATACTTTCTTCTAGGATCTGCACAAAGAGAAAAGGAATAATTAGGCTCCAGATAAAAAGTTTTTGAGACTTCTACAGATAGTGAGAACTTGATTCTCCTGCAAGTCTGTTTCAGAACTTGTTTGCTACGATCAGTGGACTGGTGGATGGGCTGAATGCCTCGCAGCCTGTCTTCTCTCCAGCCCTGAGTTCCCCTGAATCCTTGCCCAGCCTAAAACAGAAATCAGTGGGAGTAGGATAAATATCACATTTCTATGTGTAACGAAGTCACACCTTCACACCTACAGAGCTAGATTTAATGGTATGATTCAGCATACTGAAAGTGCTTTCAGTGCTTTATTAAAGATTTATTAGAAGAAACAGCAGGAGGTCCACAGAAACCAACATTTGTTATGGATAAGCAGGCTGGAACGAAGCAGGCCAATCAAAGCAAAGGCAAGAAGACAGGACCCAGCAAAGAAATGGGAAATGCTTTGGTTCCAGGCTTTGAGAGGAGATAAACTGTGAAACAACAGGGATTGCTAATAATGCTTTGACTAGCAAATTCCACCTCCATATGTTTTCTCAAAAGCTGGTTCTGGCATTCCTAGAGAGGATCACTGTTCCCAGGCTGAAGGATCTCCCCATTTCCCTTTCTCTGGCCATGCCTTTGGGTAGCAGTTTGCTGCTTCTCTCAGTTCTGTTAATGAGACCCTGTCCTTGATCCAAGTGAAAAACTGCTGCAGAGAAATGAGTTAGAAAGAGGGCTGGAGCTTTCTGTAAGTGGGGATGGCGTGAGGTGCCACAGGTGGCCCAGAGTGCAGCCGACCAGGATGGCTGCTCTGACTGCTCCTCACCACTGCATGTGCCACCAACCCCTTCCACACAACAACGTTTGCTACCAGTTCATATCAGCCCTTCAGGGTCCACCTAAACTTCCCTCTGGGACTGACGGAGCTACTGGGACATTCTCCTCTTCCATTGGCATGAACCTAATGTTTCTATTAAGATTTTCAGAAGGTTCAGATGTTTTATAAATGTGCTGATCTTGTTTCTTTTTTTCCTTATTACCCCTTCTCAAAATAAGCTCTTCTGTTCTCAGTTTAGCTGAGATTTGACATGGCCTCTCATGAAATGAGCAGGAACACAAATCCCTCTCATTTCTTCACCAGGAATAGGTCTGTTGTTTCCATCAGATCGTTGGCTCCCTCTGCAGTCACTGCACCAGCAAGACCATCTAAACAATTTGATTTGATGTTTCTGTAAAGGTGGCAGAGTAATTTCCTAATAATGCCTTTTATAAAATCTTCTTCTTTTGAATTAGAAAATCATTTTGTGCTCTAGTTACCCATATCAGCTATAAAAAAGAGATCACTCAGTAGAGTTTACATTCCGGTGTGTCTTTATTTTTGAAAGACTATTTTGTAAAATCTAAATAGAACTGTAAAAGAAAATGGGCTTTTAAAATTTGGATTGAAGTATTTCTTTGATGTATTTGACACTAATGGTAGAATAGGCAAGAGGAGCCCATTCCCATTTTTTTAATAGATTTTAACATCACAAGCAGACAATGTAAATAACAAAATGTCAAAAACAAAAGTGGTGTTTTAAACTAGAGTAAAATTCTCATTTGCTTTGAAGGTTTTCTTCACTTTACAATAGCACTTTAACAACAGATGACATCAGTTGTTCCTTGACAACAAATTGCAGTCAGAGAAAAGGAGGAGATGGACACAAACAGAATAATCTTAAACACGACTGAAGAAAATATGTAATTTCAATATTGAAAATTCAGAAAGATGGCAAGATGTTATATGCAAATAACTGCAATCTCTTTTAAAAACTGCAAAAAAGCAGAGTGCATTTAAAAGCACTGAGCCCAACCAAAAGAATAAATGGTAAAAATATTTCAAAATCCCCAAGTGGTTTGAATACACAAAAATCAAATTACGATGACTTGCTGAGGAATATTACAGCATTAATAATCTGTGGGAGGAATACATGTATTAGTGTGCCACTGAAATATTCAAAACCAGAGCCAAACTTTAAAGAAAGAGGCCATCAGGACACCTTTAACACCTCCCTGGGGTTCCACTTTGGAGGCTGTTACTAAAAAATGACTTCTCCCAGCCATTCTTAGCAAACCCTGGAGTTGGGAGTGCTGTTGAGCAGGTCCCACATAAGCTGGAGGTTTCCAGCTGGCCGAGTGTCACCGGCGCTCCCTGCCTTTGAGCTGCCCCCCGGCAGGACACAGGATGGCAGCCTCGGCCATCCATCATCCCGCCGGGCACCTTCAAAACCTCTGCGCCCTTTGAAAGTGCTCACCCAGAACTGATCATCTCCACTGTGAAATGAAGGATGGCTAAGGTCTAGTGCCCTGCTGAGCTGAATGAGGAGCCTGTGAGGTCTGTTTATCCTCACTGCATTGCTTTTTTTTTTTTTTAACTGAATTCCTCATTAACACTTGACTGAGGAGAAAAGGGAGAATAATGGGATGTGGAAGAAAGGCAAAAAAAGATCTAACTCCCACAAAAAAATCTGAATGTCTTTGAGAAAAACATGTTTTCAAAATCTTACTTTTAAGCATCCTTAACACTTGACACATTGTTGAATACCATTCCTCTCTCCTACTCTTGTATAACATGGGAGGTTTCAAACAGAATTATCTTTATATAGAAAAACCTGTTTAAAAATCAAGTCTCTCAACTAGTCCCTACCATCTGAAAAACAATGTTATTTCCAGTTCAGGACATCATGGCTCAATTGGCAGCAAGACTATTCAAGCCAAAGGCAGTGTCAGAATTTTTAGGCTGTCGCACATTACTGCTGAAAACCGATCTGCTGGTTCTTGCAATTGACATGGCAGCTGAGGAGGGAGGGCTGTGTTATGTACTGGCCATGGGAAGCCTAAATGTTAAGTCATCTGAAAAGGAGAATAGAAAAGAATTTAAAGGCACTGTAGAGAGCAGCCAGAGAAACCGATGTGAAACTTGCCCCACAGATTATGTGCATAACAGGAGCAACGACAATTCAAAGTACCCTCAGAGATGCCACTCCGTGTGGATAAAAGCTTTGCCACGTGCCAAACACAATAACCACAGATCTGACAGAGATCTGCCTCAGTTCCAACAGATACTCAATCGCTATTTAGTTTATAAAGTGCTGGGAAATATTATTTTTGTCTCAAGCACCTCTGTTTAGAATATTTTTAACAATTTTTGAGTCTCATTTACAGGCTTATGGTATGATTTATTCCTCAGTGGCAATTCCAGCACACACCTGGCACAAACACTTTCATCTCACAGTTCATCAGCTGGATCAAACATTCAAAGCCAGACACATCCATAGAGAGAAAACAAACTTCAGGAGCTTTCTTATCTGTAACCAGCAAAGGGATCTTGGGTAGTTTACACATAAATCATTGATAAAAGATTGGGGATAGCATGGCCACCTGGGGGCTGACAGTCTCAAATTCAGTGTCCACCATCCATGCACAGGAGGCTTGGAGGGTCAGCCAACAGTGAAGTGAGCACTGAGGCCACCAGTGATGCTCATCACAGACCCAGGAGTAACACACCTTTCCACAAAAGATCACTGCTATTCAGAAGCAAATCAGGTGCAGTGATTTACTGCACCACTCAGCACACAAACTCAGTTTAAATAAAAACAAAACTCACATCAAGATTTCATCTCCGCATTTACAAAATTTCTCTGATTAACTGGTAACACCAAATAGTTCCTGGAATTGCCAGCATTTGTGTAGCAGATAAGGGCTTGTTGCCAGACCTAAGATGAAGAGGAACAATTTCATAGCCTATTTATTAATGATCTGGATGAATTTGTTAATGTGTTTCTGTTGAATATCATTCAGGTTTTTTAGTGCTGTTGGTATTAGATTGCTTTAAAAGTGTCACAGCACCTGTTGGTTTTTAATAGGCATTGTTATTACTTAAATCACTGGTGGAAAGGACACAAAAACTGCAGTTTGTACAAATTAAGGGGCTGGCACCGATGCTGATAGAAGCACTCTAGAACTAAGTCATAAATTTTATTACATGAGTGCCTTGAGCACACAGAGACTGTCTTAAAAGGCATTATAGGCTGGCTGTGATAAGTTGGAGTAGCTTCACACAGTTCAGTGGATCTGCTTCACACACCCTTTTTATGTAACCAAAACCTGTCAGTATTAAGAACACAAGAAAAACAGTTTCACCAGAGGCACAAATTTCACCTCTGGTAATAACAGTCCTATAAAATAAGAGTAGGAAAAAGCTAATTACACCTTATGTTGATTGAATTCAAATTATCAAAATAGATACTGTCCCAAAAACCACTGTTTTGCAATTTACGTTGGATGGGCCTCATTTTCCCATGGCAGTTTTTGCAGGTAGGTCACTGTTCCGTGGTGATGCTCCTCTGGATCCCCATAGCCTGTCATTCACTCTCCATAAAACTTTGCAGTGAGTCCTGCAGATCCAGCCCTGGTGGGTCTTCCACCAGAGGGACACATGGGGGAGCCTTCTCTTTCTTTTGCAAGGCTGAGGTGGTTCTACAACTCTTAGCAAAACTGTGGCAAAATTAAATACTGCAAATACGGGCACAAAAATTAAGTTGAACTATAATTTAAAGCATGGATTGTAACCTGGAAAAACATTAAACATTACAGTAGCTGAAGCTAGGAAAGAGTGTGGATGACAGTGATTTACTTGTAGGATTTGCTGTCTTACTACATCCCTGAGATATAATCTTAGAGATTCCGTTTAGCTTCTCAGAAAGCAGGCAGAAGCTCCCAGCAGTTACAAACAGATTCTTCAAGAAAAATACTACAGTGCACTCAGACCCTGGTTTTGTGACAAGTCATTTCAATTTCCAGCATGGAGAGAGAGCCACAGCTGCTTATCTATCTGGATGTGAGAAACTGAAAGACTGCAAAAATATCCCAAAGAATTGAGAATTATTGGCAGTTCTGTTGCTCTGCACTTCATTGGAACATCCACATGTTATTGCACCAGCTCAAAATTATTCAGTATCCTTCACTACTGCCATCAGCCTTGATTCTACACAAATCCTTAATTTCTCTTTCAGTAAGGGGAGAACTTGGTAGTACAGAGAAATTGTCAGTCAGAAATACTCATATTCAGATATTCACATTTTCTTTTCCAAAGCTTAAGATTTTAATACATTCAAGTTATGCATATTTATTGGTCAAACACGGATTTAACTTTCAGAGCCTAGTTTTCAAAGTTAAGGAAAATATAAATGGTCTACAGTAAATACATACACAATGGTAAGCAAAAGCAACTACAGAGTTGGTATTTTCTCATGTCAGAAGTAGTTTTAGTGTGTGCTCCACTGAGTTACTGTCTCAAGCTTAGCTCTTCAGTTCTTCTAAAATATTAAAACAAATACACAGAAACATAGAAGCCTGGCATTGTTCCTGACCTCTGGAATATATCCACTGAAAAACTAGGTCTGGCTGGGGTGACTGCTGTAGCAGCTACCACTATTTGGGGGAATGCAGGGAAATTAGAAAAAAAAGGTTCTCTGTTTTGAAAAATAAAAACGTGACAAAGGTGACACGGGGAGAGGAAGGAACATCTCTCCAGCCAGTGCAGGTTAGTTCCATCTGGCAGAGCTATACCTCGTGACTGCCAGGTGGTGTCCTCATGTGCTTCCAATGGACACAGCTGGGAAAACTGGAGGCATCAAAAGATTAAATGCCTGTATTCACAGTTAAACAGCTAAAACCAGAAACATGCTTCTAATCACTCTGCAGCTGGTGAAGTACTTTATAACGGGACAACCTCATTCTTAAATTGCCAAGATTGCACAGACCAAAGTTTAGAAAAAGTTACTAAGAACAATAGTCACTTCCATATTCACAGTGGGACAAAAATTCCATTATCGATATTCTTTTACATAAATAAAACCCTCTAAGACTAAAGCACCATGACACTAACAACACAGCCAATGAAAAACCCTAATCCATCCTTCCTTCTCAAAAGAACCCAGAGGAACGCAAATGTCCTGATTACATTTTAACACAGTCTTCAAATCAGTTTTCTGCAAAAGAGCAAAGTGTGTTTATCCCATTCAGATTTTGATAACTTGTCTTCATATGATTCTTCTGTTCCAGGTAAATTTATAGCATTAAAGATAAGTATAAAACCTGTAAGAGCAAGTTCCAGGACCACACTGCATGCAGGACACACACCCGGGTCACTGGCCATTCAGCCAAGCTCATATGGAATACAAAATGAAGGGTCCTAAATCAAAAGTATTACAAAGTGGTTGCTGGTATCAACACGGCCAGAATTTTGGCTTTCTGGCAAATGCTTCAGAGAAAGCATCTGTTTACAGGCTACTAAGCCAAGGTTACAAGAGAGTGTAATATTGCAACCCCTAAAAGCCCTGTCATTGTTTCTTCCAGCTGCTGCATGTTTGTGAAGCTCTGAAGGCCTTGAAAGGAGCCAGAGCAGAGCCAACAGGTCAGGGCTAGATAAAATTAAGAAAGAATCCAAGGTCAGACCATGAAAGAACTTTTTTTTTTCCCACCCTTCCAGAACAGTAAGTCCACCTCTAGCAGCCTTTCCTTCAGTCCTGATAAGAAGAGACAGCACTTCACAATCTGGATTTCAGACATTTTAAGTCCTCTTTGGGGAAAGGAAAAGATAAGGAAGTTGAAAGAAAATGGACATTTTACTATCATTTACTGTTGGAACATACTTCCATACCTGTTTTGAACATCCCTGTTCTCAGCAATTTAAAAGGAAAATATTGACAGAAATTAATGTACTGGGAACTTTGTTCTTGTTTCTAAAAGAATTGGGGTTGCACTGAATTTCTAGAGGAAAAATAAAGTTCAGTGTCTTGAGAAACCTAGAAATAACTTCTTAAGCTACAGCCAGTATGGCAATTCTAACAGCTGGGGAAGGGGATAAGAAAGTCAAATCATTTCAATTTTATTCTAGCTTGCATACAAAATTTAAAATAATATTTTCTCTTTTTTAATTAAAGGTATCAAAACCACTGTACATTCAGAAGGCTGAAAAAAATGGTTGTTCTAAGGACAAAACTTCTGTGCCCAAATGTCCAGTTTTAATTTAATCTTTTGTGCTGCTGGACTTTGTGTGTAACCCACAGGTCCATTGTTGGGTAGTGGTCCGGCTGGAGAGCTCACTGGTCTGGTTTGCCAGGGTGACTGTGCTGCCCCCAAGCCCATCCCTCCAACACAATAAACCCCAGATAATTATTCAAAGAAGAGGCCAGCAGCATGGGCTGCTCTGACACCGGGGCACGGCCTTTGACATCGAATCTGGGGCTAGCCAAAGTCTGCTCCAAGCAACAGAGGGCCAGGGGAATTAGTAAGGGGGAAGGGTGGGAAAGGAAGAGCACTGAGAAATACTATCCTTAAAAATGCACTTTTGAAGCAAAGTAATGTAAATACAGCAGAAACTTATTAGGAAAATAAGCAAATACATTTCAAATATACCAGACAAAAGGGACAGAGAGAAGTGCATCAAGGCAAACAGTAACATAAAGCTGGGAAGCAGAAGGATGATACAGATTCAGGTCTGTTCCTCTCAAAAGCAGGTATTTCCTCTTGGGTTTTCAGTGCTGGATTTGATTTCTCTTTTCTAAAAAAATACTTTGCTTGAGTATATAGGATTAATTAAATAAACACAGACTAGCAACCTTGTTCTATTACTGTTTCGTAAATCTTGCTGAAGCTCTGGATACACAATTTCTAAGCATTATTATAGTATTTAATTTATTTTTAAAGAAGTTGGAATTTCAATTGATCACACATTTTAAATAACATCCTTTTTATATCAGATTAAAGTAGTTTGAGTGCTTACAAATCGCCAGCATTTTACATCTCATGGTTTCCTTTTTAATTTGAAGGTAACTTTAAAGAGTTAGAAGGAACAAAGACCGACTGTGGTACTCATGTTTTCCTTTGCAAGCCAAATAACCAACGTAGAAACTAAGCAATTTGTTCTTTGTACAACATTAGAAAAGTTTATTTTGGTAGAAACTAGAACACACAACACATGTGAATTGATCCAGCTAAACAGTCTGGCTTTCCACAGCTTTGGATGGCTCTGGCTTATTTGCCTAAATCTGAAAAGGGTCTGTATCCCTTTTGTAGCTCTGCTATCCCCTTAGAGGGCCCCAGGACAAACAACACCTCACACCCCCTTGCAGTAAAAACATCACCTCTCCTACTGCCCACCATCAGCAAGAGCAGCTTCAGACAAAAACTGCTGGGGGAGGGCTGGGGGGGCAGGAGGGATTCCCAGCACATGGCATTTTGGCCTTTTGCAGTCTGCAGAAAAGAGAACTATCTAAACGTCTCTAATCTTTTTAAAATAAGTGAAGCAGAGCTGGAGGATTTGAAGTTGGCTCCGTTTCCTCGCGGGTGCAGAACACGCCCCTGTGCCTGTAAGGTCTGCCATCAGTCCCTGTGTTTCCCAAAGGCGTCCCAGGTTACTGTTAAGCTGCACAAGCAAAGAACTCCCTTCCAATATTACGGTCACAGCGCGCTCTGGAGCCGCAGACACCCTTACGTTAACTAGCCTGGCTCACCGCTTTCAAAGTGAGCCCTCAAAAGCTAACTTGAAAGCAATACCAGAGGCCTGGACAAACACCTAATTTTGATCTTTTGTGCTCGTCTTTTCTTCTGAGAGACCTTTTCTTTTGTTGCTGCCCAGTGGAAAGCACATAGCTCATTGGTCCTGCTTTGAAAGATGAGAGCACTGCCCCTCAGTCCACCCCTCAGAGCACAATCACTTTAATGGAATTATGTAGAGAGGCCATCTCTGGAAGAAGAAAGGGAGGGCGAGGGGGGAGGGAAAGAGTGTCCGAAGGAGCCGGCAGAGCTGTAATTACCCCAGTTACTAACACAGATATGTCCACTGAGAATTCATGCAGTGGTCCAAAGAGGATGTGCCACCCCATACAACAGGTTCCCTTACACAGAGCAACCGAGCCATGTACAAGAGAGGAAACAGTCAGTGAATCAAAAATTACAACAGTGGGTCAGGAAAAAGGAAAGAAAATCCCATACACAACATGCCGCAGAACAGGAGTGTGCTATAAAAGATTCTTTTCCATAATATGCAAGAAACTGAAAAGATGATCTCCCTGGTGGAAATGAACATTTCTGGGTTGCAGAATGGAAGAAAGTTCAGACCAAGTGTCTGACCTCCATGCTAAGAAGAATGCTTCCAGAAGATGCATCTAAACACAACGCTATGAGCACTCTACCAAATCTGGTTTAACATCTGTTTAGGTACCAAGCTCAATCATACATCTGCACCGACTGCCTGACATCCAGCATCACCTTACAAACAACACATTTGTACACAATGACAAAGGCAATCTGTTCACAGCGCCCAAACTTTCCCCTGGAGCTATGATATAAATTTTCTTTCAGAACCAACATTTTCTGCTGGTCTGTCATGGACTCCCCATGCCATTTTGACCCTTTTGTGCAGCAAAATGAAAACACTATCTATCATTACTTGCACCACAGTGACTTTGTAGGAGGTGCACAGTTTCATTGCAAAAACATCTGTGGTCTGGTGACTCAGATCTCAACTTTAGGAGTTGTGCTGTTGCAAGCATGACTGCAAGATGGAAAAGCTTCAGGCAGGGCAGTTACCAATCAGTCTGGCTCTTTCCTCCTTGAGAGGGCAACAAGGAACACACTCAGGTTACTAGATATAAAACAAGTCAGTTATGACAGGAAAACAAACGAAATACACGTGAGTGGAAAGCACCACTATACCTTTCTTAAGGCAAATACTGGCTGCATGGACTGTGTGCAGCTGCAGCTGGAATGGGGGCCCAACCTTCAGTGGGATTTCTGTTATTGCAGGTGTCAAGGGCCACGTCTGCTCCCGCTCGCACAGCGCTCCCTGTTACTTGTCAGACACAGGTAGCGGAGGGGCAGCACCAGACAGACAGACACCTATCTATACCCTGTGTCCACACACAGCTGTGTGAGCATGGAAACATCATCACAGAGACTCCTTGCAGATGCAAATAAAGCAACAACTAAATGACGCTCAAGATTTGGCACTCATTTGTTGAGTGCTGGGTGGAAGGGCAAGTTAACCCAGACAGCTGACAGATTTTATAGGGAAACTGTTAAACTGACCCAGGAGTCATAGGCTGCCAGCTAGTCTGATGCATTTACTGCCTTTAATACGACAACTCTCATACTTCATTTGCTGAACTTAAATCCAGCTGCATTAAAAAAAAAAAAATAAAAAAAATAATAAAAAAAAGATTGGCATCAAGTTTCCTTTGTATACTACTTTTAATGTAAAGTATTAATTGAAAATCTATCATAAAATGCTAAACATTTTCCAATCACACACATTAATAAACCAGGAAACAGGAACTATAGCTATTTGTACTTGTAGAGCTCCTCTCAAATGCCTTAGCCCAGCATGTAATTCCACCTAAGTGTGATGGCACAAGGACACAGGTCTCTGTTTCCTCAGCCATGCAATTCCTTGCAGTACCTCCCTCCATACATGAACATGCCTGTTACTCTTCCCTCACTATCTTCCCTGCAGTCTCTCTCTCTGACTGGTTGCATATCTTTGACATTTAGCAAGGGTATTCTTTTTAATTACATTTAGATTATGCTGAACCTCCTCCCTAACGGTTTGGCACAGGAGTGTTATTTTTAGTCTTTACATTTTCATACAGCATATCCCAAACTTCTAAAACATGCTTTGAAGAAAATTTCCATTTGTAATGATCATAAAAGTATCCAGGACACCACAGCATCCTTGGCTCTAATACTCACCACTGTTACATCCAAAGGCATGTTGGCATGAGCGCATAATGAGTTTTGTTGTATGAATGTGCACAGAAAAGTTTATTAAAAGGACACAAAAAGTGACAGCTTGTCACCAGGCAATGAAGCCTGACATACTACTTATTTACACTCCTTCTTGAATGCTTCCAGTATGCTTAAATTTGGTGAAAATACCTAACTAGAAGGCCAGGAGAATCGGCTTCTCTGTAAAAATTATAACTTTTCATGTCCACACTGATTCCTCCCAGAATCATCTTGTGTTCATCTCTTTCCAGGCCAAGACTCTGCTCTTCTAAGGTAGTTTATCAGGAGGATTACTCAGTCCATGTTAGTGGCAGCAGCTGCGCAAGTTAATGTTGTTGTTGGTTTTAGTTAAATAGATGTTAATGGTTTATTTGAAGACTATTTAATTAAGACTAAATTTCTGAAACAGTATTCTGGAAAGCACCATAGACAAATCTTGCAGGTGGTGTAAAAGAGGTCAATGTGCACTCTGAATTTGGACCTAATACTGTCAGGAGCTCAAATGCTTTACTCAAATTCTCTCAACTGTGGCCTGAGTACCCTTCTACAAAGATGTAGTTTAATGTCCACGCAAAGAAGCATCTAAAGAAGATTAGCCTGAAGGATTCCAGGCTTCCTGAAACTTTTGAAAATCTTTTGCTCTTCTGGTTGACAACACAGCACCTACTATTTGTTTTATACTTTGTGGTGTTTTGTAAAGGCAAAAGTGTATCTTTTCCCCCCTTGGAAATGGATTACAACATCACATGTTTTTAATGTAGATATTACTGTAGTAAAAACTACAGTCCTTTAAAGGACGCTCAGAATTACAAGAACAACATGGGAAAGAAAATACAACCTTGCAGAAATCGGAAGAGAATTATACTGACAGTGTCCCTTTCTTCAAGAATGTTTCTTTTGTATGTGTAAAGTGTTTTCCAGAGTTATATAAATGGCAATTTGGTCTGGCTTAAATTTTTCCTTCAAAATGTTTTTAACTTTATTTTTAATAAACAAAATCACTTCTCATAGGAAGCAATGCTACTGTTGTCCAAATGTTTGGCCATAGACAAGCTGTAATTTAAATCTTTTGCCTTACCTACTACATTTTTTGAATAGTTTTGTGAAGTACAAGAATTGAATACGTGTCAAACACTGTATTAACAAACTGAAAGACAGAGTAAAAGACTAGGAGACTACTTATAACCAAGGTTATTTTTGTTAACTTTCTTAATGCATTCAAGATTTAAATTCAAGATATATCACTATCTTGATTGAAAAAAGGAGAACAAAATTATCTTGATGTAATTCCTCTGCATATGAAGTTTATACAACACTAAGAAAATGGAAAGCAGTCAGACTGATTGATTGCTTAAGTAAAATAAACACACAGCTACTTAACTCTTAGCTAGCTATCTTCCTCTGTACAATTAAAAGGGTTCCTCATCATTAATTCAGTTTTGCAAATGCCGAGCGGAGCCTGCAGTTTGATGAGCATTTAAAGCAGCATTAGCCCATGCTGCTGCTGACAGAAGCCAGCCTGCTCCCCTCAGCTCCAGCCACTCACTCCTGCCCAGCCTTCCACTGCAAACTGCCCACACGTCCCTGGGCTCCAGCACGAGTGTGGGGAGCGGGCAAGCTGAGAGGAGCAGTACAAATGAGCAGGGACAGCTACACAAGGAATGGGGTGGGGTTTCTTCCAAAAGTGCCAGCTTTTGCTACTTTATTGTGCTCCGGGTGGAACTCTGAGGAATTCTGAGCGCTGAGCAACATCCCATGGCAACAGAGTGAGGCCCTGGCCAGCTGGATGGGACACACCACAGCCACCAGGAGACTGGTTCGTTGTATGCAGCCTGGTGAAACTGTGAACCTCCAACCTACCCACACAACCCTCCAATGATCAAAGAGCCGTGCTATGAATTTATTAATAAAAGGTGTTTCCCTCAAGGGGGAGCTGTTATCTAATACACTGAATCCAAAGCTGGAAATCTGGACATTTACAGCTCACTTCTGGCACTGATTTCAGGGATATCATAGCCCGCTCAGTTTAAACCATCAATACCTGAGCTGCTCCATGAAAAAGGCCCTTCTCTTCCTTGTGTTCCACGTACAAGTCTGTAAGATAGGACAGTGAACACTGTTCAGCTGTGAAACTCACTGAAATGCTCACCAAGTGCTGGAAGAACACAGCATGTGTTCTCAGCACAGACAGATGAGCACACGTGTGTTATCAGCAGAAAAGTGGAAATATGAATAACTGCCTAAAGCAGATTTTTGCCACACCACTCCAGACAGAGCATTTCAGCTGCCCTGCACAGGGGCACAAGAGACAACACAGACTTGGGGGTCTCCAACAAGAGGGAAGATGACCCTTCAAAGGCAGACCCTCCAACAGGGAAGTTCAAGGGAAAGAGGCAGGTGTAGCACTGCTGGGTCAGCTGGAGTACCCTGGCCTTGTGCCTGCACCCTGAATCATGCCAAGCGATTCACTTTCCTGTCCTACAGCTTGACTATGCTTTGGTGCTTTTCTTCAGGTGTTGTACTGGGTTGACTGGGAGCATGATCTGGCTGTCATTTCTGAAGGAGAGGGATTACTATCACTGCCTAAATGACAGTCATAATCCATCACCGCCCTTGTGTGCCTCTGCTCTGCTTGGACAACATACAAAGACTTAATACATCCAAGCCACCTCTGAGAAAAGTTTTCCAGCACAAGTAAGTGGTAGGGACTGCTATAGATACACATCTTCTAAGACAAGTGATTGTCACCAAGGCAACAACGGCTGATGGGAAACTAGGAGAAATTAGATAAAGGCAGGTGAGAAGCATTAAGAAGGCAGCCAAGACATGAAGAGAGAAAAAAAGCTAAGTTAACATGAGCAATTACCATGAAAATAAAAATTATTACAAAAGACTAATGTAGTAAGAGGTATGCTTGTGATGGAGAAGTGCTGGACTACACCAAGACAAGGAGGATCAAGAATATAGCCTGTTTTTCTCCCAACAGTGTCCATATACACATGCAAATGCAGACACACAGATACAGAGATAAGCAACAGGCTGTGAGCACATCCCTCCCTACATCACAAGGCAGAAAGTGGGTACATGATGGGTAAATGCACACAAGGCACAGCAATGCAACACGCGCTTATCTGCCTCTCTTCCCCCACATAAAGCATCCTACCTACTTCAAAACAGCTCCTGTTAAATTGCCTTAAAAAAAACCAACAAAACCTGGGGGCTCATACACACTTTCAAGATGTATTTGCACATGATATTTTACATTTCCTCCTCTGAGTATACAAAGGTGTCAGGTGGACAAAGAGACACAGCATGCACAACTGGATGCCACGAGAGGCAGAAAACTCTAGTCTTTCACTGCTCTCCCAAACAGAATCAAGGATGTATTTCCCTGTGCCAGGTTCTAAAGGCACGTGCAGTAACAAATAGTTTTATTTTGTAATGATAACCATCTTGAGAAGGGGACAATATTCAGCTATGATAATGGTAAAAACAGTGTGGAAGTGAGTATAAATGTGGAAATACATTTTTTTTATGCCAATCTTTTTTCTAAGCTTTTTTCCCAGATGCAAAACAGGAAAAAAAGTCATTTGAAATAGAAGTTTTACAGCAAGAGCAGCTTCTTCCAACACAAGGTTGTTTCTTTCCCCATTTCCTGCATCCCCCCCTTCATTTGCCATAGAAGTGTGACTCCAGCCAGCCTGAAAAAGCAAACATGGGCTTTTTCACAATTGCATCTTTTCCCAAAATTGAAAAATGCTTCTGTTAGCAATAATGCCTTCATGACAAATATATAACCAAGGTGTTACTCAAGGCAGGAAAGCTACCAGAAAACATATTAGCTTAGCTTTAGAAATGCATTTACTTATAACTAACACAGAAATTGCAGATTCCCCTACTATTACCTTTCCCATACAACTGGTAACATGACCCAAAAAAGTCAATGAAAAAACCTCAGGATAAATTAAATTAACATTTTGATCACAACATCTGGATTGTTGTTTAACAACGGAAGAAAATAATAAATAAAAAGAAAAGGGGGGGGGGGGGGAATAAGAAATGTAAATAGCCCTGTACAGCAAATGTTTTCTTCTGTCCACTCTGAAGTCTCTTTCATGTGCTAATGGTGGCATTTTTTTAAACTCTTCCCCTTTGACTTACTCAGACCTTTAAGGACCTCACACATCTAATGGTTCCTCACATTCACCAAGAACAATCAAGAGAGGTCTGGGGGTTGACATGCAGTATGATTAATGGACAATGTTGATTTAATTTCCTATAACAGGAGTTTTCTCTAAGCTTTCTCCAAGGAGCAGTTTCTTTGCAATCCAGGACTTAAGTATTTTACTAATGAAGTCCAATAAATAGCAAATTAAATAATGCTGTCTCCCAGAGACAAATCCCCTCATTTCAGGAAAAGAGGGGGGGGGAAAAAAAAAACACCAATTAAAAAAACCCACCATATTTAAAGTTCTGTTTAAATCTAAAAAAGGGTGCATAGCAGGAATGTATTTAGTTCTTCAGTTTTCTGGTTTGGGTTTTGGGTTTTTTTTTCTGGATTTGTTTATTTTGTAGTTTTGTTTAAGAAACTTCAGCTGTTATCTGGTCATTCCTGCCATTGTTATCTGCTTGCTCTTTTTTAGTTTTTAACAGGGGTACACATTTAACCTAATTTCCAGGTCCAAGAAATTAGTCTTTATTTATTGGTCACTTCTACTTTATAGCTATCAAAATGTATACTAGTACATATTCATTGTAATCCTTAGAAACATTTCAAAAGCAACTCTGAAGTTTTTTTACTTAAAGTCATTTACTACTTTTGTGTAGTAAGGAATGCCCACTATGTCCTTTTCATGAAGCAAATCTAAACTTCAGCCCCAGCAAAGGAACAATGGAACACTATTTGCATCCATCCTAACTGTTACTCAATCAACATGACACAATTTCCCAGCTGAATTCCCACACAGGTCTAGCTCTAAATGGTGGAATTTCTACCCTGAGAACGCAGGGCAGCCAAGAGATTTCCTGCAAGATTCTAATTGCTTTCCCACCACCAAAAAGTTTACCTTCCAAAGCTCGGAAGACAACATATTTTGCTTTACTAGAGGCTGGCAAGTTATCTTGCCAGGGTGCAAAAAACCTCCCCCTGCTCCATGGAAGGCTTTGCAGCACCCTTGATTCCAGCTCTTCAATTAGCCTGATGTCCTGAGAGAAACGAATGTGTCCAACTAGGCTCTGGGGAGAGCTGATAAAGCGACAAATCTCTCAAAAATTGGCACCAACTCTCCGCGCTGCTGGCACCATAATCTCTCCTGTTGCCTTAGTAAAGCCCACAGCTTTGCATTATTACCTTTAACGCTGCTACAAGGCATTGTCCCATGAAACAATGGAAGTCCCCTCATCCTGACAGCTCCCACTATCTCTTTAGAGAGCAGGGCTTAACTGGTCTTAGCACCCTACTTTGGTTTTTGAAGTACAGTGCGTTCAGTCTTTATTCTGCACTTGAGTCTCTACTCCCTCACCGTGCCCTTCCCACTAGCTTGGGAAGTTAAAATGAATTACTGCAAAAGTCAAGGCATGTTTAAGTGAGGATGTCAGGACTATTTTCCCAGATAAATGGCTCCAAACTGGAACCGTTCAGCAAGCATGTTCAAGGTGGTTACATAAAAATGTATCAGGCAATCCTTCCAACACACAAGCTACCTGTTTCTGAAATATCTTAACTGCCTAAGAGAACAAGAACTCTTTCTGACACAAGATTAAGTGCTTATCATGTTGACAAATTAATAATTTTCCATTTGAGCCATTCCATGACTGCAGTTAATTCAAAGGAAGCCCAGAGACCCCTCTTAGTGTCTGTCTCATGTAACATTTTAATCAACACCAAAACCGGTTATGCTGCTAATGCAGATGTTAGAGACGTCAGTATTCCAGCACCTCCTAAAGATGATTACAGGCTAAATTGATAACCTATTGAGAAGCTTGATGGCATAATTCAAAACTGACATATACATTAAAGAGTAATTAAAGCTGTCCATTACAAATTAACTGCATGAAAATAACATTTACTTTCAAAAACGAAAATATGGGCAGAAGTAACTGTGATTTGATTTAAAAAAAAATCATAAATCCAGTTTCTTTAATAGAGGTAAACATAAATGCTGTCAAAAAACATACATGACAAGGTAATCTTTTTTTAAGCACAAAAATTCAAGCGAAAATATGTAATTATGATACACCTCTGCAATACTGCCCAATGCAAGACAAATAATGGCAGAACTACACAGGAAGGAAGGCACTACAGTTTTTTACAGATGTGGCACTTGAACTGCATGAAAAGAATGCAGCATTAGCAGCTGACAGTTAACTGGCTGCCCCCCAGCAAATCTGCTCAGAACAAGCTGATATTTATCTGGGATTCCCACTCAGTCGTATGTAAGAGTGCTTAAATAAAGCTGAGCCCAAGACACAGTTGTTGCAATGGATGCCACGCCAATAAACTCCCAACAAAGGGCCAGAGAGTTCAACCCCAGCTTCGGTTTTGCGCAGTAAGAATTCAATTTACAACCCGAGTGAATCAATTTTTCACCTAAACAGAGCAGTGCAGTATTTTTCTTCCGTAAGGCAGGCATGGGCCAAGTGGGTGAGTCTGTGAGTCTGCCTGGTTACCTCCTGTCAGCAGGTTTGTGCTGTGCAACCTCCTGATATTCCCCCCTCGCTTGCCCTGGGACACCCAGCTGCACATGGAGCAACAAGCACATCATCAGAAACACTGCACAAAGCAGGGGGTTGATGCCTTCCCTGCCTCTGCCACCCAGCCTGGTCCTTGCATAAGCAAGAACAGTAAATCTCAACCTTATAGCAGCATTCTGGTACAAACAGATCTAGAAAAATTACTAGCACTGACATACACTGGAAACAAAACACTATGACGCAGTTTGTAAACCACAACACAACAGAAAACCCAGTTTGATCTCTAGTTACACTTACAGCCTGTACAATGCAATATACTTCCTCTTATAAAAGAGGTTAAATCCTATCAAAGCAGCATTTGCTTTGATATTTTGCCAGTTAAAAATTTTACAGGGTAATAAAGCCCCCTCCACTCTCTCTTTTAATCCATGATCTACTTTTCAAAACCTGAAGAGGGAAAAAACAAAATCAGGAAAAAATGATATGCAGATATGCCATGTCTGCATTTGGAAGACAGACTCATTTAGGGTGGTGACAGGTCTGCCTTTCATGACTGTGAAGCAAGGAATGTGTGTCTCCTGTTTCCTGTTGACCCCACTATCACAGCAGGACTGGGCAGGAGCTCAGGTTTGATAACTACAAATATACATAATCTGCCATGTCTGCAAGAGAGAGAGAGGTCACAGCTAGCTGAGGGAGAGGTTGATTTTAAACATGCCCAGTTTACTTCGAGGGCTTTTGGTTTTATTACTGTGCAGGCTGAGTGATTCCTCCTCCCCTCTCCCAGCAAATCCCTTATGTTTTAGCTGATAAGTAGTAGTAGCAAGCCTGTTACACACAATCAGGAGAACTGGCAGATAAGAGGTTTAGTTTAAGGATGTAATCAGCGTGAGTAAACACTAGACTGACCCAGCTGTAAACAGTGGAAATAAATGATAATATTTGTCCTGGTCACCTACTGAGCTATTACACACTTTTCACTATGTCACAATGTAAATATAATGACTACAGTATATACAGTAGACGGTGCTATCACCTGGGTTTCCAAGCAAGAAAGTTAAGCTTTCAGTTGATCTTTACTAAGAACTAAAGTAATTTCTAATTTATTTTTTTAACAGAGTTGTCTTCAACAGAGCATTTCATTAACACCGACTGTCTGATCTGATATAAAATACCTCAAGCAAAAAACAAAATATATCTGTAGTACTACATTATATTGCATTGAATGTCATTTGAGAACAGTTAACAATTATTTTTTTTAAAAAAAAAAAAAGAAAATTATTGTTTTTCAAGGAAGACCTGTGTTTCTTTCACATCATTTTATAAAACTGTAGGAATGCCTGGCTCCTTGCATTTGTATGGGAATCCCCAGATAAATTTCAATAGTAACTTCTAACCAAAAAGTAGCATCGACTTCCACAGACATGAATTGGAGTATTCCAGAATTCTCAGATTCAAGTATGTAAGACTACCTTTTGGCACCAACAAAACATGGGATAAAACTGAAATTATAGCCCTAGCTATAAGACATAACTACATTGACACATTAAATGCTCTTACAGTGTTCCTTCTCAGTATTACAGCACTTGCAGTTCTTAATAAGAAAGATGTCATCAGCACTGTCCAAGATGACACTGTTTTTAAAACTTTCATTTTTCCAGCACGTTTACTTGCAATATGATACAAATGAAACCTCTATGTCCCATCTGACCATCATATCAACTGCTTCACAAAAATTGATGAGCACTTTTACAGTATCATTACAAGAGATGCTTGGGTGACATGCATCAGGCAGCTTAATTGGAGAAATTCTTTGCATTGACTCTTCTTACACACCCTTATTTAATTTCTATAGACTACAGAATGACCTTGTCATCTTTGCTGCCCTGGACTAAAGCTTAGCTACAGTCATGGTTGTAACGTGATATAAATAGATCCGGGGGAAATTAAACAACTGAAGGCCAAGTCTCTGGGGGAACCCTAAGTGTTGTAGGTAGTTGGATAATTCTGCAGCAGAAGCCCCCTTTCCAAAGGTGAATGCCATGTAGGGTCACAAAATGTGCCTTTGTGTCATTTAGACCTTGACAAATTCTTCGCTTGAAAATTTTGTCCAAGTCAAAGAGGGCAGGGAAATGCGTTTTGCTTTGTTTCTCCTCTCTGCAGCTGGGAAGAGGCAGGACACAGAAGAGCTTTCAAGGCAGAGAAGTTTTCCTAATTAAGACCAAACTTTCTGGAGTAAATCACACAAATGAGTCCAACAGAATCTAATTATTTTTCCAAAAGTACTGGACTGGGGCAGGGCAAAATGCCACTGGGTAATGTAAAACTGGAGTACCAGGAGAAGCAGCACAGGGTTATGATGCACCTCATGTTAAACAGCTTAGATAACCCCAGCAGCATAGAAAAAGCTTTCCCAGAGAGAAAGCTTGAGGTGCCTCCAAGCCTCTCAGGAATCACCAACCAATTTATTAATTTAATTATTTATTTTAGGCAATCCCTTCCATTTCATGGCCATCCAGTCACTTGGCAGCTTCTGCCCAGTCCCCGTGCAGCCCCAAGCCCTGGGGAACCAGCAGTGCTCCCCGGGGCTGCAGCTCCCAGCACAGGACACTCCATTCCACAGGCTCTCCTGGGGAGGGGCCTTCTCCAGGGAAAGGCCAAGGTGTGCTCCCCATGCTCCAGGCATCTTCCCCAAAGCCAATAGACCAGTTTTTCCATGCCCTAAGGTGTCCGTGTGAAAACAGTTCCTTGCTGCCACATCATCTCACAACAGACAAGAGAACACCCACAGCGTTTGTGCACATCTCAGAGCTCTGCCACTGCCTGCTGCCCTCAGGGGCATTTAGAGACCCCCTACCTTTGCCTTGGCACCAAAGTGCCACTTTCTGAAATCCTCCCTGTAATTGCCATCAGAGAAGATGGGACAGCTCCCAGACAGCAGCAATGGAACAGCAGAGTGAACTCTTTCCTCCCTCCCTCCAAGCACAGAAGGCTTGGAGGCCAATGGCACACAAACATGTTGCAATCCCCCATCACCAGTGGCACTCATTTCATTAATGGCATGATAAGAGCTGAAAAGTGAAGTTCAGAGAGGGAAACTTGAAGAACAGTGTTATTGTGTTACAGCATCAGAATTGGTCACACTTTCTTGAGTTTGATAACCAAGACGTTGAATTTGATTTTGTCCTCCCAGATAACCTTCAAATGGGTTTTTGTGAGTCTCTGTCCTTGTACAGGCTCCACCTTCCTACCAACCAGTCATTCAGCTGCACATAGTGAGCTCTGACAGGCAAACAGCCCCCTTAGCACAGCAGTACCAGCAACATGGAGGCACAGATGCACATGCTTGAAATACTCTTTGGAAAAAATAATTTGACCACATTCAAAGGGGGTGATAAGCGTCTCTGGACACTCTCTTCATTTCAGCTTTCAAGCTTTGCCAATCCCTCTCCTGTTGCACAGCGAGAAGGTTCCCCAACAAAGTCTTCCACCAGCAAAACTCACTTCAACTGCTGAGCACACATATTCTGAACCATAAGAAAAACAGGACCTATACCAGCAGACTCATCAGGTCTCACAATGAAAGACTTTCTGTTAGGAAAAAATTTCTAGACCAAGAGGAAGCAAAGGAAGAATTAAAAATAGAGGCAAAAATGCATGGTATGCACCCAAGGGTCTGCTCCTGTGGCAAATTCAAGTAATAATGGAATTTTACACTGGACTAGGAAATGGGCTGCTATTGAAAAATAAATGCCAAGACCTTTAACACAAACAATGTGTATGTGAAACTGTGGATATTTATTTTGAGAATGGCAGCCCTGACTCTGATCAGATCGTTAAATTCTATTTACGTGGTGACTATCATGCTAAATAATCCACTTTAAAAATACACAGAAGTAACTGGGTACACCTACAGTGGAGTAAGAGGCCAGTTCTCAGAAAACGAGGTAAGAATCAACAAGAGACTAAAACAATGCAGCATAATATTCACATTGCTACATTTCATGTTCAATCATTGTAAGGTATTTCACAGTAGCATTGCTGATTCTGCTTTACCTCTCATAATTATCCTTCCATCAAGAGTCTTGCAGACATTTGCAATCATTTACAGTAGTCATATCAATGCTATCAACAATCAAGGCAATCAACAGTGCTTATAATAACAATGTTAATATTCTCTCTGATTAGAGAATATTATGAATTCTCCTTTTGTGATGCACTTTAATTGCCACAAAGTGAACTGTCTTCTTTAAATACACAGATTTTGCACAACTGGCATTTGTACCAATGCCTGCAGAAAGTTTCATGGACAGATGTATTGACATGCTCCAAGTGTCACTAGAAGTCTATCTGCAGTTTATTAACTATGCAAAGGACGGAGAATGTCAGAGAAGCCTTGGGTCATAACAAACTAAGACATAAAGAGAGAGTGTTTGGAAGCCACACAAATTCAGCGGCAACAGATAACGCATGAGAAACCGCTCCATTTTTGCCCCTGGGAAGCACCTAGGACTATCACCATATTCTTCCAAATTAAGAATAACGTTTCCCTCTGACCATGTTATCCAACATGTATGAAACCAGAAATCTTAAAACACACCTTTCCCCTTCAAGTTTCACCCTTGCAGCATTCTTCTAATTCCTGCAGCTCATAATGAAGACATTTATTTGAAAGAGACTGTCAATAAATCAGTAGTTTAGTGTCCTCAGGAGAGGCAAATGGGTGACAGAACATTAGTCCTCAAAGCCTCTGTCCAGTTCATGAAGAGTCAGTTTGCCACAGTCACAGTGTAGTGGCTTGCCTTGTTTTATCTCAGATTCTATCAGGTAGGATCATTCCCTAATAACTAATATTTTATTTTTTACATACATAAATAAATGTGCTGGTCCAAATTATTTAGAAGAAGAAATATTCAGAAGAAATATTCAGAAGAGCAAAGTAGTTCCTTCTTAATGTGTGGATATAGCTACAGTCTTCATGGGTTTATACACTGCATACAATTCTACCTGTTATATTCTCCACATGTGTAGTTGCCAGAGGCAGGTGGTTGGTTGCGTACTGTTTTCTAAAAAATAATTTAGCATGCACAAGCATTTCAAACAGGCAGCTTGAAAATGGGCAAACACAGCAATCAGACAGGCACTATCACCATGAGAGTCTATGTGAACTTTCCAAGCTTCAGCATAAGTAACCATCTTAGCAATGGAAAACCATGACCTAATCAAATTTCCTGTGCTGAGTCTTTGGTAGTGCCTTTTACTGTAAATACTACAAAGCAAACAAAAGTAAGAAAACAGCAAAGAAACTTGCATAGGAAAACTTCCCATGTTTGATACACACTTCAAACAACTCAATACATTCCATTAAAAAAATGATGACTTCTACTGAAGTTATTAAAAAAAAAAATACTCTTCAGTGGATCTAACCTACAGTAGCACAAACTATATAGATGCAAAAAATATAAATAATGGCAACCAGATTATATGGGATGTATCATGTTTTGCTCACCATATTTAGATACTGAGAATTATGATAAAGAATAAACACTCAACACATCACATGCACCCTGACTGAATGGTTAACTCAAGCACGTGAATTCTTCCTTCTTGCAATTCAATTAACTGTAATTTCCCAAATTCCCTTTTCTTTCATTTTCTCCTGTCTACATGCTTACTGGAAAGAAAAAACAATAAAAACACACAGAGAATATACATTTGAACGTAATTCTGTAAAACAGTATTTTCATCCAAGAAGAATTAGTGAGAAAACTCATATGATGTAGATCACACTGTTAAATAAATTTGTGCGTGTCTGAAATTACTGCTTTTTAATTCCATAATGAGAAGAGGAAAAAAAAAACATTAATTTCTGTCCTAGGACACACAGACACCACATCCTTTCAACCCAGTGCTCTTCTGTCTCACAGCTCTGTTAAACAGTCAGCCACTGCCAGATGCTCTGGATGGAAATGGTCACAGATGGTCAGTTGTCCAGTTAACAGACCAGGATGCTCTCCTCAAATCTTCCCTAAAATAGTATCTCAACTGTATTCAGCAGATGAGAATTTCTGGGCATGGTCAAGAGGCCATTTGACCTAGTTCAGACTGCAGATCAATTTTGATAATTTAGTCAAGATTAGTTCTCCACAATACCCCTAAGTAAACTATCTCAATAGTCAGGTGATCAATGGGAAGACTCCAGTGGGATTCAGCAAGTTCTGTGCCCTAATCTTTGTGCTCAGTTCTGCAAATATTTACTGGTACTCCTTAAAAATATTAACAGAATAATAACATGCACAAGGGCTACCTGCTACGATAGTGAACAAGCAGTGCTTGTTGTGCAGTATGGCTATGACAAAGGCTACAGGTAACAGAGAAGTTAGAAATACTAGACAAAAATCTTCAGTATTTTGTAGTTATCTTCCACTGTTCCCAGATCAGGTGTAAATACAAAAAAAAGCTGAAAAGCCCTGCATATCAAACTGAATAATAAAAAACATGTCATTTACTAGCAGTATTTACTAACTGTAAGTTCTGTATCTTGTGATAAGCAGCTGGGTGTCCTTCTTCCAACTTACACAAGATCTACAAGATCTGGTTATCTCCATGTTGTGCAACACACATTTTGCCAGAGGATTATTCCCTCAGCAGCCAAACCCCAGCTTGCAAAGCTTATTGCTGGGAGAATATATGGCCAAACCTAATGCTGCTGCCCTACAGGTCTAGTGATTTAAGCTCTCCAACATGTCACTGTCTGCCCAAACAGATGAGGAATATTTTATAGACTCACCTAAACCGCTGACAGTATAGTCAAGATCACTGGCATCCAGCAGAATGGGTCCATTCTCCTGCTGCCCCTCTTCCTTGTAATACAGCTTGTACCCCTGGATGGCTGCAGGGTCCTCCGAGTCCTGCTGCCACTGCACTGAAATGGTCGTGCAGTTCATGGGCTCCAGACGCAGCTCAGGAGACTTCGGGGCTGGTTGGAGAGAAACAGATATAACAGTCTTATATTCTAGGAACAACCGTTTTTCATGCAAAAATCTGGGTGGCTGTAAGTCCAAAGTACACTCAAAACTTTGATTGTAATTCATCTGTGTATTCATCTCATATTTTCTTATGTTATCTGACTCCCTATAACCTAATCTAACAAATTAATTTAGGATAAAACAGAATAAACACAGTTTTTAATTCTGCATCTTAATAAATAAATAAATAAATGTATAAGGTAGTTATTTTCAAAGATTAATAAAAGCACTCCAAAGATAGTTATAAAATTATTTTCTGTTTTAAAGCAAGAAGGAGCAAGTGTGATTAACAATAACATTACACTTTATCAAGTGTTAGTAATTCGCTATAGTAGTCAAAACTCAATGAAGTCCCAAGTGGATAAATATGGACTGCAGCTGAAAAATAAAATTACAAATTCAAATCCACATATTTTTCAAGCTATTCATGCAAAGTTGAATGTTCTCCTGCATAAGGTTACTAAATAATAATGTAATCCAAAGCTCAATTTTAATAACTCAAATTAGACTTCAAATATCAAATAAATTTGCATATTCAAAATATTCATGCATTTTGTTTGTAACACAGACTGAATGAACTCTCACCCTTTAGGTACCTGTACACACTGCTAGTACTGTGTAATGTCCAACTTTGCAGAAATTACACTGAACAAAATGGTGCAGGAAACTTTAGTTTATGAGCTGATCAAACATTTGAGCCTGCAGACTCATTTCTTCTGTTCTATATAATTTGAACTAAAAAGAAAGACCAAACCAAAACCAACCACCCCAAAAGCCACTGCTGTTCAGTGCAAAGCACATTAAGAATTACCTTTCGCGCTTGTAGCTTTGGGAGTTCGGTGTGAAGTCCACAAAGACGCCTCTCCCCAGCCAATCCTTGTTGCCGCAGTGATACGCACCAGGTACACACTGTCAGGCCTCAGGCCCTCAAGGAGATGCTCAGCGGAGGTCCCGGGCAGCTCCAGCACTTGCACTTTGCTCTCGGTGCTGAGACGGAAGGACAGACGGTACAGCACGACCTGGCCTCTCCGGTACTTTGCAGGAATTGGCAGCCAAGATATGAGAATATCTGTGGGAGTCCTGCTTGTCAAACTGATTTCAGGAGCTCTCAAGGGAACTAAAAAGAGAAAGACAAAGCTTTTGAGCTCAGGGAAAAGAGATGGAAAATTCTCATCTGACACCTCAGCCTACGATGAGGTGCCAGTAACGCAAGAGTAAAAAAAAAAAAATTTTGCAGATTCCTGTTTAAGGATCACTTGACACTTCTCATACTTCTCACCTATAGCCTAAGCAAGCTTTTTTTCTGTCAGGCACTCAACATTCTCTTTTGCTATTGCTGCCAGCAGTACTCAAAGGCAATCAGCACCTTCCTGGTCTGAAAACTGACTGTCAAGGTCAGATGCAGCAGCTCAAACTGAGTCGGGACAACCACCTGCACTCTTGAAGGCTCAGTGCATGTTTTCATCCACCAACCATGTAATGAGGGTTGTAACTCCTGACAAAGAGACGGGCAGACAACTGGAACTGGCAATGTTCCACACTGCCATAGCTTAACCCTGTCAGAATTTATTCATCACTTCTAATGAACTACACTAAACAGTTTGTTGTTGTCATGATGTTCAGATCAATTAAATCACTGCAGAGAAGTTAGTAGAATCTTTTATGGTATTTTGATTCTAGTAAGAAGCACATAGACACAAAAACCCATACAAAATGGCGAATTTTAATTTATATTTTTTTTGTATTGCAAATTTTTATTTCAAATTTTCCTACAAAATTTGCAAAAGATGCAGTGGCTGTGCAGTTTGATCCACATTTCAGATGACCAAAACAGAGTCGTAGAGACTAAATCCTGGGTTCCTATAAAATTATCAACATCACAAGAGCTCTTAAAGATCTAGAATAGTTATTAGCATGACTTAATGAAATGTCTTTCAAGGTAGAAAAAGACTCCATGTAATATACACCTTTGCCCTGCCGCAATGTTATTTTATTCTCATTCCTTTCATTAGCTGGCTGTCTTGCACTGTGTGTATCAAGGAAAATTTGAGATCCTCAAGAATTGTTAGTACTGGATTGCACATTTCTATCCAGTGCAAAGAAAAACATTCACCAAAATGATTTTTCTTACCATCTTCAAGGGTGTGCTGAGTCACATGATCTGACATCTGACTGGCCCCCAGAGGCATGTAAGCTACAATATAGAAGGTGTAGTTGCTGGCTGGTTCCAAGTCATCAATAATGTAATGGGTTGTATCATTTCCAATGACCACTTGGTACTCTTCATTATTTAATCCTGGCAGAAAACAAGGGTTAGAGAAACAAAAATTCCTGAAAACCCTGGAACACCACAGTACCTTGGCTTTAAGATCCTACGGAGTTAATTTCACGTTCTTCCCCAGCCTACCTCTATTATTTCAACCCTCCTAAGTAAAAGCTCTTTCATGCACAGGAGTAACTGTGTCTTGCTGTGGGGTAGGTTATAGTGTTTCAGGCTTTTCCTGAATAAGGGATGCTGAATGCAACTCTAAACCCTATTTAGAATTAGTCACAACAAACTGTGCCCCGTGTACAGTAACACAACAGACAAGCTCTAATAGCCTTATCATTCATACCGAGCTTCTAAATCTATTTGTTTAGAGTCAGGGAGGTTTTTACAAAACCTATTTACAGAGCCTTTCTATAGCAGACTTGGAGGAATGTGAGGGCTCCACTCCATCAAAAGCAAAACAAACAACGCCCTCCCCAAAAGAAACAAACAGAAAGGATTTATTCAGCAAAAGGATCTCATTTTAGCCCTGCGATTTTTATATACGTTTGACTGACACTTTTTTCTCCCCTTAATTTGGAGAAAGGCCAAAAAGAACAAACCAGAATAAGCTTCAAAAATGTTTGGCTCCTTAGCAAGTTGTTAAAAAAGAAAAAAAAAAAAGAAAAGAGAAAAAAATGATCAGCAATTCACATTAAAATATGCATAGCAATGCAGGCAGCAGTCCTTGTCTTTGTTGGGCTTTCTTCCTATAGAGGAAGGCTATAAAGTGGACAAGTGTGGTGAAAGCTGCTGTGTTAAGGAACAATTCACACCAAGTGCATGTCAACTTAATCAAAACTCCGTAAGAGCCAGCTCCTCCTCTTCACAGCTGAATTTATAAACAAAACGAAAGGCAAATTCCACCATTAAGTTTTCCCACATTTATGAATTAACTTGATAGCATTTTAATTAGACAAGATTACGAGCATCTCACAACAGACTAGTTAATGGCTTGTTAATTAGGAATTGCAAGGCACGATTTCTGACCTGCTAAACAAGATCCTTGAGCTCAAATTAAAAGGACTTGTTCTCCCATTGAATGGATTGCCAGGCCTCATGCAGAGGCCCTAATGAAACAGCCATAATAGAGAACAAGGCTTGCCTTCCACCACAATCAGTGTTCCCTTTGTGCCTTTTCTAAATCACTAACAAGGAATTAACACACTCCAACATGCATGCTCATCAGACCCTTATTCTTCTTGCTACTATGACCCCGATTTGAATGTAAAATATTCTGCTAAAAGAAACAAAAAACAAAAACACAAAACTCACACCTGTCAGTTTCTTCAACTACATTCATTAAAACATTAACTTTTTTTTTCTTTTTTGTAATAGGGAAGAGGACCTGAACTTGTTTTTACAGTGGAACATCAGAGTACTTGAGTTGTGCAATGTAAGGATGAGTGATGGTATCTTTTGTATTCAAAGTACCCACCACATTGTGAAGTGTACAGAAAAAAACATTAAACTGCATATAATTCATGCATTATCCATTTTTGCTTTCTAGTTAAAGTTTATGGAACCATAAGCATCAGTACAATTTGGGAGACTTGGCAAGCATTGCTTTCCTCTGGCAATACTATGTTCTCTACTCACACTTTCAGATGGGGTTCCTACCTAAAACAAGAGGGCAATACATGAACTTAAATGTAAAAGGAAAACAGTTACACAGGGGAAGCCTTAAGCAAGATAAAATCTAATTATGTCAGATATATCTGAGATCATTTTTAATCTTCATCAGGGTCAGAAACAGAGTGTGAGGGTGGAATGGGGAAAGACAAGCTGAAAGGAATAACGAAAGCAATACATTCATGCAAAATATTTACTTTAAGACATAATTATCAGAATTCTTATAGAGCAAATAATATGCTGACAATACCAACAGTCTATGTTAACACCTCTATAACCTAGTATGGTGTGAATGTAATCAAAAATTGAATATGTATTTCTTTAAATGCAGTTGCTTCTACATTTACATTAGAGAGATGGCTGATGTGATACTTCCTCAAAAAGGGATTTTCTAGGCTTTTAGTGATGCCTCTAATAAATGGGCAACATCCTCAAGAAAGAATTACAGACTATCACTAAGAAACATATTATTTTTACAGAAATGCAGTCCACTAGCCTTTGAAGCTCAACATTTTCTTCTACAAGATGAGACAAGTGTTTTTTTATGTTCCGATGCAAATTTCTGGTACTACACAATCATGTTACCAAATTAAAAATGCATGCAGATCATCCACATTTTAAATCCCACCACTGTAATTACACCTCTTAACACAGCCTTCTCCACTCTCCCTCTGTGGACTTCTTCACTACTGTGAAAGGATGCACAACAGCATTATACTAAATAAAGTATCACAAGACAGTCAGGAGAGATAAAAAAAGGGTAGTTGAGAAAGCAAGTTCAAGTAAATCAGAGGTTTCTGTTTGGTTGGGTGCTTTTGTTTGACGTTTGTTTTGTTTTTTAAACAAAGACAATCTACAATCTGATTTCACAAAATACAACCTTTGTATAAGCAAGCAAGTAAAGCAGGGATTGCAAAACGATTTTGCAGAAAACATTCCAGAAGATACCTCCTTTCACTACCGTGCAAGAGCATTTCCTGCACAAATACACACTTCCCTAAGAACAGTTTTCCAGTTTTCTTTGAAGTTACCTGGTCTCTGCTCTACAATTAGCCACATAACTTATCTAGTGTGACTTTATTCATATTAGCTATAAGAGGGGATTTTGAGCACAATACCTCAGTGACTGAAAGAGTAGGGGGTAATTTCCCACACCTCTTGTCCTCATTATCTTTTAAAACTCTTTCCTTCCTTCCGACAAAATTCTCTTGTGTCCTGAAATATCCCACTTGCAAAAGCAAAGGCAGCTATTCCTGCATCAGTATTAGAGTAATTAAGCTGTCCTTCCTGTCCTCTGCTTAGCAGATGGCAGGCTGGTATTCCACACAGAGCTGAGCATCTGCAGTCCTGTCCCTCAATAAACCACTTACTGAATAGAAATGGAAACAGAAATCACTCCTAGAAAACAGAGCTGCATTGCAGCTAACTTTAAGCCATGCACCTAAGAATTTTTCAAGTAATTTAGTAATCACTTCTGCTTTTGAAAAATGGCTGTTTCCTACCACCTTAGATTATCTTAAAGCAATTACATAATACTATGGGATTTTAAAGTGTCTAGTTACTCATTTTTATTCCAACTATTCATTTCCTTTTATACAGGAATTCATATACAATTTCAGAGACAAGAGGAATTCATATACAATTTCAGGATAAACCATTCATGCCTATTCAACATAATTTCGTGTTTGAGTATATTTTTCTCATTACAGGAAACCAATGGGTGAAAGGAGAATGGATTTTACCATTCAGCCAATATTCATGCTAAGAGAAGGTAGTTAAGACAATGAAGTATTGATCCAAAATATATGAAAGCCTGTAAAGTCACAAGAATTTGGGGATCTAGACAAAAGAGCAGCCTGTGGTGAAAAGTTGAACTCTGTAAACCTGCACGACTCTGCTGTATGCTCTGTTCTTCCCTGCCAAGCACACACACAAGAGAGCAGGCAGAAGCTCCTGCAGAGGACAGAGGGAAATGCAGACAGCAGTATGGAGGCCCCAGGTTTTAAAGCCCATTCCTAACTTCAGAACCTGCTCGCTGGAGCCATCAGACCAGGGTGAGTTGGAAGAACACTCAAATGAGATGATGTGTCAAAAGCATTTCTCCCCAGGCACGCCAGTCGATTACAATATGCATTTATATGCTGCTATGCTTGGACACAGCCCGGGATATGAACCATTCAAATGTGACAGTCTTTACCAGGACATTCAAGTTCTTGTCACATACAAATCATTAGATAGTATTTCAATCCAACTGCTTACCTTCTGCTTTCATGTAATGCACAGAGTATGCAATCACTTTGTCTGAATTGTACAGCGGCCTCTCCCACGCCAGCAGGATTGCTGAGCTTGACATCGTTTCAGCATGGACGTTGTAAGGTGCACTGGGTCTGTCTTCTGACATAACCACAGTAAGTCTGGCCCTGGAGAGGATCGACCCCTGGCTGTTCTCAGCCATGCACTGGTAAATGGCATCGTCTTCAGGAATGATCTGGTTAATCACCAATTTACTGGATCCAAAAGGAAGAGAGAGGTGGAAAAAAAGCTCACAACTTGGATAAACTTAGCTCTACGTAATACAACAACAATTATGTTTGCCACAAACTGTGCTATTAGATATGGCTGCACAGCTGTGACATTTAGCAACTTGAAGTGTGCCTCAAAACCTGCCACGTTTCTGCTAATGCCTGGAGAGACAGGCACAGTGAAAACAAACCTGCACAGCTATTCCCTCCCTGCAAAAAGCAGAACCTTAGGCACGTAATTTCTTAACCAACTCTGTAATATAAGCTGCTCACTCTAGTAGTAATGCTCTGCTACACTCTGTATATCTGAATTAACTGTGGTGAAACTCTTCAGTTCAGTCCTGCCCACCCACCCTGACAGGTAAGACAATCATCACATAAGCTTAGCTGATTTTAGGTATTGACTAATCTGCATTCCTTCTGCCAAGGAAATTCCCATGACTACATTTACATCTGGTTTCATATTTACTTGAGTTATATCTTCATTGGCTATATTTAGTTACTGGAATTCCATCTTTTGGTAGCACACCACTAGCACAGCTCTCAGACAGCAACTGCAATCTTACCTGTTGTACATTTTTATTCTACCATTGGAGTGTATTCTTCTTCCATTTTTTAACCATGAAATTTTGGGGGCAGGATTTCCTTCTGCCTGACAAGCAAAACGAGCAGTACCAGCTCGAGGCCTTGTTAAGCTTTCTGGCCATTCCACAAATGAAGGTGGAGCTACAGCAAAAATAAAAAAATCAAGTCCCAAAATGCAAAGACAGTTATAATAACAATTAATTTTCCACACACAGATCTCTCTCCTCAAATACACAAACACCCATGCAAAAAGCACCTTCCCTATAAACAAAACACATCTGTTTAAGGATACGTATTAGCTGCACCGATAGTAACATTTCTACACATTTTTGTTCATGCATTTATCAATGCAAACAAACCAAACTCCAGCCTATGACATACTGTTCTGGAAGCATAAATACATATTACATTTTTCTACTTGGCTACAGGATCCTTTTCTGTGCTGAAAGCCTGTCCTCCCAGAGCAAACATCCCACCTGGTTATCTCCAAGTGCTAGTTCACAACTCACACCTTGAGTATCTGACACTTCTCATCTAAGCCAACAGTCAGAAGGCAGCAGCCACAGTTCTGTGACCTGTTTAACCTCTGCACTCACCCTACAGTCCTTGGTGCATGATGCTGGAGATAAAGACTCGGACACCAGATGTTAAAACGCCCTGAAAATCGGGGCAGGCTTACCCAGCACAGTGAGAGTTGCCATTGCCACGGTGAAGTTCCGCGTGCCGGGAATGGTGGCGCGACAGGCGTACACACCCGCGTGCTGCACCTTCACGTCAGAGATCATGAGGTTCCCGTTCCCCAGGACACGGGTGTTGAACACATCGATGGATTTATGGTCTGTTTGAGAGAGGAGCACAAGTGGGGCACAAGGCTGGTCAGTGTAACTAAATAGGGTTGTTTAGGCAGTAATGGCATAGATTAGAGTTTACACGTCAAAAGGTGCAAAGGAAATCACAGATGAGCTTTCAGAGGTTTCCATTTTGTGATTACTTTGCTCTTCACTCTAGTCACTGACCATTCAGATGGTCGGGCCTCACCACTTTGTAAGTGGTTTATATCTGAAATTCACCATCACAGCTAAAAAACCGATGCCATTTTCCCAATTAGCCTCCCCAGTTGCCTTGCACTATGATTCAGTTCATCACTACAACATCTACATCATCTTTACAAACAGTAATAGTCTGTCTCTGAATTATGCTACGGATAAAATCAGTGTATTTGATTACAATATATTTTCTTCCATTTTCACAATAAATGCTCTGTAAGTATTAGGCAAACCTTTTTCTTACTTGTTTGCCTATAAGAGCCACTGAATCAAAGAGCAGAGATATGCTTACTTCTCACACTTTTTGAAATAAAAATGTAGGAAAACTTTTCATTATTTGCTTCTATACATACAGTCCTGGCTTTCACACTGAGCTACATGTCAGAATAAAAACACAGCTAGTTTTCATGAGAAGAATGTGATGCACTGCTGAATGTTATTATTCTTACAGCATTCCCTTTCCCCTTGCAGGCAGACTATTCCAGGTTTGTCTATACCTATTCATAGTCCAAATGGGCCATTAACACAAGGTCCAAACCACATCCACATAGTGCTTCTAAAAAGAAGAGTGGGAGAAACATTTACAGGACTGTTTCACAGGATGCAACCACCCCAGCCCACCACTGATTGCACTCCAGTCACAGAGCCCTGGAGATCACCACCCTATCTAACACTGAGCCCACTAACACTGGCTGGGCCAGTGAGGGACTGACAGCAGAAACAGGGAGCCCAAAGCCTGAGAAAACCTCAGGACTTCTTAAAAGCAGTATGGGAACATGGAACTCCAAGTGTGATTCACTCATCCTACCCTAACCTACCACATGAAGCCTCAGAACAGTAACCTAATTGCTCAAATACTTTCTTTCCAGTTTTCCTTCCTCTCCACAGGCTGAAGGTCACATGCTGCAATTTTAAGACCTACCTAACCGGCTCCATGAGATGATTGGCTTTGGATTCCCTGTGGCTACACACTCCAGTATGACAGTTTGATGAAGAGATGCTGTAATGTTTTGAGGACCAGCTATTATGGATGGCTTGTGAAAAGGCTTCAAGTCTGAGGCTTTAAAAAAAGAAAAGCGAGCACAATTAAGCAAAAATTCAATTAAATATGAAATAAAATATGCTTTTTTTTAAGGATGCTGAAAGTTAAATTCAAAGCAGAGCCTTATTTTAGCAATCATGGAAACTTACCCTGAACAATATTTTAGCCACAAGATACAAGCAGGAAAAACTGTTCTTTGGACAAGTAGTTCAGAGAAGAGTTACACCCCTTTAACGCAGCCAAACAGTTTTGTTACAACATAAAAAGAGAATAGGATGTCACAGAAAACCGGTGAGTACCTGGGATGACACTCAGCACCGCCTCGGTGCTTTTACGCCGATTGGCTGTTGTTGTGGCAACACATCGGTAATTGCCAGCGTCCCTCTGTTCAACACCATAGATCTGCAGAACTCCTGTAGGCAGAGCGGTTATCCTGGCACAGAAACCAAAACCAGAAAAGCAGATCAACCCTCGGCCAGTGAACACCCCCACGGAATAAACCACTTGATTTACAAACAGCCATTGCTATGCTGAGCTGGGAACAGCAGGCTGGAGACTCAAGAATATTCCCCCATGTGACTCACCTCCCTGCACTTCTAAACTACAGGTGAGACCTCCCCAGCACCACAATGAGAGCAGAGGAGCGTACTTCCAACAAGCAGATCTTTCTCACCCTCAGAAGCAACCACCCCAACCTTCTTTAGCCAACTACTCCATTCCTGCTCTTCAGGTTGACTGATTTTTTACAGCAGGTTCTCATATATGGGCATAACTAGTAAGAAACTCACCTCCGGTTTCAATTTTTGGTCTCTCTTTTTACCTGCCTTTGCATGGTAGGTATCTTAGACATGTTCAATCAAAGCTACATGTCAAAACGGATGGGAGTCGGTTCAACAAATACAAGCTGGCCAGGGAAAGCATCTAGCAGGGAACAGGCTGTATGCCTCACGTTAATCAGCTCAAGAGAAGTTCCCCAGCACAGAATTGCCCTAGCATCAACTGTTTTAATTCAGTTTTCTGCACATACAATTATTTATTGTCCCTCTGAAGAAAAATAGGTGGAGCATCAATTCTTCATTGAAAGCAACCCTGCTAGTTCAAACTACCCCCACAGTCAAGGTTCACCTGTTCTGTTCCCCACCTCAATTCCCATTCCTGAGGATGCAAATTTCACACAAAATTCACCAATAAGAATTCAAAGGTCAATGATTGCTGTGTAAACAACAGCAGGTGACTCTGGTCTGCACTCACAACGCTTATTTAAAATTAATTAGCACCATAATTACTGCCAGCTGTTTTAATAGCTGACACTTTATATACATGGAACCTTTCTTATGTAAGGGCATTGCAAGTATTCAGGATCAAAATGGTACCAAAAAATAAAAGACATTCCAAAATGTGTAACTGTCCTTACCTATCCATGACTAAAGGTAAAGTTGTTCGATTCACTTCCCATGTCACAGTGGCAGGAGGGTTTGCTGTTATTTTACAGGCAAATCGAGCCACTCCACCTTCTTGGACCTCAGTTGAAAGGGGCTGGACTTCAAATGCAGAAATGGCTAAAAATAAGAGAGCATCATTAAGGGACTAAAGTGAGAAAAAATTCCTGGTTCTCAGTAATGCCCTTCTGCAGAGCTCACAGACAGTACTGATGCACACCAGGCATTCTGACGTTTGCTCCTCCCTGTCATTTTAATACACCTGTACAGCACGGAGAGATTGTACTGGAGCATGAAAGAAATGCAAACTCATCTGCTTGCTTTCCCCTCCACACATAAATTAACTCCTAACACAGGCCTAACTACACAGCTTAAATATTCCTATTACCAGTATGGCTATTTCACTCCCCAGGTCTAAATAAATCCTTTTTTCGTTCTGCATCCCTGTGGCTGCACCAGCCCTGCAGGAACCAGCGTTCCTAATCACAGCAGCAGAGTGAAAGTGTTGAAGCATCGTGAACAGACCCTCCCAAGGACTGCAATTAAGAGGACAACAGAGCCACCTCGTACAGCCAAGCCACCTGAAAGCAGCTGGAGCCACATGATGCAAACACCGTGACCATTGGAAACTCGCTCTGGCACCTCAAGTGTAGGTCAGACAGCCAGGACAAAAGTAGAGATGCTCCTGGTACCCATTTTTATGGCCAAACCCGTGCTTTTGGCAGCAGGTCTCCCTAGCCCCAGACACCCTTGAGGCTGTTCCCCACCCACCTTCACCACAGACCTCTCTCACCAGCAGAATTTAACCCAGTTCCCCATGTTCCACTATTTGTCCTTTCACTTTTGGGCAGTACCAGATTCAAGAACAGACACAAAAAAACCCCAAAACTTGCATAAAGGTGTTATAACAGAAGATTAATTAGATTTAATGCCTGTTGGAGGAGACACAAAAACACTTCTCTCCTTAAGCAGATGTTATTTTGATTGCAAAGGAATTATCAGAAGTAAAAAAGAGACTTAATAGGTCTTTGCCAACTTGCAAAAGCTCAGCTTCCCAGAACAGACTCAGTACAAGTTGAGTAACATGCACATACACATGGGTTGTTCCCATGACTCTAAACCTCCTGAATTTCTTTTGTGCTGAATTTGATGCAATCCAACTCTCCTGTAATCTTCCACCACAGAAAAGAGAGGGGGGAAAAAGAAGGAGCAGGGGGAAAAATGGCATCCAGGCTTGTCTCTCTCACTCCCCTCCTTCTCTGTTTTAATTGCTCCCTACAAAGACATGTTCACCTGGAGTCAGAACAGTATTTCCCAAGTGGTGTTCTTAGACTTTCTAACAGAAAACACAGTGCTTTGCATTCTTCATTTATTTACCGAAAGTATGATGTAGCAAACTAGACAAGTCTGCTCACATTTCAAAATAAAGCCTCTAGGAATGTAATAAAAGCAGAGATTGTAAGAACCATCCAAATCAACGCAACATGAGTTTCAGAGCCATCCTGGAGCACAGCTGCACCACACAGCCAGTGGCACAAAAAAAAGGACCATTTAACAAGGCAGAAAGGCAATCATGCAGTCTCACTGAAGCAAGAGTTTTTGCACACCTTGCGAAGTTATATCTCCACTGGAACGAAAAAAACACATCCAGAATTTTCTTATATCAGTACAATTATTTAAAGTGAGACAACAGAAACACAGTATTTGGCTTTCATTTATGTATATAAAAAGAATGATGTATTTTCATGCATCTGGTACATTACAGCTGAAGACAGAAGTGAGACTCAAGAACCACAAAGGAATCTGAGGGCAATTAGTATTTCACAGAACACAAAATGTCATCATGATAGCAAGCAAGAACAGGTTCAGCTACACTATTTAGAAAGCCCAGTGCAAGTTGTTAACTGAAGCTGATATGTAAAGAACATTTTCCCACCTCAGCAGGACAATGTATTTCCTCTGAAAATTCACCTTTAAAGACAGTAAAAGTCAGAACTGTGAAGAACTGCACAAAATCTTCAGAAAACTTATTAATGTCACTAAATGCAGTTTTAGAAACAAACAAAAAAACCCACTTACCTCTCATCTAAAACTATACATTGTTTATCAGTTTAGTTAGTACTTGCTTCTTCCGTATCTTGTTTCTTTATGCAAAACTCTGGTTTCTTCTTAATTCTGACTTTATTTGCTCCAGTAAAATCTGTTTTTACAAGTCTATTGCTGTCTCGTGAAACCTGACCTCTTTGTAACAGGCTTGTTTTCATGGCAAGCGCTGATTCCAACTCAGAACCCCAAGAACAAGTCATTAAAGCAGTGCTGTTAAGAGGCCAGAGCTCTATAAAATGGATAAGAAACAAAGTCTCCAGAGACATACGTTGTTCCCAAAAACAACCTTGCAAAACGCAATAAATCTAAGTGCCTTTTTATTTGAGTTTCCCCTACCACCACTTCGCCAGTCTATTTAATCATTTTGTTCCCAGATTTATAGCCAAAAGAAAATGATTAATGCTACTCTGAGAAGCTGATGCTTCCACTCTTTTTAACTTGCAGGATACCAAATGCTGCCTACAGAAGCAGAAAATAATAGCTAGACACTGTATTTACTTTCATAAATCCCTGCAATTTATGTGATGGGAAGCATGTTTGTATAGTTACTTTTGAGAATGAGTATCTTTACAGGATAGAACTGTGTGGTTTATGCCACTGCCGATGTCTCCTGCACTGTATTGGGATTGAATACCATCCTGCATGCATGCATGCAAAAATGTTTTGTGTACCTAAACAAGTTAACACAGATTTAACTATTAAGGTATAAAAAAGTAAAACTTCGGCTCGTCCCTCACACCTTTCATTTGTTTAAATGCAGCAGCAGTCCTTCCCTCTCTTCAGTTACTAAAAAAACCAACACAACACACCCCCAATTTCATTCACTCCTGAAATTAAGACCTGAAGTTTGCTTTAACACAAGTCTGGTGACTTGTTCCATTACACTGCGCTTTCTACTCACACTTGCTGTCATTAAGTGATTTTCTGAACGAGCTCTCTTAAAAGGCAAAAGAAATTTCAACAATCTACGTGTTTATTGCTGTTCCATCACAGCTGACACCAGCCCAAGACTGGGCTACAACTGTAAAATAAGGACAGGATGGAAGATAAAACCCCTGAACTGGAACAGTGACACAGTTTTCACCTACCCAGAATGCAGCAAACATTGAGAAACTGCAGCACATGACAGTGACCCTTAAGTGTTTCTCAAGGGGTAATGGCCACTCAGAGAGAGGACTGCTCAGGTGGAGGGAACAAAAGTGCAGAATGCCATTTGTAGAAGGTATGTGTTAATGCTATTGGGAATTACACAACAGCCTTAACCCTTCACGTGAAACCAAGAATATTTCCAGTTTTTTAAGCTCTGGGGTGAAGAGTTTTCACTTGAGGAGAATAAACTCCTATGTTAAAGAGAAGCTCTGGCTTTTTACAAAGAAATGGATTTCAGGGCAGCACATGACAACTTTTCTTGATCCAGTTTTTGTGATGCTCTCTCTCTCTGAAACAGTGTTAAAGAATACAACAAATATGTATGTGTATTACTTTTTAGTACCAATTTGCACATACTTTCTTGTAGTTTTGTGCCACTCCTCAGTTCTTGCAGGAGTGAGGCTTAAAATAGATTATCAAAAGTTCAGCAGTGCCTTTTGGCTACACAGACACACATTTCCAATGATTTGCTGCTCAAATGGCACTCTTTGGTCTGGATCTGGATTAGGAATCACCTTAATTTAAGTACATACTGACAGATCCACACACTCATCAAGACTGCAGACTATTCCCCTCATTTCTGAACAAGCATTTGGAGTACACAGAGCTGAAGCTGTCATTAAGTGACTCTTTCCCAGGAGATGCTACTAAAATTAAGTATTTCAGAGCTAAAATTCTGCTCAGTACATACAGTTCAGAGCTGAATGTCACACAAATAGAGCAATATGGACAAAGATTTTCAAAACTCTAAGTGGAAAGGGATTACTGTGAAAGGGCATTCTGTGTGTGCTACCACAAGCACAGTGATTTTCCTACACTTGCCCTTAAAACTTTAATTTAGTCTTGTTTGACCGAGAATTACTACTTTTAAAATGCAAGGCATAAAAATGAGAGATTTCAGGAGAAGGAAAGATTAGAAGAGCTGGGACCTGATTTGCTCTGGGAAAGGAAACTGAAGTGAGAAGTCTTACAAAGAAGGTATTGGAGAGAAGAGGGAGTGATGGTTCTCATCAATCAGTAAGAACAAAAAAAGCAGGAAGAGGTTTTTGACTGGAGCTGGGGAAATTCAGGTGAGGTTGCTAAATAGAAATGCATTGGCATGGAGTAGGCAAACAAGGGAGGCATCTGCATCTGCAAAGACTTTATCTCCCTCATTGTCTGAAGAGACGTTTTCCTCCTCTAATGGCTGTTATTTAAGGCAAACAACTGAGCTTGAGATGGAGCCGAGTTCCATCTGTAAGAGGAAGTGATATCATCCAGAACACATTTGGCCCTTTCAGGTACAAAGAAAAAGTGTCAGCTCATGAGGACTGTTATAAAAGACTGTAAATCAAACAACATACTGGTAATGGCACTCCTGTAAATTAACAGAGATTTAACTCTTCTGATAAACTGGAAATGTAGGTTTTCTGCTAAAGCTGGCTTATAATTTTAATTTCAGCCAGAATTGTTGGAAAAATAAGCTTAACTAAAATACGCTTGAAAATATTGCATTTTAAAGAGATATTCTGGAATTGCATATTTTTATGGTATTATTGCTTAAAACTTTAGTTTCATATACTTAGTTTTAAGTAAGAACCATAGATAAATACAGTGCTGAAAGCCAGATACTTAAATTTAATTGGAAGAAAATTGGTTGCTTTTCTTAAAAAAAAAAAAAAAAAAAAAAGAAAAAATCAGAAGCATCACAAAATGAATAAATCAATCATCAGATAGATCATACAGGCTGCTGACTTCAGTGCCAAGATGTTAAGAACTCTATGAAAATTCTGGAGAAGGCTGTATCTGCTGCTTAACTTATTACACTATAATTTTAAAACTGCATTTTTTCTTTCTCTGTATTAACTGCTGGCAGTAAACGTTATCACACATTGACATGTTAATGAGCTGTGCTAGCCTAATTAAAAGCAACTGACAGCAATAAAACAACTAAACAACAATCCTCTCCTTCTCCCCAAAATCTAAAACCAGGGAGAGAACTGTGGTGTTCATAAAATCATCCCATGCCTTCTCTCAGACATAACTTGAGGCTCTCAAGATGTTTGTTGTTCTCCCTTGCACACTGAGAAACACCTGCAGGGCGAAAGGGAGGAGAATAAGGCCCAGTCCTGTTCCAGCCCGGAGTGCATTCAGGAGAGAAGAGCAGGTACTGCACAGGATCCTCACCTAACACACAATGGAGTCCTGATTACAGGCTGAATCTCTAACCCCAGTACCCACAGGTTTTAACATCCTTGAACTAACCGGGGCCCAACCACACCTGCAGTCCCAGAGACCTATAACTGCAAAACTGCCTTTCTTTGCATTTCAAACAAGCTTTTCCAGACAATTTCACTTCCAGAGGCAGCGTACATTTTAAAGGATTATTGAAGCAGTCCACCACACAGGAATCCAAACACAGGTGTGTATCTGGTATAACTGCAGCAGTCAGAGAAACCACAGTCTTTAAGCCATCCCACTTCACCTCACTGATACCCTGGGAAAGGTTTTGCTAGAATGGCACCTTGTACCCAAATTAAACTAAATCCTTTTAATGCGCAACAAGGAGATTGCTTGCTGTTAATCCCTGGATTTTAATGAGGTACTAACACCAAACTGTTCAACACGACTAAAAAAATCGGTATTCGCTTGAATTGCCTGGAAACATGGCCATCCCTGGTAAAGGGCATTCATTTCACCTTTCTGGTTTGTTTCCCAGCTTCGTATTTTAGCTTTGATTCCTGCCTTTCCTTTGTTCTATCAAGCTGGTTACTAAGAACTCACTCTTAGAAAGAAGACAGGATAGAGCCCTAAGATTATATGATAGTAACTAGTTTGCCAGTTATAGAACATCCAATTTCCCAATATGGAAAAGAAAGCAATTTTCCTGGAAAACCTTGAGGTTGCACATAAAAGGGCGGGGCAGGGGAGAATGACACCTAATTCAGATATTATGTAACAGAAGAGAACTAAGTGAAGGAAGAAGGAAAGAAAAACAAGAGAGAAATGGAATCTAACAGTAGTCACACAAAGAAAAGGACTCCTCAAACCACAGTATCCTGTCAGTCTAAAAGCCCTTACAACCAGGTGTAGAGTTTTTACTACAAACATTGCTACACAGCAGGACTTGGTTGCCACCTAAATTAGTCTTTTTACACTAATTTTACACTATACAGAAATATTTCAGTGCTTCTCAGATTCTTTGTTAATATTTTTCTCCAGAAACATCTGAATATGAAGGCCAATAGCCAGCACAGAGCTTTTCACAAGACAAAAAGCCCATGTATTTACAGAAGAACTACTGTGATGGCAAGATGAAAACAGTACAGAAAAATCTAAGTGCACATTTAGCCCTAAAACTACACTGCCAATGCCTCAGAAAAATCAGGAGGTTTTCCTCAGGAATAGTTTTGAAAAATGCCTCTATAGTCATTCCAGTGGCAATGAAACTTACATAAAAGAAACTTGTAAAATCAAACATGTGGAAGAAAATCTTTCCCTTCAGTAAGAAAGCAAAAGGCTTAAGTTTAAATTTATCAAAATTTTCTTAAGTTAAACATGTTCCCAGAAAAAACTTAATGTACCAATTTTCTCTTGCTTAAATGAAAATGAAAAGATAAAAGAAACGTTCCTTTATGACTTTATAATTTAGACTGTGATAGTATGAACACCCCAGCAGCAGTTTTGAAGATGATAGTTCAGAATTGCATTAAAAAAAGGAGTCCAGACTCTATTACCTTACAATTAAATAATAGGGAGGTTAAAGGAAACTGCCACATTGATTTGACACTATCAATAATTTATATGGGACCCCAATTAATCTCTCTATCCCACAGATTTTTCTTAACCCTTTGCCATGCAAAGGGATTGCAGGCATTTTAACATTCCAAAGCAGGTGGATCAGAATTAGAGTTTGTAGAGAACGGGATCATATTTGACAACGATTGTTCTGATGCTTTGGGATGCCCTGCAGAGCTGCCTTTTTGTGAGCTTTGCAGCACAACTTGGCTGCCTCTGGCTTCCCTACACCTTTTTTTCCCCCCCTAAGCCAAAGGACAGATTTCATCAAAACATGACAACATTTTGGGAGCTCCTGGCACAGCTTATTGGCATTCATGCACTATATATTCACAAATCCGGAGAGTTTAAAAGCCAGACAACCAAGGCTGCTACCTCTTTGTTTCTTCATTTTTCCAACCTGTTGACCAGGAGGAGTGTTAGCTTTGATTTCAAGATGCTTTGAGTCAAGGCCCTACCTTAGAGAGGAGACCTTTTAAAGAGACAATACTGCGGATCCTCAACTCTCTAGGCGATGCGTGCATTTTACCAGACCTTGGGCACATATGGCTTTGTTGAGATGGGGAGGAGAAATGAAAGAAGACTGGAATGAGAGCTGTTCTGGTTTGTTTTACTAATCTTTACCACAAAAAATTCCTATATGAGTGCATAGTCAATACTTCACTGAAAACACAGACCTAAACACTAATTTAAAAAAAAAAATAAATAAAAAAGGTCCAAACACTTAGTTTTTGGTTAACAAGTTAACAAATGTTAACAAAAAGTTAACAAGATTAGAAACCCCATACAGAGAATGAGCCATGTTTGGCCATGAAATTTGCCATTTCCTATAGACAAAACTGATCCTTCACAGCACGTGCTCCTCACATTTCAGTTCACAGAACAGTACTGGCAGCTGTAGCTGAGGAGCAAATCTTTCTGAGGCATTAGCCTGCAAAAACCTTTGAAAATCCCATTCTGAGTTTTGGAGGGACCAGCAAATGCTCTGCACATAGCGGTAATTACAGAAAGCTTTCACTGATAAATACCTAGAAGATCCCAGATGAGATAATGAGGGAGGATTTGGGCCATCTGCCCTTTCTGCTCTGGGCAAATCTCCTCCAAAGACTGCTCAGCTGAAGGGTGAGCTCCTTTGCAGAGCTTACTGCACTTTGCCTCCAACGACCTGCCAGGCAACTGCACCTGGGGAAAGGCTGCTCTGCCAGAACTTATGACCACCTTATTGCAAAAACATGTACTCCTGGCCTACCACATACATAATTCTGCCACTAAACTAAACAGTGAAAGGGAAATGCAATAAGGAAAGTAATGGAAAAAGGAAGAAACTTTGGTACGTTCTAATTTCTCCTTTCCTCTCATATTTTTGCCAACTTGCTGGCAAATATCTAAGTGCCATGTTTAGACAATGATTTCCAAACTAAGATGCAGATCACCAGGAATTACTCTCCAATCTCTGATAAGAAGGGAGAAAATAATTCATTAGCCTCATATACAAACCCCATACTTACAAAGTACAATGCAAAACTTTTTTTTTATGCATTAAAATCTCTGCATAGCAATGTTCATAATTGGCTTTCCTCCCACCCCCCCCAAAAAAAAAAAAAAGCATTTGCCCATTCACAAACTAGTCACTACTTTCCTGGTACTAAAGAATGCTGTAATCTAAAGGCAATGAAATGGAGAAGCAAAGAGGTCAACAGCTTGAGCACCCTTGAACAAAAGTTCCCTTGGAGATGTCAGCTGCAATCTCATTTGTTTCCTCTAACACTTTCAGGTCCCTCTGCTCCTTTCTTTAAGGCTCCTAATTCAATGACTGACAAATGATCATTTTAAAAATCTCTGTGCAGGAATAACCAAGTCTGAATGTGTCCACTGAAGATCACTAAGCTCTCCACCATTTGGGCTGGGACTAGGTTCTGTAAAAGGCTCTATGGCCACACATAGACACAGTTTTCCCCACCTTCTCAAAGTTAAGACCAGTCTGAAGTTTCATATATAGTATTCTCTCTCCCTGAAAACTTGGAAGTCAATTAGACTAATCTGGACTAGGTTTTTAGGGAAATGTACTCGTTTATTCTTTCTTTCTTTCTTACAGCATATCCTTTTATTCCTTCATTCTTACAGTACCCTCAGAAAGTATGAAAGTATATTGTCTTCTCCATATACAGAATGGAAGTTATTGTGAGCAAGTTTCTGACCTATTCCAATGCAAAAGATCAAGAGAAAAGGACTCCAATGGATGCATGTTGAAGACAGTTGGCAGGAAAGGAGAACAAACTTGAAAAAATAAGAAAAAATACCCCAACACATCTCACCAGCCCCAAAACTGAGAAGAGCCTTTTCCTTGTCCTGATTTTGCAAAATTTGGTCTTGTTTTCCTTAAAAATAAAACAAAACTTTCTTCCCCTCTTGAAAGAGTTCATTAGAAGTGCAAGGTCTGGAGACAGGGCCCCAAAGAAAAAGTATCATCTCTGGCTACTCCAGACAAAGAAAAAAAAAAAAAACAAAACAAAAACCAAACACAGGAGACGAAAGAAAAAATGAGACGTGGTTCTAGAACAGCTTCCCTTTGGTGAGCCAGTTTTGGAAATGCAACCCCTTTCTACACATATGGACATCACTGGAGGCAGAAGCAAGCCTTACCACTGCCATTTATCTATTGACTCAGAAGCTTTCAGCCCTGTAAATGTTTGTTTTCTGGGCACAGGACTCATCAAATGTCACAACTGACTCTCAACATTTAAAAATGTGGCTGGCTTTCTAAGCTTCCCTTCTTGGATAAAACTGTGAATTCAAAATTATTATAATGAGTATCACAATACATCAGGAGTCTCCCTGACACTGATCAATTTTTTCAATGATAAAAGCAATAATTTCATCTCAGAGTATATTATACTTTACGAAAAATGCTCTTTCCTTTTGCGGAATAGGCACGATATGTTCCCTGTTAAGTTTTGGAAAGTGTTAACCTTAGCAACAGAAAGAGTTCATAATTAGCATATCTGCTGCATGTTAAGGAAAAAACTCTCAAAACAGGAAATAACAGGAGTATCCTCACTGATAAACTACCAACCCAGGAGTGCCAGTTCATTCTCCTGCCCATCAGGTGCTCTTAGAAACACACTGAGATGAGGACCCAGAATTGCAATGCAAGGGCATGCATCAGAATTCCCAGCCTCTGAAGGAGGAAAGCACAGGATAATACACCCAGGGCTTTCTATTTTACTCTGTCAAAGCAGCTGATGATGCTGCAACAATGCCACTTTCTGCCTCTTGCAGCTTCATGGAAGCTATTCACATGACCACACATAATGCTTTACTACACCTCAATCATTTAATAAGAGGCAAAAACCACACCACTACCACCCATGCCAATGAAATCAGACATACATATCACCTCAGGAGTTATCACTAGCACAGTTTTAAAGGCTTAGAAAATATGTGGTTCTATAGATCCAACAGTTTATTGATGGTGTAACTGCCATACTCTACTGAGCCATGTAAACAAGCATGAGAGATTTGATCTTTTCACTTCTGAAGGCATCCCAGCTGGGGTTTTCCCTTCTCAGTCTATCTATCATCCAGACAACAGTGTGTGGCCACAGAAGGCACAATAAATGCTAATGCACTTATCAAGGAATTCCCCTCTGCTCCTCTGCAGACAAGAAACGTAGGAAATAGGAGAGAAAAGGCACACAGTAAGCCACATTAACCAGCTTCAAAGCTGCTCTACTTGTGTGGCTGCCTGCATTCAGGAGAAAGAACACCCCACTTTCTCCCTTGCAAGGACTGCCTTCCTCCAGCGCTTTGCCAAGTGATTGCCTCCTAGTATCTGTGCTTAATCCTACAGATGCCTTTCTTTGGAGCTGCTGCCTTTCTGTGAAGAATTAGTTCTGCTTAATAGCCCAACTGTTGCATGGGGAACATCCAGCACAGTTTTGCACTTTACAACATGAAGACAAGGATCAGAACACAAGCAGGATTTTGCAACAAAAGACATGTTCCTTCACAACCATCCTAATCTGGCATTACAAAAAAAAAAAAAAAAAACCCAAAAAAAAAAAAAACCCACCACAAAAAAACCCCCACACAAACAAACAAAACAAAAAAACACCCACACCAAAAAAAACCCCACACACAAATTAAAATAGAAATCGAAAATTAAAGATTGACGGCTATGATTCTTAGGTTTCTCAAAGAACAACAAAAATGCAGTAATGGCTCAACACAACATAGAAAAGACAATTTCAGCCCTGTGCAACACGAGCCTGCAGCACTGCATGCATAACTCTGCCCCACTGTGACCACTGAATTTCACTGCAGATGCCAGCACAAGGGTAAGACCTCTATTTATCAGTCATGTACCTCTAAAAATAAATAAATGCTATTCCTGGGTAAAATAAAACTAGACCCTAAGCAGAATGCAAAGCCCACTCTTCCCCTCACCCTGCCCAGCTCATCAATCAGAGGAAGCAGCGCAGAGCACATCCCAGGACAGCAGTGGGGCCCCACACATTCCTGGGCTGCACCACCCACCCCTGAGCCTTCCTTCCCTCACATCTGGGGAAGGCAGAGGAAGAGGTTGCATTTCATACAGTGGCAAACTGACACCATCCACATCTGAACGAGTGTAAGCTGATATGGCTGTGCTGGTCAGTCCTCAGACTGTCAGAAATGCTGTCCCCGAGAGATGTGAGCACTGTCCGTTTTTGGCTTACAGAGTTTCACAATCAGCATCCCAGGATGAAAGACAATTTCACTGCAAAATGCTGGGGAGAGGTGCTGGGAATTCAAGCCCTTCAGCCCCCTCTCCAAATGTCAACATTTCAGCATTCCCATGGGGAAAGGAGAGAAGAAATGCCTCCACTCTCAAGGGCCAAATGCCTTCAGCTTGTTTCCCTGTCACCAAATGCCCCACTACTGCATTACACAGCCCACAGATCTTGCCCCAAAAACAGTCTTTCTACAGAGAGGAGTAATGAACAGCTAATGTCTGAGTGTCCTGAAGTTTGAGAGCAGCAGGGAGAAAATCAGAAACAAACTTCACACAAAACAAAAGAAATAACAAAAGGCATTGTCAGTAATACAGAAGCTACTTAAATCTTCTAACCAGATGTGTATCTGAAAAATTCTGGAGGTAGTGGAGGGGGAAGACTTTACAACTCTTCCAATTTTTACATAAAACAAATCAGAAGTGCAACTTCCAGGTAAAAACTGCATTGCCTTCACTGTCTTCAGAGGAAATCACCTTGCTATGGCTAGTGACTACTTGGGTGGGAGGCAATTGTGGAATTGCTGGATTTCCGGTTTGCCCGTAGTCCAGCAAACAGTCCTGTTCTACCATGTAGGTAATACCTCTGGTTATTAGATTACTTGTATTTTCTAAAACACAGTGACAACCCAAAGCTCGTTCTTTATCTCCAATGCAAGGCCATGAATCAAAGCCCACAGGGAGGCCCTGAGGGAAGTGTTCCCTGGAGCACAGAGAAGCCCCTACCCCCATCTCAGACATGATGCTCCAGCCTGGAACCAGAGAGCTCTGAGAAAGGGGACTGACCCCCAAGAAATGCAGCTGAAGGCATGAAAAGAATACCACTAGATCTCCCTCAAAGAGGCTGCCTGTTCAACAGGTGTTTCAGTTATCCCAGATTTCTGACACATATGTAGAGGTGTATAACAGAGAAGAGTTAGCAAGGTTATATTATCTCAGACTTCCTTCCTCTCTTGTGCTCTTAAGATAGTTAAGCCATACCTTTAGCCTGACAAACACAAAATTCTCTCTTTTCCCTCAAAAAAGAGAGGGAGAAAAGAATACAATGGATCAAGCCTCACTGTATTTTCTTCTAAATTATGCACTTGAACTTCCATCAGCAGAAGGATAACACCTTGGCCTGAAGCCAATCAGAAATCCCTCATAATGTGTTCAATAAGCCAAATCAAAACAATACATAGCTTATGAGAGTGGGGTAAAGAAACTTGAAGGTCATATTTCATCTGCTGCAGCTCATCACGTTCATTCAAATGGAGGCAGAAGGTTAACTGGCAGGATCTGCTCTTTAATGCCTGTTATTTCCAGTGGAAGGAGCTAAGCAACAACATACTTTTCTCAGTACTTCATGAAGAGGACCAGCAAGAAAATCCTAATGCTAAGGAAACACAACCCAGCTGGAGGGCACATGGACAGAGGAGCCTGGCAGCACAGTGAAGCTGAAACACACCTCCCTAGTACAACTCAAAAGTTGGGGTTTGGATGTATTAATTATAAAACTGAAAATGTGATTCAAGTCTCATAAAGCATGGAAACACCTTCCTATTTTTTTTTTTTAAAGATAGTCTAAGCCAGCAGATAAAAACAGACAGAGAGCTCTCCTGAGCATTTAGAAAATTCTGGGTTTGTGCAACAAACTATTGTTCATCAGGTGAAAACAGGGACTAGAGAGAAAGTACTAGGTTCTACCCTCAGGTGTACAGTTGCCTGTGTTGTCTGAAGGAAAGCAATTATTAGTTTGATCCTGTAAAATTTATTCTCTTCTCAGTTTTCTCTTCATCTAAAGCAGAAGTAACACACTAATCTTTTACTTACTCACTTTCCTGGACTGCTTAAAACCATATATGAGAGTTAGCAGGACTATTAGTACTCATATAGCACACACATTAAAATGAAAAGTGAGATTAATAGAAATTAATATACTTAACTCTGTCATATCATCTAATCACAAAAATCTATGGATTTGTTGGCAGAAAAACATGGGGTGGACAAACCATAGAAAGGAGGGCCAGAAACAACAAAAAAACAAACAAAACAACCTTATTGCACTGATGGAATTGAAATTATCTGTCCTACATCAGCACCACACTGCACTGATAAACTAAATCTCTCTTTGATTGAGGGTCGAATTAAAACAGAGCAATGCAGGAACTCTTCTGACCCAAAAGTAATCCACTCAATCATATAATACATCCCCTTCCTTTTAGTAAAATGAATAGCCCTCCATAGAACCTTTTTCTTCCTTGACAAGTCCTTGACAGAAGAATGTGAATCTGGACAGTTAAATGAATCAATCACCAGCTGCTAGTCTAGGGCCAAGATGGTGAGCCGAGGGGCCTGCCTGAGTTCACTGACCACTGGTCAAAGCAGGACAAAGGCTCTGCCTCTATGAATAGTCTGCTTCTGGGATCCAAAGGTCACTGGGCTGCCTTGGAAACCGTCCCCTTTGGTTATTTAAAGTTCTCAGGCTATTCTGCCACAGATATTATTGTTTCAGGTGGTCACCATCTTTCCCCATCACAAGTTTGTGAAAGGCCAGGCAAACCGAAGACAATGGTGAACACGGCAGCAACTAAATAGTGACGAAAGGAGCAATTAATATAAATACAAATAATGCTTTATGCTTTCTCCTAATTCCAGCTTCCAAATGTGCCTGTGAGAAACATGCTCAGAGAAAGGAGGTCTCAGCATCCAAAGGTCCAGATCCCCAAGAGGATCCAGGTGCACATATCTCACTGAAGGCATGACATCTTGAATACTTCACTGCCTTTGAGATTCTTTACATAAATGTGCCAGGAAAAAGAAAAGAAGAAAAAAAGTATTAGGGCTTTTCTCTAGCCATGACTGTGGGGCTGTATTTCCAAAAAGCTGCCCTATGGCTCAGCTTAAGACCTGTACCCTAACAAGTAGGTGGTACTCTAGGCTATGTGCTGGAGTGAATACTTGAGTGAACAGGAGGACCAGATGGAGGAGGACGTGCAACCCTCAAGTGCTAACACCTCCCCAGTACTGGAGCCCACAGTCCTGCCTGGCACCTCAAAAAAGCTTCTCCTGTACACCAGCAATAAACCAAATTTCATCTCCGTCAGGTCACAGAGAGAGTGAAGTTTGCACTGACAAACACCAGAGAGCGTTGAGATGAGCACACACACATGTATGTATATTTTAAAATATTACCTGAGGACTTTTATTATCAAGCTAAAGCTATTGCTAAATACATGCTTAGACACCAGTCCATGTTTTGGTTGAATCAAAACGTTCTGACAAACTTACTTGTCTTGGAAGTTGCCACAGGGCCCTCTGTCACAAGTCTTTTTTTCTGACACCCTGCCCATATGAAACTCTCATAATTTCAAGTTATACTTATTTCAGGGGGTTTTGCATTACAGACGTCATCAGAGAAACTAAGCTAATCCCTAAACTTCCCCACTAACACAACATTCAGTATATGTACCTGTTACATGTCACACACACAATATGAACATTTCCAAGCCCAAATACTCAGAAGATGGGAAACTGAAGAAATGAAGGTGTTTATGTAACTGATTTGCTCTGTTTATATACATGCTTTAGGAAACAATACAACTGCACAATCACACTTCTCCCACTATTCACAGCACCAAATGAATGGTGCTCACATAATGAGCATCTATTCAATATTTTGTTTTCTCCTCTCTGTTCAGTGTGTGGCCTCATTCCTTGTTAATTACACTCTGTTAAGCACTGCCGTGAAAACAGAGTTACCAACTTCCCTATGGCCATTTCTGCAGGGCTTTGCAACACAGTTCTTCACAAGTGTTACGGCATCTCCTTTCACAACACCCTGAGATTACATTCTATTTTAATTTTACTGTTGGGTATGGACAAACAGTTGGATGGTGGACTGAAGTATTCACTAAATGTAGGTGTCCTGGATATGACGCTGACCCCTCACAGCACTCCAAGTGTTGCAATCATGGACAGCTCCCCCAGTTTGTTGCAGCTCCAAGTGATCAAACCTCAGACCCTCATATCACACATCAAGACTGTAAAAACTGCAATCATAGACTTCCCATGAAAAGCAGGCACAAGTGGACTCGTCACATTTTACAGAAGCTTTTGCTGAAGCAGCAATGCATTTTCAACATTCCAAAGCTCCCCTGTCTAGGAGGTTATTCTTCGTCTTTCTGAAGTTCTCAAGGGAAGTCAAGGCCTCCTGGGTCCACCTTTCATGTCCTGCAAGATCAGCTGCTCTGATGGGCACACTCTCTTGAGTCAGTCTTTTCCAGACCCTTAGTCCTCTCCCACTCCCAACTTGTACCCATGGCAATCTCCAAACAGAGCCAAACGCAGACCATCTCCACCAGATTTTCCTGAGCACCAGCCCCTTCCCACCAATGCTTTTCTCTTACCCTTCCTGACCTCCAGACACATGAGACCTCTCACACCTCCACCTCACCCCTCTTCCCCTCCCAAACTTCCTCTCCAGGTAATTAGACCATTGTTTCCAGCTTTCAATGCCAGCTGGTTTCTCCAGGCAGTGTTAGATCACACTTCAGCTCCTCATTAATGCAGAACAGGGGGGTGGGGGGAAAGCAAGTCTACATCTGTCTAGGACTGCTTAGAGGGAAAGCCCAGCTTGGTGTTCACAAGCACAAACAGCACCCTCTGTGTCTCCAGCAAGTTAAGCTGAATGAGGCTGTGCTGAATACGTGTCAAAAATAAGTTAGAGATTTTTCCTCAGAACTTACAGGACAACCAATTACAGTCATAGCAACAACAGAAGCTACACAAAGACCACTTCCCCAACAAATCCTACGTTTCTGTTCCTTAAGCAGGTATTCCTAAGATGTCCTAGTGAAAAATAAAAATACAGAGAAAACAGTTTCATCTTAGGTTTGTTCTAGAGAATAAATTATTTTAGTATACACAGTCTTGACAAAGTACACTGTATTTAAAAAAAATCTAAAAGCAAAGAGATAGATAGCTCTTCCCAAATAGTCCCCAATCCCCACTACTCCTGCCTACTCCCCTCCAGCCAGCTCCAGCAAACCAGTGCACTTATTAAACTTCATGTCTCACTGCAGTTTCCTTTCTCACAGCTTCATGTCTATGTCACCAATGGACTTTTGTATCTAGTACACAACAAAAATCCCACAGGCTACTTACTCCTTCCTACTGAAGGGCATTAAAGAAAATGTCAACACAATAAACATTCACCTAAGCACAAAGCACAGATTTTGAATGTGCTTCATTCTCTCAGGAGGATCTACTTCCAGCATCACCTCTGGTGCACAAAGTGTACATGGCTCTGAAAGGAAAGAAATACTCTTTCTGAACTGAAGTGCAATAAAATTCTTCACAGAAAACGTTTATTCTGTTCTTAAAACTGACCATTGTCAATAGTCTCTGACCATAGAGGAGCCTAATACACTACCATGTGCTCCACAGTGATACTTATCAGCAGATTAGAGACGTTGCCTTCCGTGCAGAGTTTCCTGCAGCTATTTTATGATAGCTAATATAGGGGTTTCTTTAGTGTGCATAGTTTTTATTATTTTTGTTTATTTATCTTAAATAAATCTATGTAAAACCAGTAATTATATCAAGGGGGGGAGGGGAGAATAAAGCCCTGTTTAGATTTCAGGGATTCACCATCTGAAAGCTTTTATTCTTCCACAGTGAAGGAAAGTTATGACCTTTGACACGTGGCCATGGTGCCAAAGAAACTGCTCATAAATGTGTGTCAGTAAAGAAGCAGAAATCAATAAATTCATTTAATCCAGTGAACTATTATGTAGTGAGACACAATATATTTTAAAGAGCCAACTGCTCTACTCTTTCTCTCAAAAGACAAAAATTTTACATAATGTATTTTTGGATATTCAATTTATGAAGGTTTGACAATGTGATTATTATCTTAGGCCCATTAATAAATATTTTAGTCAAGTTATGGCACAATTTATGAAGTGCATTCATTTCTGTTAGAAAGATCCCTGATAGAGCTGGATTCAGGTAGCACAACAAGAACACTAGCTGGTGGGCAGACACCCTATTAACAACCCCTACTATTATTAGAGATGGATATCCACAGGAATCAAACACTGGCAGGTGTTAAAAGTGCTTTTTTTTTTTTCCCCCCACACTGGGAAAAGAGCACACTGCTCAAGAGTAGAAAGAATGGAATACTGTTCACCATTCCAAACACAGTAATTTTAAAAGACCCAACAAAGCACTGGTCTACAATGTGTATTATAAAGACTTGCAGCAATGCATGTGGTCACCTACCATACACTCTACGAGAATCTATAATAAGCAACATCAGGTAAAGATTATGCCCATTAAAAACAGTACTAGATGCCATGTGCTGGGAATGTCACAAAACTCCCATCAATGCTACCAAGAATTCCAAGTTAATTTCTTGTACATTGTAGGATAAAATTGAGCTGCCTTCCCAGCACAGACTGGCTGAACTAATAAAAGCAGGATCCAGTTTCAACCTCTATTGAAGATCAATGATAAATCTGCTTGCAAACTGTGGGCCACAGGGCTGTTTGCATAAATAAGCATTACAAGCAAGAGGAAAGAAAGAGCTGGTCAGATGCTCACTTAGGCTGCAGAGGGGAGGTGGGGGAAGGAAGCGTCACCCTTGTAATTTGGGACACGCTATGTACAAAGTTTCTCTCTCCTCAGGCAAAATGACAGAGTCGTGCCAGAACTCCCAGAGAATATTTCCAGTTAACATCAATTTACCGGATGTCACAGGCAAGTTTAATGAACAAAATGATAAATGTCTGTCAATGGCTTCATAAAGTCAACGAATTCTCCTTACAAAGAACATACATAATGCACAGCTCTGCCTGAGGCACATGCTACAGTTATTAGGGGTTTACTAGAGATCTTGATGTGGACAGTGAAATTGCAATTTAATAATTTACACTAGTTAATTTGCTGATAAGTCACCTAAACAACTTATTAATACGTTGAAGATTGTACAAGCAGGAGTGAGCGTTTAAAATTCTTCTGCACATTCAAAGACCTTGAGATTAATTTTAAAGTTTCTTTGAAAAGATAATGTCTTACTTGATAACATGCAGTTTTAACAGGCTGTACACCAAAAAACAATACTGTGTAACACTGAGCTGTTTTTATTGTACATCATTGTAATGGCTATCAAAACAGCTTTTTTTAATCACAATTATTATCTAAGTGACAGACAGACCACCTGAGACAAGATATTATACTTCTGGTCAAATAATTTTTACCTCATCTAAATTTGGGGTCAAAACGGACCTCAAAGTATCTTATGACACTTCCCTCCTCTGCCACAGCTGTGAAAATAAGCTCCACTGGAAAACAGCACCTCCTTCCAGTCATCAGGCAGGAAGAAGAAAGGAGGGGTCACCAGAAGCAGCTCTGCAGATCCAAAGCAATGATACAGCACATATGTGACAGCTTGGAAGAGAAGAGGAAAAAACCAAAAACTAACCAAATGCAGCAAAACCAGCCAGCACCTGATGTGAGAAAGAAAAAGAGTGGGAACACTGGAGAGGACGCAAATGATGGGAGAATTCTGAATGTTAGAACAGATCAGCAAATAGATGAAAAGCTTTTCTGTTTAATACATTTTCCTCTCCAGTTTAAGATGTACAGAAAGTGAATTACTCTCAGTACAGCTTAAAAGAACTGACAAACTCACTTTTTAAAACACGCTAATAGATGACTTTTACAACTTTAGAGGAAGAAGGTGGAACACTGTTACTTCACAGGAGAAGCTCATGTTGCAAAGGCTGAGAGCTAAGTTGTTTTTCTAAACTTATTTTGTCTTTTGTCTTTAATATGAAATGGCTTAAAGGAGAGCAAAAAAAAAAAACTAAAACATTAAAGGTTTTACACAAGGAATTCTGATCTACTGAAATGAGAACAAACAATGCAATCAATCAGGATTATTACCTGAAGACACTAAAAATCAAATCTGAAGATAGAGTTGCTTCTGCTCACAGAATCCCCTCCAGTTTCCAACATTCATGCATGACTATACACAAGACACACACCACAGGCTCTAAAGACTTAGTTTAACTGCCCCCAGCTACATATTAAAAGAACACCAGATGATACATTTAATGCTTGTAATAACTTTCATGTACCTCTTATGCCTGGTAATTGTTTCTTTGAAAACTCTCTCTCATAAGCAAATTATTTCAAAATTAAACTACTGCACCTCAGAGCTCAAGAGCATATTTCCATTACATGTACTTCTACAACAAGGTAAATGATTGCTATTATAAAATTCAAAATCATTATTTTAGCATGTTCTGAGGCTTAGGGGACTAGGGGGAGATACGTTTTGGTGTTTTGCCATCAGTGTACCACTCAGAGTAGCCTGCAGCTAAAGAAAAACTCTTTTCTCCTTTCTAAAACACTGTCCCGCCTGAAGAGGCAAGTCAGAAAAACTTGCACAGAATAGAATCTGTTACCCATCCCATCACCAGTCCCTTGACACCAGTCAGTCCACAGGAAAGTTTCTTCCTAAGATACTGTAGATGGGAAAACACATCAGAGACCCTCTCTGCAGCTACATTAATGCTTTTCACAATACATTTCTGTCACCATTCTAAAACAACAATCTTAAACCTTGCTGTCCAGAGTTCTACCAGGACTGTGATGGCGCACAGTTCTTGTCAAGGGCTGGAGATGTAATTTGCTTAGTTGTGTTCTACCATTGAAAAAAATTGGTAAAATACAAGTCAAAATGTAACTGTAAGGTCCTGGGAGGAAGTGTGTTGATCATTATTGTCTATGTTGTATTCCAGGAGTCATTCCTTTCCCCAAAACTTTGCCTACTTGCAGAAACAACATCATAAGATGATCTTCCAATAATTTACTAAAGTAAATGTATTCTCACTACTTTAGTCAGAGGAGGAAATCAGTTTATACAGTTATAAATGCTAGAACCACAATTACAGGAGGCTTAATAACTGCACTCTTTGCTGACTGTCCCTCCCCAGTAACCCTGCCAGGGATGGTGAAGTAACATCTTGGTTCATTGCAACTTTTGCCTCAAATGATTAAATTCTGATAAAAGCTTTGGATGTAAAGCTTGTTGTCAGCATTCCAACACCTTTTACAATGAGTTCATTTTCAGTATTTCATTTCTCACATTGCATTCTACTGCTGTGACATCCAATAAAAAAGAAGGTACTCACTGAACACTATCAGAATTACTACAATGTTCAGGCTAGAAGCAAAATTTACAGCTTTCTCATCAGCCAAAGTCAGAAATACTGTGACCACAGTGGGAGTTTTAGAAGCTGTTTAGTGTAACAGTGGCACAGAAAGACTCGGGAACCCTGAAACCCTCACCCCATAAAATACAAAGACTGCACATTCTGTCATCCTTGGGTTATCGTAATAAGAATCTAAGTGAACTCCCCAAGCATGCAGCAGACCTGTGTGCCTCTGAGGGGATGGATACTATTTCCCTGAGCTGCAGATGCCCTGGTGTGTCAGAAACCTCTGACCACAAGTGCCAGAGGTGGGCACTTGAGAAACAAGCACTATGAACAGGGCCTGGAGATGCCAACTGTATTATCCAGATGCCACTTAGCTTATTTTGCCGTTGTGAGCATTCATGTTGTTAAAAACAAAAAAAAACTTCCACTCACCTAAGAAGATCAAATTTGACTTCATTGCAAAAAAAAAAAAACCACAACCAAAAAAACCCACAACAAACCAACAAACTCATATAATTATTATTGAGAGTTTGGAAAAAAATAAAAGAAGGAGAAATGCCTAGTGATGCTTATTTATATTTTCATCCAATAAATTAGGAACGCCACTTCCCTCCAGAATTTTTACATACAGATAAACAGAAGAGGTTGCAGTAATTCCACAGAGTAAGTCACAGACAAACCCTCCACACTCGGGTGGTTTCACGACCATCTCCTTCCTAAGTCTGATGTTCATGTCTTTAAAAAAGTAACAGTTTAATCTACACAATGAAAAATTGTTTCCACTCCAGATGTAGGTTTTGGGAGGCTGCCAGATCGATTTCTAACTCCCAACACAAATCATTTAGTGTAATTTTTTTTTTCCACCTCTAACTCAATTGCTGAGACAATCAACTTTAAGATGTAGGCGCTGCTAAAAATGCTGCTGCTTAAAAGCTACCTAAAGGTTGACCCTAGTAACTAATGTTGACCATACAACCCACACTTACTCAACAAAATGTGGAGGCTTGACATTGTTGATTACTTTTTCACTTAGGTGGTGATTACCAGTTATAAAGACTGGAAGTAATCAATCCCAATTTAACAGCTGGGCCTATTGATGAAACAAACAAAAAAAAAAAAAAACGAACCACCAAAAAAGCACAAAACAATGCAAAACTAAACAAAAGATTATATCCACAATTTTGGAGACAAAATGTGGAAAAAAATGCAAAATCCTGAGGAAAACAAACCAAAACTAAGCACAAATTTGTCCAACAATGGTCATGACCCTATTTCTCTAGGAAAACGCTTAGTAACTTTTAAATTCTTCCTCCAAGATTCTCTTTTGTCATTGTCTTAAATTGTTCTGCACACCATCAATAGCCACAGCTGTTAAATTGTGAAGACGTGACAACAAGTCTCTAGGCAAACAACTGCTCAGAGTGAGATCCTTTTCTTTGGGATAATCAGAGCTGGCTGACAAAAGGGGGCCTTATTGAATGCCCTTTCAACAATTTCTACACCAAGAAATGCAGAGAAAGAGGTAGGGGGAAGAAAGGGAGCAGTGGGGGGAGCACCACGCTGCAAGAACAGGACAGCATCTTTTGCTGCTACACACTGCTCTGCAAGTAGAAAAGATCATTACAGGTTAGTGCAGGTATCACACTCAGAACCTGCACCAGGGGAGAACGGAGTGCTTACAGCCACAGCTCTGAACAACATCCAGCATGGTACCGTGTTGTCCTTCAGCATTTCTCATGGAGGTGAAGGTTTTATTAGCTACAGAGTAACCTGCCAAAAAGGTTGAGCATTCTTTTGAAAATGACGCTGGTAAAAACTTTATAATGTATAAAGTTACGGCAATAGAAACTAGTTAAAATCCTAACAACTTTGGTCTTACTAGTTAGGAAGAAAAGCAAGGGGCATGGAACACCTCAGTTTTGCATCATGCTTGTTACAAATCTGAAAGTGAGGTGTGGAAGAAACCCATAAAAAGCTCACTTCTCCAGTAATGTGGCAGTGGAAACAAACATTGTTCATGTGTACTGAGAAAAGTTTTATACATTTTTTTATCCTGGCAATAATATAAATATCCCTCAGACTGTGCAAGAGCTCTTGCAAGTGCAGATCAGTCACTGCTGAAAGAGCAGAGAATACCATAATACTAGAAAAAAGGAAAAAAACATGACTGGTGGTGATGTCTTAAAAGGATGCTGACAATGTCTTCTGCAAAAGTGCTGTAGGGCTTCAGGGGTCAAAAGATGCCGGGGGGAGTTCTAGAGGAAAATCTTACCATGCAAAGTTAAGAAAGAAAATATTTCCCAGTTTTCTTATTTCTCCAGGATATTTCAGTTAAAGAACAAAAATCTTACTGTTCTTCTTCACTGTTACCAAGTGACATTGCTAACTAAGATATGACTCATGGTCCTGCCTTAAATACTGGAATTTAAGTGTACTGACATTTCAGAAGCCTTCCCCTGTCCCCACTGAGCCTTCCCCACCTCCACATCAGTCCTCTCAGCTACATCAGTGCAATCACTCTGCGTGGCTCCAGGACAAACCATAACAGGGACCTCATTTGGGTTAAACACCATCTTTTGTTTTAATTCTATTATTTGAACCCAGATCAGTTCCCTGTTCAGTTAGCCACACATTCAGCTGTGCCCACACGAGGAATAGATAATGCAAAAGTGGGAACAAACAGCTGGAACTGCTAAGAAAACATGATTGTCACAGTACAGAATAAGGCTCAGTTGGATGCATTCTTTAGTGGAAATATTTAAAAGCAGAGCAAAAGCTGTTGTTAGGCTATGAAACCATAAATACGGCCAATTATTGGCAAGGCAGGGGGACCAGAAGTCACATCACTGCCACAGCAGGTAAGCAAAATCACGGATTTTCCCCAAAGTATAGCCTGCCACATGTGAAGGGCCCAGCGTTTCCCAAACTGCAGTGCAGGGCAGTGTGCACACAGAGTTTCCCTCCAGGAGCACGTTCCCAAAAACGTTCTGCTTGCATAACCTTTCACTCTTGTGAGAGGCAGAAACCTGCACACGAAGAACAGGGATTACATTTCTTGCAATTCACAAACATTAAAATTAATTCAGCCAAGTTACAAGGGGAGAAAGGGTTATCTAGGAATGTTGTTTATATACCATCCAACCATCCTAAGACTTCCATTTCCACTTTTTGTGAAAAGGAAATAAACAATGAGCATCCTGGCCAATCCCTACAGTGAATTACTGGCTTCAGAACATGATTCACCTTCTGCATTTTTTCTTGATACTATCTTATTGGAAGTCTAGCTTTTTCAGACAGAATCTTAGTTAACTGTGGTTAAACTGTCATAATTTCAAAATGAGGCAATACAAAAATCTCAGCTTGTTAACTTTTGGCTGATTCAAAGTCATACCAAAAGGACTTTCCCCACAGTCTACATTCCTTTTATATTCCATTAAAAGAGAGCTCTCTCAGCAGCATTAAGTTGAATTTTGAGTAAGTCATGCTCTTAACTATTACCATTTTACCCCCACACGCTGCCTCACAAAGAAGCACACAGGACCTCCTCCTTTCCGTCCTTGCATCAATCACCCTGCTTTGGAAGCAACTACAAGCAACTCAAACTAATATTTAGTTTTACCTAAGCACTACCTCAGGACCACAGTTTCCTTTTAAAAAGTAGGGGGATCTCACCAAAAAAAAAAAAAAAAGAAGCCCTAAATTAGTCAAATTCTTTTGTGCATGGATGAACAACAGGAAAGCAAAGCCTTGGGGCCTCTGGGGAGGAACCCTGTCCCTGCAGACCTACTCTGATGTGCTGGGGAGATAAGGCTCCATAGTGACACTTAAGGAAAGGCCTGCTCACATTTGAATTTCTGCATTCCTCAAGAACAATTCATGGCAATCACTAACTTTGCAGAGGAGCTACATGAAAGCTTTGGCCAATGAATGAGGGTCATCTGCTCTTTATCACAAGGGTAAACCTCATCCTGGCCAGTTTCTAACCTTTTAACCCTGTGAATTCTTAATTTGCACATGAATAATGGAATTCTTGCCAAGAGTGCAACCTTCAGCTTCCAGTTTCTAACTTTAGAAACCAAGACCTGATCTCCTTGTGTGTTCAGATCTTAAACTCTTGGACAGATTAAACTTTTTGATTTCCAAATGCAACACTAAACATTACAATTCTGAAGCAAAAGATAAGCTTATTGGCAAAACCTCTGACCAGACAAAGTAAAAGAACATCCTCGCACCCTGCTGCTACCAGTAACTGAAGAGAGCATTTGCTTTTTTCCTCCAAAGAAAGAATGTCCATTTAATGCCTATTCTCTACCTGTTTAATATGTATAGTTCCGTCTGTACCCTGACCACAAGGTAATTTGCCTTTGCAGCAACTGCTTCTAAACCAAATTATAAGGCTACAAAATCCCCCGCAAGACTTTGATTTACTTCACTTAAAATGTCTGCAAAATTCAATCAACTCATGATAGCAGGCAGAAACACTGTGAAAACGAGAGGGAAAACTAATTTTGCACGTGTGTTATGGGTTCCAAATTATAACAATACAAATTACTGCCTAATTTCACAGCTTTACAGTAAAGATGGCATTCTGAAACCAGTGAGATTAGGGCATGACTAAAGAGAAGAGACTGCTACTCAGGATAACTTCATGTTTGGCCACTAGTTAACCACTTAATCACTAAGTCAACAACACCTACTGTGATCATTATGGATCCACTATCTCTTCTAGTTTTCTCCAACAGCCATAGAAAACCTTTCAAGTATTCAAAGAAGAAAAAGAAACCTTTTGTCACAGTCTTACAGAAGAGCAGGGGAAGTGGGGGGGGGGGGGGGAGAAAGGGCTGCAAAACAAGAGTCTCCCTCCACAACATGCAACCTACTGGTTCACAAGTGAAAATTAACACAACAAAATGGAACTATCTTTCTGGTGAAATAAAGCCCACCCGAGAAACAAACATCCATAAAAGTTCAGTACTGTCTGAATAAAACCAGATACTACCACTGTATTACTCTGCTGTACTATATAGTGCTCTGTACTGTTCCAGAAGTTCTGTGATACTGAGCAGAGAGCTCATCCTGCAATATCTCCAGTTTAAAGTGGCCCTGAATTTTCCAGTCCTACACACAGAATCCACCAGCCACTCTTAGCTTTATGTTGGTTAACAACAACAACAAATTCCTATCCTCTTAAGAAAGGCTTTCTTCAGTCTAGTTATTACTGCTGCTGACACTCTAAAACATAGTGATGTGCATTTAAATGTCAAAAATATTAATACTTCATTTTTCACCATTTCACCAGAAGTACCCAAGTATTGCCTGGTCTATTAAACCTGTATGTGAGATGCCACGGTACAAAGTAACAAGTAGGCAGGTCTTTGAAATCAAGAGTTCACAGAGTTTCACGTTCTTACAGCACATAATAACTCATCACTTACTTGGAGCCACCTGCTTCCAGGCTAGTTTTGAAGGGCCCAACACTCTGGCTCAATGAATAAGGTTTTTCACACCTTCCTGGGGTATCTTATGGAGAGTTTTTATAATCAGTTCAGAAGCACACAGAAAAAACTAAGAAATTTCAACATTCACACATTTTTTTAATCTAAGCTAATGTATCAATTGTATTAAGTGGTTTCAGGCTGAATTTAGCAAAAGCTGCAACATAAAACTAACGTCAAGTTTCCACAGAGGTACCAGCACCACAGTTTTGTACAACTTGCTACTAAGAACAGGGTCAAAGAGGTCAAAGGAAGTCTTTTCCTATTAGATTAAGTTCATCAGTTAAGTCCTATTATAGAGGGAACATGAGAAGACTACATAAACTGTGTACTCTCTGTGTTATACTTTCTTTGAAATGAAAGTTTTCTTTACTTTGAGAAAATTTACTTTTCTTTGAAAAGTACATTCCCATGTACTTTTGGGAAGCAAAAGGTGATAGTGCTGTAGAAGCAGTCCAGTGGCAAAGCTCTGCACTGCCATGGAAAAAGGCATAGCATTCAGTTCCTGACACACATCTCTTGCTCAATATGTTTAAAGATGGTAGGAAAATGGAGGGCAACAAATACCCGGGGTCAGACTGTTAAAGCCATAAAGGCACTTAGACACAACTATTTCCTTCACCATTCATCCAGCAGTGGGGAGTCACCCTCTCACTTCCCAGGGGAACCACGGAACAGGCACTGATTGGTTCCAGAGTAGTCCCAAAGAGACAGCACCCACATCTGCCTGGCTGAACACACGTGTCAGAAAAGCAAGGCCTCAATATAAGCCTCACAGTTGCCTCAAAAACCTTTTCCCTCTTTCCTCTCCCAAAGACAGACATCTACACTAATCATTCTGCCCTGCCCCAAGATGGCACAACACATCAAGCTACTGAACAAAGAATTGTTTTAATTCCTTTTTTTAATCAGATTTGTAGATAACCCTTGTAAGGCTGCCAGAACAGCACTTGGGAAACAAGACCCAAGACTTCTGTAGCCCGTTGTCAGCATAATTCTGCATTCCCACCTGCTCCACAGGCTGGTGACCCACATGAGCCACCCACACAAGGCACCACTGCCCAAAAGGTCTCACAGGTGGCTGAGCTGCTCTTGCCACATCAGAGATCACCACAAGTTTCACTCATTATCCTTAAAGGTTTAAAAAGAAACAAAGGTTCTACAGAATTGCTCTGTACTTTTATACTTTAACTTTCCAGGTACACGATCAAAGTGCTAGGTTGTTGTGTGCTGTTCAGGGAATTGCTGTCACAAACTCACAAGCACTTAATAAACAAGAGCTGGGACTTACTTGCTAGTGTGAGGTGGCTTTTTTGACTGAGAATGGCCCCATACTTGTTCAGAGCTAAGCACTGGTAAAATCCTTCATCAGACAGCTCTCCTTTTTTTCCTTCCACCTCACTGATATACAACGAGCCATTGGATAAAGTGTAGATCCGTTCGTTTTCGGATACTTTGCCTCCGTTTTTCAGCCATGTAATAGTTATAGGGGCTTCACCGCGGGCTTGGCAGTCTAAAACCACCGGATCCTTCCTTGAGACAGTAACGTCCTGAGGCTCCTTCACAAAAAACAGCTCACTAAAGCAGCACACTCCTGAGGGGGAATAAAAAGACATTTTGCCTGTAAGGACAGACGTGTAAGCAGACACGTGCGAGTTACCGAGCGCCCTGCGGGCCGACCCGCAGCACGAGGCGGAGCCGTCGCTGCCACACGGCCCGAGCTCCAAACTCGGGCAACTCCGGGCAAACTTGGTGCTGACTCCGAGCGCCCGCGAAGCCGCCGGGCTGTGTGTCTGCCCCGCAGTGCCGAGGGCCCGCAGAGCCCGCAGCGCCTCCCGCACCCGCGCAGGCACCGCAGGTGCGGCCGCCCCGCCCGACCCGCTTGCTCCTTTTACGAGGCTGCCGAAACGAGCCGGAGCGGGGCGCGTCGTAAAAGGCTGATTTTACAAGGCACCGCCAGCGAAAGCCCCTGGCCGGAGCGTCCCCCGCCCCGGGGCTGCTCCCGCCCCGTCGCTGCGCGGCGCGAACAAAGCGCGGGGCCGGTCCCCGGTCCCGTTCCCATTCCCGTTCCCTTTCCCTCCCCGGCCGGTCCCGCCGGGGAAGGGCCGGATAAATAAACCCACGTGCGGCGGGGCCGGGGCGGACAATGGGCGGCGGGGCTCACCTGGCAGCAGCGGGAGCAGCAGCAGCAGCCGCGGCCGGCGGCGTTGCGGCGCCATTCAGCGGGACGGAGCTGGCATGCCCCGCCGGGCCCCGCACACACCGGGCAGCGGCACGGGGGAGGAGACTGCGCACGGACGGAGCGGCCGTCCCGGCCCTACTCTCCGCATCCCGTCTCCATTGGCCTTTGGGGAGAAGAGGGGCGATGGGCAGGGCCGGGCGGAGCAGGGAGGGAGGGACGCCGCTGGCCGGGGCGGGCCGCGGGGCGGGGGGTCGCGGCGGACAATGCCCCGGAGCGTGGGGAGGCGGTGGGACCGGCCGACCCCGAGCACGAGGGGATGCGGGAGCCCGCGCCGTCTGGGCAGAGCACAGCCCGGGAGACGGGGCATCTCCCGGACAGCTCCGGGACCCGACGGCTGCCCCCGCCGCGCCCCCGAGCCCCTCCGGCCGTGCCTTCCCCGAGCACCCGCAACACGTGCGCCTGGGCAGCCCCGGCGGTGCCGAAAGCACGGCTGCCCACCCAGGGCACCGGGCCGGGATGCTGCGGTGCCCCCGGGGCAGGTGCAGCGACGGCCAGGTGTGCCACAGCACCCTCCCGTCCCGATGAAACTGGCTGCCCACACGCCCGCAGACAAATGTTTGAATGTGAGGATGGGCATTCGTAAGAAAGGAAAAGTCAGGGGTTTTAGTGGTTCTCACCGACCCCTTCCTACAGGACCGATAAAAGCAATTCCAGGTGGCCACACAGGACAGCGCTCTGCTGCCGAGGATGAGCTGCTCTTTACTTGCCTCCTCAGAAAACAGCCTTAAGTTTACCTCTGCCTCAAGTCCGGACTACCTTGCCAAAAGGCAACCTAAACTGCAAACATGGCTTGAGAATCACGCTATCACCACCCTCTGGATAATGTGTGTGGGAGATACTATCAAATGCTGCCGCTATAATTTTAAGCTTTCATTTCCACTCCTGATTTTACTCCATGCTTGCAGCCAGTGATTTCTAATCTCTTTTTTTGTCCGTTTAGGGTTCTGGTTTCTAAAGTTAGCATGTAGGAAGGCATCTTCTTACTCAGCAGATTTGCCCCCTGTTTGCATTCATTGTGAGAGCTGCTGACTTCAGTGACAGGCAAGTTTTGACTGCTTTTTGTTCCTGCCAGCACTGCAAAGCTCACAGAGTCGGGAGCTGGCAGCCAAACCGGCCCCTTCTGCTGCATCATCACCAGGACTGGCTACAGCCTTGGTCAGTGACTCATCTGAAAGTCTTTGGGAGAAAATCCGAACTACTAAAATGTGACGTAAGCCACAGTCCAACCTACATCACCTTCCTCACTTGTCAAAAATACATGAGCAGAAGAATTAATCTTGCTCTGGTCTTAGCTGGAGTTTTCAGGGCAGGTAATTAGGAAATACTTGATTTACATGCAAATAACTTACCCAAAAGACATTCAGACAGTTCCACAGTCACTTTGCAGAGCAGGACTGCACGTGCACATAGGACCAAATACAGCAACAGGATCCACCTGATCCAGTATTTTTCAGTTTTCCTCGGTGTTTGAATTTGCCTAGTCAGAAAAGTGCGAACTATGAGGGGAAAAAAAAGTATCACAAGCAATTTTGTGCATATTATTTTTGAGCATTAATGATTAAATGTTCATTCTTTCTTGTGGCAAACCCACGACTTCCATCTGCAGCTCATGCTGGTACTCTCCTAATAAACTCTGGGTCATTAGTGTGATGTGAATTTGAGACTTCTTACATGACCTCAGCACATCTAGAAGACAAACACAACCACAGGGAATGCAGTACCCAGTAACATTTCGATGCTGCATGCCTTGGTCAGTTGGTGGGCTGGCTGGAACTGTGCCTGGGTAGATGAAATGTAATCTCCCCACAGACCTGTGCACTGTTTCCTGCAGGCACAAGTGGGTGGCTGAGCTGGGCTGCCCAGCACTGGACACCACCCCACCTGGCCCAGGGAGAACACCTCCTTGCCCAATTTACTAACCCTTTTTGAAGGAGGAAGTGGTCTCAGTGGAACAGGAGACCAAAAAAGCCAAGAGACAGGGCAAGGTGTAGACCTTGTGGACTGGTTTGCATTAGCTGCGTCATCTGTGCTCATGTCTATATCCTGGTGTGACAGGGAAACCACTTTACTGTCTCCTTGGGCCAGCAGATTTTGACTCATGAGATCAAATGCAAAGTTTGTCTTAAATGGCTTAGGAAAGGAATTGCTTCTCAGTGGATCACCCCTTGTGCCTGGGTCTGGGCAGCTACAAACACCAATATTTTCATTTTCTCATTTCTGTTTAACAAACCAAGTAATAAAATCCCTATTAGAATTAAGTAGTTCAATGACTAGATAAGCATAAACTCTCCCTGTTTAGTTTGTCAGAATTCATTATTTTAACACATTTGTCATTAATTAATTGGGTTAGAGATAGTGCAGACTTGTGATAACATATCTAAATTCATACTTAGCTGATAAAGTCATTGAACCACAGTACAAAGGCACTGCCAGTCGTAACTTTGTCAAATACCCCATGTTAGTAAATATGCAGCCAATGAACACAACTATCTGCTTAGCCAACAGTCTCAGAAGCATTATCTTGAGAAAGCCAGAAAGACAGTCTAGGAGTACAAGATGTTGCCAGCCAACATAAACAAAGTTATGCCTACTTTGCTGCAGAGCAGCAATTTTTCTTCTGTCACCAACAGATTTTTTTTTGCTTGATTTGCTCTGTATTTTTGGCTATGCAAACTCCCCCAGTTTTTATGGTTATTTTCAGACCCATATAAACCCTTTTCTATGCTTTCTCTTAGATTTGGGTCTGCAAACAAGCTGCACACATCTTTCAAAGAAATAATAACTTGTAATACTTAAAATAGTCAGCTCATCAATGTCTTAAAACCCAACTCAGTAGTAAGGGCTCTCTTTGAAGTGCTACCAACAGCTGGAATAACAGCTTGTTGTCCAGGTTGCTGTCTGGAAATAACCTGATTTACCTTATGCTGCATTTCAGCCTCAACTCTGGCCAGACCAGATGATATGTTTCCTGAAAAGAAAGATTTTAAGAATCAGATTGACATGAACAGATTTAACTCGGGGCTTTGCTCCACTGCTTTTCTGCCTGTGTGGAACAGCAACCCATCCAGGACTACTAAACTGGGCTGGGACTATAAAATCTGGAATTTTGGTACCATTATGAACCAAGGAGAGGGACTTCCCAAGACATGAATGAAATCTCATGACCATGGTGTTTAAACACTTTGTCTAAGACAAAGTATTATCGACATCTTTAGAAAGCAAACTGATAGGCAGGAGTCTTCCCTAGGATGGAACATAGCAGCCTCAGGAAAAGGGAAGCAGCTGAAAATTCGCCTCTAACTGGAGCTTTTCAAGATGAACTCTGTATTTATGAGATCACTGCAGCCACAAGCCCAAGGTAGAGAATGCAGTTTCTTTCCAGGTTAGGATCAGATTTTTCTGGTGTTAGCCCATTTACCTATCTTTCAGCTTAAACCAGAAATAGTTCCATCTGGTCTATTTGGTCAGTTCTGCACTAAGCATTTCACCCCTACCTGAGAAAAAAAATAACATCATGTTAGCTCTCTTATCCCTGTCCCAGCAGCATCAATGGTGTTTGGCATGGCCACAAACGGCCTGAGCTGGCTTCCCACATGCTGCCATGTCCCAGATGAGAAAGTTGCCTTGCCCATGTCATCCATTCTCACAATTTGGCTTCACATGGCTCTGCTCTAACACCATAATGTTGTGGAACAGAAAAGGGTAGGGTGGGAGACAGGACAACTGGAGAGAGAGCTGTTTACAGCAGCGAAGTGTCCCCACTGGCACATGTGCAATCACAACACTATCCTCAATTAGCTGTATCCTACAAGACGTGACAGTAGGGTCCTGGAGCCCAAATCCATTTTCAAACCAACATATAGTCATCATTCTGGTCTGCCCCCCCCCAGTCGGAGCCCTTCCTTGCTACCAGTGCCAGCTCATGCTGCTGTCAGGAGCTGCTGGTGTGAAGAAAGCTGTAGCTACAGGTGCCCAGGGCGGAGGAGAGGTACCATCACCACAGGCAGCTTAGCGTGGCTGCAGTGGTACTGGGGCTGCAGTCATTTGCCAGGGCAGGCTGAGAGCAGTGGTAATTGCCAGCAACCTATTAACTGCAGGGGAATTACAGCAATTTGCACCAGGCAGCTCTGCCTTCAGCCAGGCGAGTCCTCAAAGCGCAGCGGAGGGGCTGCCACGACGCTGCACTCCTGGCAGGATGTCATTAACTCTTCTTCTCAGGGAAGCCCCTTTTGTCTTTACAGTTCTTGCTCTGAGTGTTTTTGATCTGGTGTCACTATAAGCATGTTCAGACACTTTCTTGTTTCTCATGCCAAACTCCCAACCCAATTACAACTGTATTCACAGATTTTCAGTGTGTTACGCTAACTCTATTAAGACCCACCACACAAATGTTGACTTTTGGCACATTTGGTCACTTGGTAGCTTCTTGCTTCATTTTGAACCTCTGTACAGTTACCATCTCCATTGCCTTCTCAAAGGAGATTCACTCCTTCCATGAGCAGATGGGCAAACACTCTTTGGGCTGGGCCCTTGGGATGCTAATGAACTTTCTCTCCAGGGAGCCTTCCTGTACAGGAAAAGCACACCTTGACAAAGGGATTTTAACACAGATCTCATCTGGTTATAAACCAACAAACACCATAGTGGAAGAAGTACAATTATTGGCTACACTACCATTTTTTCCCTTTCCAGCCCACCTTCCACAAAAATGTTCCACTGGCCCAAATCAGTGGGTGTGCCTCAGCCAGGCTGTTTCACAGTGCCCCAGAGGCAGCCTCCAGGTGTTTACCCCCGCCCCCAAAGGCTCATCACACCAGAATGAAGAAGAACCTGCCATGAATTTCAACAAGACAACATCCTAACATTCTCCCCTGCTGCTGGAGGTAACCAGAGACAATTTGGAAGAGTGGCCTCACAGAGATCTGGTAAAATACATTCCCTCATTCACCCGTGCCCATTTCCTGCTGCTGGGAGGTGTGAAAAATACCTAAATATTTTTGGTCAGTCCTAGATGCAAGCCATCAGGTTTTGTTGGCACTTTTAAAAAAACCACATAGCTACAGAGAAAGGGGCATACCTGATCCCAGATACACTCTTGCCTTTACACACAGTCTAAATATCTTATGGTGTGGAGTTTGGATTTACCACAGCTCCAAGCTCTGCCTTCTGACCTTCATGCCACAGCTGAGGCTCCTCTGCCTGCAGTGAGTTTCTCTGGACACAACCTGCCAGGCAAACCTTTCTGTTTTTCAGTAGAGCTTGTTTTCTCCTGGTTTATCTCCCTAGTGTGGCTCTGAGGTGTAGAAGCACCAAGGGTTGCAACATGCAGCTGGAGGTATGGCAATAGCCTGGGACAGCAGCTCGGATCAGCCAAAGCACCATGAATGTTTTCCAGGCCAGGCAGCCTGCACACTCCTGCCGTGCCACCTTGGGCTCTCAAACAAGGAGCTGTGCACTGTGTACTTCCTCTGAGCTCAGGGGTGCTGGCTTGGGACCAAAGTGACAGCAGACTGGCAGCAGCAGCTGGAATCTGCGCACTGAAACACACAGAATAACTTAATTAAAGGGTTATGCATATGTAGAAATTGCAGTAAAGCACAGGAATGGCCAGAAGGTGGAGAAGAGCTGCCCAAAAACTGCATTTGCAATGTATATATTTTTTAATTGGCTCAGTACAGTCCCCTCTCTCAACCCTTTCGAATTGTGGAAATGCTGCAGTACTGTACTCTGATGTTATCTTCCATAAATCAGTGTTTATACTCTGGGTCGATACAATAAGTATTAGACCAAGAATAACTGAACAGAAAGAAAATGTCTCCTAGGTTACCACTCTCTGTGTTCGAATCTACAAAGGCATCTCCAAGAGGCAGCTTTTTGTTAAGTTTGTCATGCTTATCATGACAACCCCACTGTTCCGCGGCTATTTGTTTAGCAACAGGCATGAAATACGGTCTCCTTTCATCCCTGTATGTTACCTTCATTCTGCTGTTGCAACAGGAAACAGGCAAATAATTTCCTCCTCTTTTCCTCTCTGTGTTTGCAATGAGGAAACAAATATTGGAAATAAAATAAATGAAAACCAAGGCAAGTCAGAGACTAGCTAGCATTTGGACATACTCTGAGTACCCCGCACTACAGATACCTACTAGATTGCAGCCCTTTCCTTTGTATTTGCATTCTCAGCTTGTTAACAGTGTGGTCTCTTATCTACGATTTACCCCAAGGAACTATTAAAAAGGAGGATGGGGGGAGGCTTCCTGCTGCTCTTGTCCCATTCCATCTGACGGCGACACAAGGAATTGGTGGTCGGGGAGAGGCCACTTGTCCGGAGCGGTGCGTGCCCCGCGGGTTTCTCTCAGCTCCCCCCGCGCTCCGCGCTGTCACGGGAGAGCGATCTCCTCTCACCGCCGTGAAGATAAACAGACTGGAAACCTTCAAGGCGTGTTCCCAGCACCTCCTCCCCCTCGCACAGCCTCGGCCTGCGAACGCCCCCTCGCACAGCACGGCTTTGGGGATGGGACCGGCGTTTTTGAAGGGCCACACGAAGCTGTGACTCGCACCAAAACTTTACCAAGAATTCGGGCTGACCCGCTAAAGGCAACACCCCGGTGCAAGGAGCGAGCCGAGGGGAGCCAAAAGCTGGGCAGTGCAGCGGGGATTTCTTTTGATGCCCATATGACTCCCTCCATCAGCTGCTGCCACTGGCATTTTATCTTAGCTGGGCTGCCGGAGTCACTTGGGAGCCCACGGGGACTTCCCCTATGTTAAAGGCTCTGGAAGAGCTGTCTGCCCAGTGCTGAAGGCAGGAGACCCTCATGGATCACAGTATCCTGTGTGGCCCAAGGGACTGTGGGGAAACAGAGCAGCCCATCCCGATTCCTCCTTCCCCTGCACTGTTACTCACCTGGCTCACGTGTGTGCCTGGTCCCTGCCCGGGGGTAGCAGAGCAGGAGATCGGAGGCTCTGCTGGAAGCACATCCACAGGCACCCCCACCCGGATACAGTCCAGCACTTGTGCCAACACAGCACAGGCACGGGAAGTTGCAAAGAGCTTGCATAGCCAAACGAAAAATTAGAGAACTAATCCTGATGGAAAGAATTTGGGGGGTGAAATACAACTTCCCACCCGCCCCAGAATTACTTCCCTGGTTCAATTTAGTGTGTGGCACACATAGGAGTGCCTGCAATATACAGCAGGAGAGCAAACAGTAGCTAAAGCTGCTCACAAGTATAACTTGGTTTCAGCTGTGCTGCTATCCATTAGCCCAGGATTATGTTTGTTAAATGCTAAATAACATTTTGCTGTTCAGATACATTTATGTTCGGATACCTCTGTAAGATCACAGTGGCCAAATGCTGGCACGTGACAAAACCTGCTTAAATAATACACATATGGAATACATACCAACATGTTCATCCCAAGCAACTAGGGAAAAAAGTATGTGTGGTTGGAGGAGGAGGGTATGACAAGTTAGTAAGTTAACATGGCCTAATGTGCTTGGTTGGGGACCAGACCAGTGCAAGTCACTGAGTGGAAATCCCATCTGGGGTGTCTGGAGGGCCATCCCATTCAGCCTCAGCAAGGCACTGCAGCACTCATGCCTTGGCCCAGCTAGAGAAAACCTGTAACATGCAGACAGCAGACCAAATCCTCCCGAGTATTAAAATCCCTCTTGGCTTCAAGGGGGCAGGGATGGACAAATGCCCTTCCCAAGGCATCCCGAGTGAGCTGCAGCCCCCCCTGCCCTGGTGCAGGACAGCCCAAGTCACATCATGCAGCTTAGCTCCCCACAGCTCATCCCTGCTGCAGCTGCAGCCCCACAGCAACAGGCTTAGCTGCTCAGCCTTCTATTAGATACAGCATGATCAGCATTCATTTCTTCCTACAGTGAGAGATCAACTGATCCAGCCTGTTTGCACCTCAAGAGTCAATGAAATAGCTAGACTTTTTCCAGGAAAAAATGCATTTACATGACTGAAATGTTTTTCGCTTTTCTAATTCAGGTTTATCTAAGTGTGCAAAATTTCAACTTCACCTCTTATCTTTGCAAAATTGCAGACATTTCTACAAAAGAAAGTTTGATCTTAGAATGGTTTACAGTCAGACTTTGAATTCTCAGTGTGGAGAATAGCAAAATAAATGAGTTTGTAAAATAGTAATTTTTGGCTACATGTTAATAAATCTCAATTATATTACTTTTGCAGTGGATGAAGCAGCACCTCATGTTTTGATAGCTAACTTTTAATTATACTAAGAAGAGCACTTGGAACATTCTGGTAAAGCACAAAGAATTACTTTTTACTAACCTCTGAAGTAATTTTTCTGCCAGTCTTCAGCACAGGATATGGGATATACATAATAGCTTAATACTTTTTGTACAGGATACCTATAACTACTGGACTGAGACCCAACATAGGAATGAACAGCTTCTCAGTGCCCTGGTTTTTTGTCCATTTCTGTCAGTCTACATGGAAAGGCAGGCATTTATTTAACACTGTGCACTACAGCAGGCAATAGTGGATGAACAACTAATTAGGAATAAATCTCTTAAGGATGTACAACCAATTGCTGGGCAGCAATACATGGGATGGAGGGCTCATAACTCTTATCAAACACTTTCTGAAACTGAATTTGTCATATAATGTATCATAATTAGAAAATAATGTGTTGAAGCTATTCAAAGTAAAGAAAATACATTCGCAGAAAACACAGCTTCAGCTAGAGAGTAATTTCTCTGTTAGAAATTCCATTTCTTGAGGAAAGGAATAAAGCAGATTTTCCAGACAAAGGGATGGCATGGTCTGGCCTGGGTAACTTCTGTTAAAGTGGCATAGTTTGTCATATCTGACAACCCACTGAAGAAAGTTATCACTAGTTAAGGGCCTGACCCTGCATTCCTTACGTAGACAAAAATCCCTTTGAAGTCAATGAAGCATCCTGCTCAGATAACTATATCAGGATTTGGCAATTAATGAAAACTTTTAATTTCTTAAGTAGATTACAAAAGGTTTACCCTGAAAAATAACTATTACATGTTACTCACAGCAACTCCTTGGCAGCATGGATTCATTTCCAGCAGCTCTTGCAGCACATGAACTGTTTCTCACTAACTAGGAATTACAAAAAGTCAAAACCACATTGTTTTCTATTTGCAATGATCTGCCTAAAGTATTCTTCTCTAGCTGATGTCTAGATGAAGGTTTTGACAGCTTTGCATTCAAAAGATCAGTAAGCAGTCCTTGGGGCAATTTGATTTAAACCTTTAGCATTTTGCATACTCCCAAGCAGCAGTGCATAGAGGGACATGTGAATTCACGGCCTCCAAAAGGTCATACTTCCCAGCCCTCAAAACAAAACTCCAATCAGAAATATTTCAGCTTGTAAAAAATACCAGAAAAGCTATCAGACAATTATGAAAACATTTTCCATTAAATTAAACTCAAAAGGGCTTAAGAAAAACAAATTGTGATGTATGTTTTTAGACTGTGGTATATTTCAACAGAAAGTTTTACGTTCTGTCACATTTAGGAAGGCTGACTTATCTGTCTTTCCTCAAGAGACAGGCTCACTTACTCAATGTCTGTTCAGGTTTTCTAAGCAGATTGGCCTCCCCCCTCCCCAAAATCCCAAGCCTCTCTCTGGGATGAAAACCTGAAACCTACAATGCAAAATTTGTTTGAAGTCTCATTAAGTAAGAAACCTCAAATTAAGGACAGCTCAGCAAAACAAAGCATTTTTCTACAGAATCACGTGGACATAAACCAAGCATTACATGGACATTCTCCCTCATTATCCCCTTTGTGAGCTGTTTGTATTCTGATTAACGTGCTAATGATATATGTTCCACAGAGAAAAAGCAATTAAGTCTCCACTTCAAAGAAAAATGACTTAGTGTAAGAGTACCAAAGCTTGTGCTTGCATCTCTTACGGGTCTTGTGATGCTGCAGAACAACATAGCAGCTGTTAAATGCTGAATTCCCATTTTATAACCACGGAAGACGGTGGGTGTTGGTTGCCTTTTAAATATATAGATGTTTCAATAATGTGCTGCTCTGACACTATAGATTCTTGGTGGTGGTTCAACTGCAAATAAATGTGAGCTCTTCTCAGTTCACATCCCAAGAACTGCGCATTGATTCCTTTATAGTTGATTTAAAAGGAGGTTATATTAAAATAAACAAACTGCCTGAAAAAAATCAGAAATCTCATACACAAAAAAAAATTTGGTAAAGTTCCTATGTGAAGAACCCAAGCACCGCAACAAACTAAGGAGAAACAGAAAGGAAAACACACATGAACAGACAGCATGAAAAACAACAGAAACAACAGACAGAAGAGTCTGGTCTCTTAGCAGTCAACATTATTTTTGACCACACAAGAAATGAGTAAAATGAAGACAATATTTAAAACTACACATATTCAGGTTTAAGTCCTTCATGGGTGTTTTAGCATGTTACCATTGCAGTGACGTAATTCCTACCCTAGGGGATTGATGAGTATCATGTATTTGCTAAGTAATGCTGAAGCTGCACTGAAAAAAATACACAAGAAAAAAGAAAGGAAATCTGTTCTGATCCAGGATACGTTTCACATTGACAGCATGCCAGAGGCAGCTGTGGATTTTGAGGAGACACGTGCAGATTTTTGTAAAGATGCTGTTAATTAGTGAAATAGCACCAAACTCTGCTACAGATTTACAGAACAAATCAAATGTCAAGGCCCTAGGCAGCTTAAAAAATAAGGTTATGTATGGAACAATGAGGGTAGAGAGAGAAAAAATAGGATAGAAGAAGAAACTGAGTAGTTTGTGCTCATATATTTTGCCTAGGTTTGATGCATAAGTACTCAACTCAATCTCTAGTAAAAAAAAATATTGTGTAATATGCTACAGATGTGACTTAGTAATTAAAAAGAATTTAAGTCATGTGTCCTTCAAGAAGCATAAGTGAAGACTCAGTGGAATTTTAAAGTTCTGCCTCATGATGCAGCAAGAATGCTGAAGAGTCACCTGCAGCACCTTGAGAAGTGAGAGACTTGATGCGAGTAACAGCCAGCCTGCAAACCTGTCTGTGGAGAGAAATGAATTCTGAACAAGAAAACCACAGCCCCACTGCCTCAAACCTCCAAGACAGTGTTGAATGTGTCTTGTTCATGCCTAAAGTCTCATTTCTCTCACACCACACTGAAGAGCCCTTCCACATACATGACAACCTTTGGAATAAAGGAGGAATTTTAGACAAAGATGATTTCTTACCAAAACTCTTTAAGTCAATACAAACCAAATTAGTGACGTGGACTGAAAACCTAAGAAAGCCTCACCTACAGCAGTCCGAGAAAACCTTTGAATTAGGAACAGTTTATACTGCAAGTCTTTGTTGAGGTTAATCTATATATATAGTTTAGCTATTTAAGGCTAAATAAATTCACTTTTTTGACAGCATCACAGCTATTTATTCAGAAACACTATTCACTGTGTAATGGTAACAATTAATACACAGAGGTCACCACCATCCTTACTGAGCATGCAGCAGGAAGGTCTGACTTTCCCAGAGAAGTTCAGCCCCTGAGAAGTCACGCAGAGGTTTCACACCACCCTAACACATGTAACCCCACCATGTCAGCAGCTCCTGTCCCTGCCCTGCCGACCCCAGGTGCCGGGAAGGGCCCAGTCCCATCACCCACTGACCTCAGGGGGGCCGGGGTGAAACCCCAAATGGGGGGCCCAGACTGGCAGCCAGGGAGGCCCCGAGCAGGGCATGGCCAAAGAGTCCAAATCCAGGCAGAGCCTCAGCTGGCATCTCCGTGTTCTATATGAGGTGTTTGCAATCAGTATTAAGCTGCAAAAGCCACAACGAACAGCAGGAAACTGTTTTGCTTACAGCTCTCAGGCCTGAAGCAGCCCAAGAACTGCTGCCACAAACTGCCCTGCATCCTCAGCGTGGTGCTTCTAGAGCTGAGAAAAGCGAAACTATTCCTGTTGCAGCCATTCTCTCCCTCCTGTTACAGTCCAGTCCCTGCCTTAGAATGAGCATCTTGGTCAAGTCTGTCCTTAGACAACCTCTTCATGGATTAATGCTTCTTAACCAGATCTGCACAAAATCTCTTACCAAACATCAACTCTACATACTCTTTTTTTTTTCTCCCCAGTAGATTGATACATTTAGCTCTTACCTACCCAGGAAACTTTGCTGCCTTCCCCTCACCTGGCACTGCTGGGTGTTTAGATGAAATGAGCGTGCCAGGGGAGCAGCTGTTTAACCTCTCCTCTGCGATGCCATGGGAAGAGGGCTGCAGCCGGCACGCAGAGCCATACTAGGAACTGTATTTCTGGTGAAAAAAATAGCAAAGTGTTCATAGCAGCATCTTTGGAATTGCCCCCCTAAATCCCTGGGTATGTGTCCAGGGAATACAGAGGTGTCATGTGCAGAAAATACAAGTAAAAAGGGCCATGCAGTGGATCCAGGAGAGAGCATCTCCCTGGTTGTCCAAGCCTGCACCCTCGTTTAGCTGTTTGTGACCCCCTCCAGAAGCCTCCAGGTTGCAGCCCCTTGCATTGCCCTTCCCACAGAGGTGAGGGAATTTATTCTCCCTTAAAAGCCAGGGTTTGCAATTTTAGAATTTCTTGAGATGCTACAGAAACCACTCTGCCTACTTCCTCACAACAAACAGTGGCTTAGGACAAGTCCTGACCAGGATGTTTCCTGTACTGGAGTCTCCTCTGACCCAGCCCCACAGCTGGGTCCAGCCTGGAAATGAGAAGGCTTCAGGATAACCTAATTGTGGTTTTCCAGTACCTGAAGGGATCTTAGAAGAAAGACTAAAAGACTATTTACAAGAGCATGTAGTGACAGGACAAGGGGAAATGGGTTCAAACTGAAAGAGAAGGTTTAGATCAGATATTAGAAAAAATTCTGGACTGTGAGGCTGGTGAGGTCCTGGAACAGATTGCCCAAGGAAGCTGTGGCTGCCCCAGCCCTGGGAGTGTTCAAAGCCAGGTTTGATGGGGCCCTGAGCAACCTGGTCCTGTGGAAGGTATCCCTGCCCATGGGATCTTCAAGGTCCCCCTCCAACCCAGACCATTCCATGATTTTATGATTCTGTGATACTCAGCACCACCAACCTCTCCTTTCTCAGCGACCTTGAGTTTTTATAGAAACATGACATGAATTTTTCAAAGGCTGCATGTCTGGGGAGCACAACACTGGGAAGTGGTGCTGCTGCATCTTGACACCTGTATAAAAATAGCAACATATGGTGCTGGAACTGCTGCCATGGCCCACCTAGGAGTACTAAAATTACTGAATTTTTGCTATTTCAAGACTACTGATTCGTACTTCAAAAAACTGAATCACAACTTATTAGAATAAACTTTTATTTACTGCTCTCAGGATCCTTATTTTATACTTAAAAGTATGCAACAAAACCTGCTACATTCAAATCTATACAGATTTACTGATATATCATTCACTTTTACAAAACTGCATATAGATTTGGGAAATTTGTATAAGTTACCTTTATTTACATGTAATCTTCTCAGTCCTAATGACCTAGTCAAAGAATAAAACAAAGTGGGATTTTAAATATCCCTTAAGACCCATTAACACTTGTTACATAATTTACATATCTTCAGAGAGAGATGTGCTACACTTTCTTCTTGCATATTTATAAAGACTGTGACTAAACAGAAATTTGCTGGCCAAAGCTAGGTACTGTCATTTCCTCAGATCATAATAAAATGTTAATTGGCATCATAATAAAATGTTAAGATTTGAGCAAGCCAGATATATAAACCAATTTTTTTCTTTGAGAACCAACTTTGCTAATCATTTTAACCAGCACTTGCTCAAAAAAAGTGTTAACATTAATACAAAAAATACCCACATTTACAAAAGAAATCAAACTAATATTTATATGACAAGTTGATCTACAATAAATTGCACATTGTTGGTTATGACTTTGGTTATACTGTATTAACAAATTTGGTTTCTAGACTAACAGTGGAGGAAAAAAATACAAAAATGCAGCTGTAGAAACTAGCAACCTGTAAACATATCACAGAGCCAAATTCTGCACCTGGTCACATGTGCAGAACCTCCATGCAGTGCAGAGAAGCTTGCACACACCAGACTGCTGAATTTGGCCCAGAAAACCCTGTAAACATGTTCTTTATTGTTATGTAGTGCAATACTGCAAGAATGGATAATAAAGGCCTCTAACTATCAGTAACTAATACTGAGTGATATCCATACAAATTTCACTTTAAGATTGATTTGTTGCAAAAGGCTGAATTGAAAATATTATCCATCGTTGAACTACAAACTTATCAAAAAAAGTGATGAACACTCAATAAACAAACATCAGTATACAAATCCAAACAAAAAGTGGATATAATTTCTCATTACAACTCAGAATTCTGCTGCTTACCTGTTTTGTATAAAAATCTGGGGTTTGTTACACTGTTTTAACAAAAGCAAGGTAAAACCAGAAATCTAACAAATGTGTCAGCAAGTCAGTGTTCTGCAAACTGATGGCTGATAATGCAAACAAATGCTTTCCAATGTTTTACCTAATATGCTAAATTATAAAGTGCTTTGAGCAGATCTGTTGCAAACAGCCCGAAGCAGCACACGTTACGACACTGCATTACATGAAGTTTGTTGAGTTTGGTGTTTTTTTTGTTTGGTTGGTTGTTTGGTTTTTTAAAACAGTTTAACAATTTCAGTTGCTCCTCTTAAATCAGCAATTCAAATTTAAACCCTCTGCAAAGATTTCTTCACAGCTTTACTTCAGTAGTTTACTGCAGGACAGTCTCAAATATTGTACAAGAGGCAACTGCTTAAAAACATTTTAGTTTTTGACTTACTTGGCACTGGCCTGTCCAATGTGTATATTGTATTTATTAGCAAAGTACAGGAAACTGTGGAAATGACAAAATACAGTTTCAAAAGTTAGTGAATTTTTAACACTTATCTTACACGTGATACTATGGAGATTCAATAGCCATATGACTAAATACAATGGTAGTCCCTGGAAAATTCAGATTTGTTTGTAAACCCTTCAAATGAAATTGCAGCACTGGACCGGTATAATTTGTGTCTGTGTCTCAATCGACCCCATCAAAACCCTGAGTGTTTTCAATCGCTAGAAGAAGTTTATCCCATAAATCTTCAAAGGAGTCGTAAGGAGGCAAATCCAAGCGATTAAAGCTGAAAAACAGATGAAAACTCTTAAATGTCTAATCACTTTTACTAAAGGTCATAATTTATTTAAATGAAATACTCACCAGGTATGAGCTCTTGGCAGTTTTTCAGGGGTACCCCACTGTTCAACTGTGAACAACTGTGGTCCATTTGAACCTGCAGAAAAGAATATATCAACTTTCACCCTCTTATGAAATCCAAACTAAGAAGCATTTTGAATTTTTGTAATCTAATTCTGACATTAGTGGGAGCTAGCTATACAAATCAAATCAATCTATACTCAGTAATGGCGAGCAATCCAAAGTCACTTGTATTTTAATTATTTCTTGCAATACCTTAATTTCAAGGGACTTTTACACCTTAAATGCAGATGTCTAAGACCTAAATACATATGCCTAGCAGTTGGCATTGAAAATTTTAAGAAGCTGACAATTTTATGTTGTATAAATTTTGCATGTAACAAGTTACACGCTTACCACCATGTGCCAAATTATATAACCTGGTAGAAAGTACTTGTCCACTTTTACTTATGCAACAACAGAGTAGAGTACTGAGAACTTTTTGACTCATATTGACCACCTGTGTGCTCCAAGGATGTTCTTATGCCCCTGAGAGAATATTTTTGGCTGGCAGGTGCAGCCTCAGGTACCTCTGTGCCTTCAACAACTGTCTGACGGCACATCATATCTCAAAGTTTTTTGGACCTCTCAACTCTCACCAAGTAGATGCAAAGGGCATTTTGAAACCATTTCCTTCAGCTGTTGAAAGCATCTGTGTACCTCTGGAGAGGACTGCGTAGTTTAAAGCAAAAATTCAATCACTATCTTGCCAGAGAACGTCTGTTCAGTGCCCTAGTTCTCCAGGTTGGCTGGATTTGCTCCCGGAATGCAGGCACTGCTGTTCCAGGAGCAGAAACGCCTCTCTGTGCCACGAGAGGGAGATCTTGGCTAGGAAGCCAGAGCCAGGGCTGCTGCAGAGCGGGGTGGGAGGGGAACAGCCACGGAGCACAGAACAATCACCTACAGCTCCTCAAATAGAAACAGGTACAGGAAACCCGATACTGATCCTAACTGGGGGTTCGTGAGGATGGTAAAGCAGAAATAACCATAAGAGAAATAAACAAAACACTAATTGAATTTTTCATTAATGAGTGGATTAGACACTGGGACTTGGCCAGAACACCACCCAAGGATATCCTAATCCTCATGCAGAAGGAAGCCAAGAGCTTCAGCAGTTTCTTTCCCTAGCTAATTCCTTAGTTCTGTCCCTAGGAGTGTTTTTAGACAAATAAGCAGAACTCCTGAGGCAGCAGAGTTCCTAGTGGGTTCCTCTGTGATGAGCACATGCTGTAACACCAACAGTGCCAAGGTCCAGGTGCAACAGCAGGCACAGGGCTCAAGTTTGCTGAGGGCAGTGTTCTTCCCATTGGAACTCACAACTCATTTACTGATGGAACAGAAAAAATAAACCGAGTATTTACAATGAACATGAAGACACGGAGAAATGGGAACACATGGTGGGTGATTTTTGTTCGCAACTCTTTTGTTTTATAAACAAATTAGTGTCTTGTTTATAAAGAAGAAAATGTTTAATCAAATAGGCAAATTAGGCTATTCAGTCATTTGCACGGGATCTCAAGCATTTTCAGCCTTAATAAAGTAGTCTAGCAGAAAACATAATAGCTGATGGCAGCTGAAAACAGGCTTCCCATCAGCAGAGCATCCCCACCCTCTGCCTGCCTGTGGTCCTCATTCAGTGGCTTTCTGGCTTTGCTATTGAAGTCGCTCCCCGCTGGCATCTGCCTGTTTCAATCTCTGTGTTGTCGTTTCACAACTTTTCTCCTGGCATTATGTTTAACTCGTGTCACTTCTGTGGCCCCTCTGGAGTATGTCCTTACAAACAACTGCATCTGTACAACTGTGCCTTGTGAGCAGATAAAAGCAGTCAGGGAACTGAAGTTAACTGCTGATGCCAGCACGTCTTTGTAATCAGATCCTGGACAACCGAATTTTCTTCAAGCTCAATCATGTGTTAAACAGGATTTTTGCAGCTCTTGAGAACTTTAAAAATCTACATTCATTCGAGAAGTCCTATACATTTAAAAACTTCCAAAACCAGAATTAAAATGAAGTATTTACAGAATATGGGACACATGTGATCTAAGTGACTCTTCTCTAACTGTGATTCTTATAACTGCCAGAATATACTGATTTTTAAAGCAAAATTTGAAAATTAATTTGCCTGTGTGTGAAGTCAAACATTGGGACAATCTTGGTTTCAGGTTCTCTATTACTTTATTGTGAAAATAATCATAAGTACTCACCATACAGCTCAGCAAAGCCATTCATGGGAACACGGGATGTGCCAGTAACAAACTGAAGTAATCTTATTCTCTTTTCAGAGTCCATCATTAAGACTGCCTATGTATGATAATGACTATAATTAAAGATTTGTTTCTAAACTAGGGGTTTTAAGCAAGTAGACTTATGCAACATAGTATCTACCTCTGAATCATTATCTTTGAGATATACATACATTTGTTTAGGGATACAGTGCCTATTGCTGAAAGCTATGAAGTCAACAATTTTTTAATGGCACTGTAACAAGAGTATGGTCACTGGTTTAGCAGGCTGTTAAAATACTTCCCTTGAAGATTTGGCCCCTACTTTCTTTGAAGTTTCCTCATGTTATGAACTAGCAGCCAAATTCCTGTAATTTATTAAACAGAATAGTTTAACACCTCTTTAGTGTAACTGTGCCAGAAAAACCTACACAGAAATATTTTTAACCTCAGTCAGGCACGGTTTTTTTTGAAAAAGCAAGCATCAGTATTGTATTTACATTCTTACCATCCACCTCAGCTTTAGCTTTCTTACTTCCCCAGGAATTTTAATGGTCAAATAATATTTACCTAACCTATTGTTTAATCACACCATAAACTAGCAAAGCAGAAAGGCAACAGCTTTTGAATAAGAAAATATCAGAACTTCACGATACCTTCCAGAACCACTGTATTACTTGATGGTTTATGTTGTAGCCATTTTTGTACTTTGTATGTAGTTTCCAATCAGCCACGTCCACATCCCCCAATCCACACATTAATAACTACAAAGATAAAAAAAACAAAAACAAAAACAAAAACCACCAAAGTTTAAGTCAGTAAAATCAAGCTGCAACAAAATTTGCTTTCTTTTCCATGATACACTTACCTCTAGCTCATTTTCATCAAAAAGTTTAATCAGGTCCTGTGGTATTAGTTCAAAAAAGCCCTAAAAAGATGAAGGAAGTTTTTAAAAATCAAGTCAACATTATTTAAGCATTTTTATTCACAGAGAATGATATTTAGAGGCTTTAATAAACAGAGCCAAAGCAATCAAATACAGATGTTTGGACATCAGTAGTCTCCAGTTTGGTTATAGTACTTGCAACTCTGACTTCTCACATCTTTATTGTGCAACACTGAGTGATGAATATGGAAGTCTGAATATCATTTATGTAATACAATTTATACAAATAAGGATAAGCAATCTAGTTTAAATCAAACTATTAAATCAAGTTTCATTTCTGCCAAGGTCATTAAATAGTTTGCAGTACAGCTAAAGCTGTCCGTCATGATGGAGAAATCAGCAAAATTTTCAATATGAATTAAACACCTCAGTAAAAATATAGCAAAAAGATTTTTAAGTGAAATATTTCAAAGCTGACACTATAAGAAGTATCACTGCCTTTTTTTTAATACCGTGTATTATTTACATAACCAAATTATCTGTGGGTCTTCAGGATGTCCAAAAAAGCCTACTAATAGATGTAACAACTTCTTGGAAGACTTTATTTTGTAATTAAAACTATACCTCTTTAAAAGCTGTCATTTGTTTCTGTACTCTGCTCACAAATCTCCACTGAATTACAAGACTGTAGGGTGAAAAAAAAAGAAAGAACAAAACCATTTAAAATCAAAGTGATTTATATATGTGAAGAACAACTTCCTTCTGTAAATAAAGCTACCACAGCCCGTGTAGAGGGGAATGCAGTGACATGCATTGCACGCGGCAGCCACTACTCACTGAATGTAGTCTCTCTTGTTCTTGTTGGTGACAACTATTTCTGATCCACCACTTTTCAGTTCATGTTGATGGGTCTAAATGCAAAACAGAGAATGGGTGTTAAACATGATGGGTATGTAACAGAATTCCTGTGTTAATATCAGGTAATTCTTGAACACTGCAGAATTTGAAAACTATGAGAAATAGATCCAGTTTCACAGGTCATGTAATCAATAGAATTTGGTGGATTGTTTTTAAATAAATGTATTATTCAGGGATCCCAGACTGCAATGAGTGAAGCTCCATTCTTCTGACTGCTGCAATACCCCACCCGAGTCTGCACACGAGTTCCCCTCGTACTGTGGACTGTGCTAACTGCATATTCCATGATCCAGCCTTCTTTCCAAACCTCAAGGAAAAACAACTACAGAACCACTTCACAGTCCCAGTAAGTAAGTGAATCAATATGCATCTCTATTACATAATGATTTATACAACTAGAACCTCAGTAGACAAATATCTGATTGTCAGTTGATTGTGGACATCCATTTTCATTGCTCCTACTTAAGATCACTGTAGTTGCACAAGACCACAAAGGTTATTAACCTATTTAGATCTAGCTGGCAGCCGTATTTTGGAAATGTGGTATTTCTACATGACTTATCTCAGATAGTTTCCTACACAATAACAAACTTGTTTATTCTACAGGTTACTAGAACATATTAGAGAAAAAAATATTATCTCCTAGTGATTCCAACCATTTCCAAAAGAGCTCATCCTTTCCAGCCAATCCCATGAAAACAACTTCTATTCCAGATTAAGTAATGGACTATGGGTATCTTAGTCTTGGGTTCCCCTCACAGCAACAGCTACATTTCAACAAAAGCACTATTTAAGAAAAAAGCACAAGCAATTTTTTAAAGCTCTGCTTATTTCCAAGTCCTTTATCATCTCACAGACAGGTTAAAAGCACTGCATAAGCAAAAAGCAGTTGAGTGAATGAGGGGGTTTTCTTAACACCATGCAGATAAAATCAGCTAATTTCACAGGTCAAATATTTTCTTTCATATTTTGTCTATTCTACTTTGCACAAACATACTGACCTGACCAAAAAGTTCTTCATCAACTATAAATCTGAGGTCCAGTTCTGTTGGATCATTTTCAAGAATCCATCTCAGAGAATTGTAATATTCACTATCCTGAGAAAGAATTACAAAGCAGTAAACAGAAAATAGAGTAGCCACCTTTTAAGCTGCAAGAAGTTCCACTACAGCCCATTGAATGCTGCTACCCAGGGTAATCATCTGCTGGATACAGGAATTCTGCAATTACACGAAGCCCTAAAGATGTTTGAAACCTGAAGACTCAGCAATCTCTGTAAATGTCCCACACAGCAAAATGGCAGTAAGATGTCACAGCATTATCTGAAGTAATACATTTTGGGCTCGGTCTCTCATTCTGTATTTATCTTCCTTTTATTATCAGGCATTACTATAAAGTGCCTTAGGAAATGAAAATTAAGACAAAGCCACCTGCATCCTGGGCTGCATCCAAAAAAGTGTGGCCAGCAGGCCAAGTGAGATGATTCTCCCCCCATCTCCTCTCCTGTGAGACCCCACCTCGAGTGCCACATCCAGCTGTGGGACCCACAGCATGCAAAGGACATGGAGCTGCTGGAGCAAGTCCAGAGCAGGCCACAGGGACGCTCAGAGGGCTGGAGCATCTCTGCTATAGGGACAGGCTGAGGGAGCTACGGCGCTCAGCCTGAGAGGGAAAGGCTCTGGGGAGACCTTAGAGTACCTTCCAGTGCCTAGAAAGGGGCTACAGAAAATAAAGAACTTGTATCAAGGAGTGTAGTGATAGAATGAGGGACAAACATTTTGAAGTGAAAGAGGGAATATTTAGCTTGGATATTAAGAAGACATTCTTCATTGTGAGGGTGGGCAGGCCCTGGCACAAGCTGCCCAGAGAAGCTCTGGCTGCCCCATCTCTGGAAGTGTCCAAGGCCAGGCTGGACAGGGCTTTGAGCAACCTGGGATAGTGGAAGGTGTCCCTGCCCATGGCAGGGGGGTTGGAAATGGATGATCTTTAAGGTCCCTTCCAACCCAAACCATTCCATGATTCCAGAGTACTGAACAAAAACGAAATCAAAACACAAGAAAACCCAGTCCCAAAAAGTCAGGACAAATCTATAAATCTATTAAGAAACAGACAGGAACTATACTCTGTAATTTTCAGCAAAACCAGGACTAGATTAAAGAGATCAAATAAAAATCTCTTTGCCCATAAATACTGTAGATAAGAGCCATTATCTGGAAACCAACCAAGTAAGAAGATTCTAAGGGCCATGTTTTCCTCTAAAACTATCACTCAAATATTTTCAGTCTCTGAAAGTGTAAGAATTACTTTTATTTTTAATAATAAGACACAAACTAATTTATAAAACATGTTAATACAAGAATCCTAAGGATATTTACATGCAATTTTACGAACCCTAATGTCTCGAAATATTTTAAGAAAACACTGTGGAAAGTTTAGAGCCAAGTTTCCAATACAGCTCAACTGACTTTAACCTGAATTTAGGTCTTTGATTTTCACTGTAAGTTTTAATTCCTATACAACTTACAGACTTACAAAAGATGTAGTCTAAAATTTCTTTGAATCATGTATTTTCAACCTTTGCAATGTCATTAAAAATATATAGAGAGAATATGAACAAGAAATCTTAACACAGATGGTAAAGCAAATTACATACCACAGACTCCATATCATGTAGTGTTATTGGTTTTTGGAGCATCATCTTGTAAAAAGGACGAATAAAAAAGGCTTGAAAGAAGAAAAAATAAATTCAACAGTATGTAACTTGAGATTCAAAACAGGCACAATATTAATATCATATTACATTAAATAAATACTAACCATCCAAAAGTTTGCCATGGTAAACAGCCATTCCAGCCACACGACCTATAAACTTGAAATAAGAGAGATGATCTTCATTGCAAAGTCCAGAGTTTGGATTGATCTGCAGAGTATAGTTATCTCTGAAGGGGAGGGAGGGAACAGGGAAGAGAAAGAAAAACAAAATGTTGTACTGTTGGAACAATCTCACGTTTGAAGATCTGAAAGACATCACTAGTTAAATCAGTTATTGCTTTTCATTATGTTAATATTTAACAATATTCAACAGAAGACTATTAGCATATCAGAAACAACCACCACGTAAATTAGAGACATACCAAAGAGAAGGGATTAACTGCTATTAATTTTAAAGTTGTCAGAATAACATGCTCTGCATTATTTGTTAAGTGCTGCCTCCTCTGTTAAGCAGGAGACGGATGCAAGCACATCTTTGTCCATGCAAGGATCACGTGGCTGATGTTGGACTGCTGTAAATGAACACAGGAACTCCCTCCACATTATTCTTCTGTCAAGCAACAAGGTGCAGATTACTGCATTTATTAACAACTAAACCCTCCTGTACAGCTGCAGGGGGGAGAAAGGGGCAGTAATTCTGTTTTTAAAGAAAATACAAGAAATACAATTGATTTCCTTTCCCTAGGAAAGTCTTCATGTCTTCCAGACCTGCATTACTTACGTAGCTGAATATTCGAACAATCCATAGTAAGGATTAAACATTTCTTTAGAGAGAAGGAAGAACCATTCCCTGGCCACTCCTCCATAGTCTAAACCTTTTTCACCATCAAATTCAATCCAAAGTCTTGCTTTAAGGAAATCTGCTCTCTTTACAGCTATAATTCTTCTGTAAGAATCTTCAAGGATTGTTGTGCGATGAATTTTCATTTCAAATCTATTTGGAATATCACTCTAAAAAAAAAGAGAATGTGAAAACATAGACTAGTAGAACAAACCCCAGCATCCTAGAGCTTTGCAGAGTATGCAAATTCTGTAAAAAGACAAAGAAAGGCACATGAATGTAAACAACTTGGAAACATAACACAATATGATTGAGGAGAGGCTCTGTTTACCTACAATTCAACTAGCAAGGAGAGTTTCAGATACTAAGTTCTATTTCATAGTAAGAAAATACAGTTAAAGTAAGTTCTTACCAGTAACACCATGTGGGCAGTTGTTCTGCATGCAGCAAGGCACGGAGGTTTTTTTTTTTACACTGAACATTCATCATATTGCAAACTTGATTAAAAAAAGCTCACAATTCATACATAAAATTGTTTGGAATCATTTTACCTGGCTTATTTCACCTTCCAGGTCAATATCCTAACTATAAGGCTAGGTGTCCCATTCTCTTATATAAGACAAAATCTATGGTTGCATTTAATTCTTAGGTTACCATGATTCTATTGAGTGGCTGAGCTGTGCATCATTTCTCAGATAAGCATAATGACATTTGAATGAATGCCAAGGTTGTTTGACTAGGAACACAAAAAATGAGGTGCATATAAAATTGTGTGCAACTTCCATGTCAGATCAAAATGCATAGGCAGACTTGGTAGGTAAAAGGTGGATCTAAGTGCAAAGGCTATTTTTGTATATATAAAATATCTCCCAAGGACACAAAATTTGATTGCACTTGTGCAGAGACTCATTGTTATGTGGCTGTCCAGATGCTATTTACAATCTTTTATGCTACGTGTTATAAATATACCTGGCACTGCCACTTCAAACTACAATTTGCCAATGACATCTGTAAACTTCAGATTTTAAGGCTGTAACAATTTATTACAGTCACCCAGCCTGATCAAGATGACAGTACAGTTTTGTACACGGACAATCTAAAATCTATTCTGACAACTTCCATTTCCATATTATGATTTTATGATTTTCAAAAACTATTATACACTTGATCAGTGATTTCCAAACTTTTCTGGTTCACAGCTTTTTTAACCTTTTGGAATTTCTACCTTTTCAATTAGATTGCTTGCAGTCTCATCACTGCCTAAAGTCACAAACCCTGCTATTAGATGAAATGCTAACTGTTACCAAGTTGCTGCTTCACAAACCTAACCTTTCCTTTGTTTAGCGGCAAAGGTTTCTTGCCCTTGTGCCAGACTCCTACTGATTACTTACCTGTTTCTTCAATTTCTTTCTGAAGAACTCATACTTCCGCTTATAGTCCCTGGAGTAAGGCACGGCCTTTGGGGGGAAAGGAAAAAGAAAAGAAAAAAGGAAAAAGAAAAAGTTTGAGATACTCTAACAATTAATGTAATATAAACTAGTCTGTTTGTGAAACAGAGACAATGCATTTAAGTTCTGAGATAACAGGAATATGTTTTACTGAGTGGCAAGGGAGACTTTTAGCTATAAACATCTGGAATGAAAAGCACTTCTGTGTTCAGATCAGTTCCATAGGATTTATCCTGTGGTTTAGAGGGAGCTGATGTAACTGAGACTTCACTGACTGGCCCAGATCAAAGTGACCCAAATGCCTTTGGTGACGTACAGAAGGCATAGTCTTTCCCTGCTGTATCATGAGAGACCTGGCTACAAACACCTCTATTTTCCATGGGCAGAGAAGGCTGTTTACATACGTGGGCTATTAATAAACATAGATATCAGCTGAACACTAAAACCCATCTATAATTATAATGTGTACCAGCTTTGCAATTAGTGCTGGTGATTTTGCACTTCAGATTAAGTATCAAGGCTAGATAACTATTTTTCAGTTAATTAATTTCATTCCTTTTTAAGAGATTTTTTTCCTTTTTTTCCCTCGAGTTTACTTCCTGAATTAAACTAGTGTGGGTAAAAAAATATGTAATTTTTTTCACCCACTTTAAATCCCTCCCCCCAGGCTATAAGGAAACTTTCTTACTACCATGGGAACTGCTTGTCTTTCCGGCATTTAAAGACCATTTCCACAGAAGGCTTTCTAAACAGTCTTGAAAAAAAAATGCTTTGTTCAAAGACCCTGGAAGTTTCACCTTCTAGACCAACTAACTGATAAATAACAAGAGTTTGGGTTCTATTAACAGTATTCTTGAAAAATACGAAAATCTCTATAAGGAATGCTTACTGGTCCAGTTATAGCCACATTCTGCAGTCGAGGATCCTCCCATTGTGTTCTCTTTGTATCTGCAAGACATTTCTTCATTAGTTCCATTAATTTAGATAATGGTCAGGAATAAAATGATGAGTAGGGGAGAATACTACATTGTACATACTGTGGTTTATGAAGAATATTCTTCCATCTGTGTGAGTTCTCTCTTCCCACCCTGGCTGCAAGAAGAAAACACTTTTATTATAAATTTCTGATCATACAGTTTGCACAGGAACTCAACATGATCTGCAGTTGTGGGCGTTCCCCCCTCCATCTACTGGAATGCAAAATAGAGAATTTTTTGTAGGAAGAAAATAGGCAACATTTTCTCATGTGCAAATGTCAATAGTGCTAATTTAAAGTTAAATTGTTTCATCTGCAAAACAAGAACAAAATGGTTTACTTACTGGTAATGGGCCCAGGTCTACTGGATCTAGGGAAGCCTTTCTCCTCAGATGAGCAGAAATTTTCAGTCTTGGATCTTCCTTTGAAAAGAAAACAAGCAGCATGTTAGCATCCTTATGCTGATTTTGTTCTGCTTTTAATTTGTTCCTCTTTATTAATGATTGTAATGAATATGCCTAGTACCAACTAGGGAATTGCTGCACATTCTGCAGCCAGAAAAATCCTTGAAGATTCTCAGTACTCCAGGAATTTACAATCACCTAGTGACCTCTCACTTAATTTTATTTATATATATGTCAATGAAACTTCCTCATTCGACTTATTTTTTGTGTAATTGAGTCAAATTACTCTTTCCATGTGATTTCTGGCACCTCATGCTTTTTTGGTTCAGTGGGGTTTTTTTTTGTTCACTTGGTTGGTTGGTGTTTTGGGGGGAGGTAGGGTGAAGGTGGTTGTGTTAAATAAGTTCTTTCCATAAACCTGGAGAAACGAATCCCCATTTTGAATCCATTTAATACATTTCTCTCCTTCCCTTTCACCTGACAGTAATACTGACCTACTCCTGAAATGCTTAAGTCCATCTAAAAGCACTGCCAAGTGGTGTGCAGTGCCACTCTGTGGAACTGGAGCTGTACAACTCCCTAATCCACACTGTAGCTGCAACCTGGTCTGCTTTCCTAAATATCCACATTGTTCCCTGTGATAAATCCAAGGTAATGGATTTCCTGCTGAAGCTAAGTTTACAAAACTGATTTCTGTTAACTGCACATATAAGCTATCTCAGTTTGACAATGTCATTTAGGAGGTACTTTACATCTGCCAAACGGATTCCTATTTTTCTCCTTCCAAGCTAAACTTTCAAGTGCCAATACAGTTAGTAAAACTGATAATTTTCTACTCGTTATATCTATTTTAAATTACTTAGCATTTTTATTACTTATGCCCCTTAACAGACACAGCTATCTAGGCACTAAAGATATATAGAGAAGCTTGCTGAAAGCAGCAAAGTTTTGATGCAAGAGAAACTAGAACTTCAGCCCATGAGAGCAGTTGTCCCTTACCCATGTTGTAGTTTTGGTATTGTGGTCAATAAAGAATGGTCTCCCATTGGGTGCGTGTCGGACTTCCCAGCCTTTAGGGAGAAATCCTTGCTCCATTTCAGGCTGCTGCTGAGAAGACTGTTGTGATGAGTCACTTGATGTTGCTTGTGGCTGTCTTCCTACAGAAATATTCTGTGCAGCTGACACCTGACTTGTTTCTGTAGCAATCTATGGTAAATGACCAAAAAAATCACATCAAATCAAAGCAAAGCCATGTAAAGCAATATATTTTTTCTATCAACCTGTATTTTTGACTCCTGGAAGCAGCTTCATAAAGCAAGTGCCAGAGAGTACACATATTTGTTTAGTCTAATATCAACAACATTGACTAAACATCTCTGCTCATGCTATCAAGGTTAAAAGAAGCCTTTCAGCCTTTTCAGTCAGCTCTCACTCCAGAAGGCTTCCTTGGTACACCCCTAGCAGACAGATCTGCCACAAATGTGACTGTTCCCAACTCTCCTTGCAGTCTCTCAGATATTTTATGTACTACCTGACTAGTTTATGCTGTTCATATGTTCTATTTCAAAGAGGCCTCTCAACTTCACTTCTATGATCCAAGATGTTTAAAAGGTTAAATGAATAAAAACATCAGTAAGTTAGATGACAGACAGTACCTGCACAACTGGCTTTATCCAGGTAGTGGTTCTAGAGTTGTGATCTATATAATATGACCTTCCTTTGTCATCTTGTCGTTCTTCCCAGCCTGGAGGTAATCCAGATGAAGTAGGCAGTAACTAAATATTAGTAATAACAGATGAAAAACGATTAAGAAAACTATGAAACTTCCTGTGAAAAGGTTTCTTCTGTCAAACTAAAACAACAAAACTATAATCCAGAAGGTTCATGACTTTTACAAACCGGATAAAATAGATAAGAAGTATTTAAGTCCTCACTGAATAGTACGAAGTAACAGATTTTTTTATTTGCTTGTTTATTTAAAATTCAAGCTCCTCATGTAAATGATTCATTTATAAATGTGGTTTAGGCATGGCTGATCCAGCCTAGTACTTCTAGCTAGGAGCTCACAGGTTGCAGTGTCACCATGAAATCGTAATGTGGTACAGCTTTTAATTAAAAGTAAACAATTAGAAGGCAAGCCATTTGAAAAACAAAACTCGTATCTTCATGAGAAGGCTGCTTTCTTCTGCAGACTCAATCCATGCATCGAGCTAATGCTAAACGAGGCTGGAACATGAAAGCTTTAACTGCACTAGACTCGTAACTGCCATTTTGTCAGCACAGCTGCGGAATGTGAAAGGCCAAATCTCATTTGAAATGTCAACACATAATACCCCTAAAAGCCTGTGTTTTTTGGAAGATGACGTACCACTGGATGGGCAGGCTGCTCCTCAGGTCTGTATGTTTGCAGACTACCTCTTCTGCTGGAATGGTTCTTGAAGGAATAAAGAGGAATGGCATATGAGCTGTTATTGCAGCTTTAAGGATGGCAGCAAACAGTCAGCAATGGTTATCACACATCAAACTCTTACAGTTTTAACTTGAACAAAGAGTTGCATTTGTTTTGAAACACTGATTTAATATAATATTTTTGAAATGCCTGTTTTAACACTGCTAGAAACACTAAGTTCACAGTGTCTATTGTAATCTTAAAACAGAATAAGAGCCTTGTGAAAGTTCAGAAAACTGTAGCAACAGATGTTTTGGCATGTAAAACCTTACAGTTAATTACAACTAGCTCCATTACAGTTGAATTTACAGTGTAGAACTTCCTGTGTTATCTTGTCAGTAGAGTAAAGCCTGTGATACATCACAACTAACACAACTTCCCAGAGAGCAGATGAAGTGAATGATGACAAGACGTGAGTCCAAGACAGCCAATTAGAGAAGAGTATTTCAATCCCTGGGCTTTCCATAAGCGTCCACCTTTCTGCCCAGAGCCATATTTAGACCTCATTTGCTACAATTAAGCAACTGTATTTCATCTTGCTCCAGAGAACTTCCCTGATTATTCGAAGGATTTTTCCCTCTCTACATACCCTTTTAGGATACTTCAAAGAAAAAACACATTTAAGTTTTTAAAATTTCTTTTAGTAGGCAATGAAGGTGAAGGGAGGCAAGACTCTCACACTCTGGCTGACTCTGGCAAATAATTTGAACATCATCAGCCTCTGTCTTTGCTCAGGCCACCCAAGCAAGCCGAAATAACAGTTTTCTTGATACTCACTGAATGCTGAATAGCAGAGACCAGCTAAAGTCTTGTTACTCTCACTTGGCTATTTCTAGTAACACTAGTGATCTGTTTGTACAAACTTAGATGGACATTGTCAATTCCAAATTTACACTTGGAATGACATTCTTAACATCACAAAAGCTAATGATTATTTCAATACCCAAGTCTAACAGACTAGATGGTCTGGGTCACCTCTATAGGCTTTCCTCAATGGACAGTGGATTTCTCAAGTCACATATCCGGTTACAAGGCAGTTTGGGGAGCTCAGGTTTCACAGGACAGCTGAGCTTATTTCATTGCTTGCTCCTACCAAAAAGACAAGTTTCACCCCGGCTATGTTCTCCTGCTGCTTTCCTTTGCCATGGTAGCATTTGTCAGACAACCCAGCATACTGTTTCAGCTTGCCACAACTGCAAAAAAACAGAGCTGGGGAAAAGAGAGAATAGTTTTCTGCTGGGTTAGCAAGCTGGGCAGACTCACCCAGAAGTCAGATGAGTTTCACAACTGGCAAAAGGGCTGTGGAACTGTATGAGCCAGCTCCCTTTTTCACTGCTATGGAATCAGCAGGTTTGTTCAGCCCAATCATAAAATCTTACCCCAACATTCACAGCGAAAAATGGTCTATCTTAAGACTTGTAGTGGGAAAAGTAACCCACATAGCACCAATCTTTTCAAAATAAGCTGTCAGGATACAGACAGCTTTCTTCATCCATAGTTTTCAGCAGCACTATGACACTAGACTAAGAGGCAGCTTTGTAGGCTGAAAAATAGTTCACACATGTCTGTTTTAGCTTCAGGCAGAAATTCATAGAAGCAAAGTAGGGAAGAATAAAATGTTTGTTTAGATGGGTTGATGTAGTAAAAAAACCTACTCTTAAAATCTCTGCATTCGAGATAAAAATAAAAAATTGCCAAATGAAGTATTTATGGATCTAATTCTACCAGTAGTAATATTTTGTGCAAACTATTGTAGACTTTTCTACATTAGAACAACAAGAAAAATAATTTACAGTGTAAGCTGCTGACTGGCCAGCAGCTGAACTTCCAGAGGTAGTAAGTCTGTTACTCAATTCTTCTGCAAGATGAGTCTGTATATCAGAATTACTCTGTGAGAGAGGTATTTGAAGGTTCTGACTGCTATACATTGTTGCCTCGTCTTCAGTTATAATTTCCCAGCTCTTTAAAAAGAAAATAAAGAAGAAACATAGTTCCAAGTTACAATTGGTGAAGACAAACTTTTTGATCAGACTAGATTAAAGAGGCGCTTGCATTTCAGAAACACGCAGGGATTTGGTTTTTACCTCGGGGGAATCCCTGTTGTCCACGTTTTCTGTCTCCTCCGAGATCTGCCGTCGGTGAGTGAACACGTGCTGGGCCTCCAGCTGCACATTGCCAATGTCTGCCACTGCCACGCTGTCCCTGAGGGTGGGAGGGCACAGCTCAATCCACAGCAGCCCTATTTTATCTGTCATCAGTGAGCTAAGGCTAACAGCAAAAACATACACCACAGTCCTGCTGGCAGAAGGAAAACGAACAGCCTGCACTCTAAAGCTTCATGTAAACTGTTTCAAATGAACAAGCATTTGTGTCAATGGCAAGTGTAAGTTAAACTAAGGAACCAGGTAGCATTCCAGGAAAAAAATAAAACAGAGAAAAATAAGAGAAATAATTTAATGAAGTCCCTCACAGGAAGAAACAGGTTTAAAACTGAAAAATTATTTCTTTTTCATTACTATAGTTATTATCTTCTTAGTTGCAACCAGTTTCTATCTGAATACATATTTCCAGAGCAAAGGAAGTGCACAGTGCAGTTAAAATGATCACTGCACATAGGCTTGAAAGCTAAGCTAGGGAAAGCTCTCTGCTAATTCTCCTTGCTTTCAGTGTAACTGGAATGAACAAGACCTGAATGCTCAGGCTGAAAGACATACTGAGCAGTTGGTCTCTTCCACTGTGTTCTTCTGAATTCATGATTGACATAGTAGGTCCTGCCGAGGATGTCCTGCCTTTCTTCCCAGCCTGAAGGCAGGGGAGGAGATTCCTGCTGCTGCTGCGGCTGGCTGGCAGCATCTGGTTGGTCCAATATAATCCACCCAGGCTAAGAGATAGAACACAACTATTTTTAATATTACCACAACTTCAAAAAGGGCCTCAATTTATTAAGCCACTCCCTCCCTTTTAAGTTGTCATTCCATTACATCTTAAACCAGTAAGCTTGGCTTAGTGTGTTCATTTCTCAGGGCAAATTATGCATGTAGAAGTCGTATTTTTAACTCAAGTTCCTTAAACATATTAGTATCAGAAGTAGTTTATTCTGGGAAAATAACCAGCATTCATAGAATACATTAAAAAATAAACAAATGTAATTTCCTACATATGCTGCCAAGGTACTAGGCAGATGAGCATCCTCTTTTGTAACAAAGTTTAATTACAGCAAAGGTGATAATGCTGAATAGAGTGAAGTCTTTAAAAGAAATCCATTAATCTACATGAGATGTGCTTACAAAAGATTACACATATAAAGTAGTTAAGATCAAAATATCCCTATAAATTGGAAAGAGATGGAATTCTAAAACCAGAAAGATGTTGTGTCTGTCTGGGGTCAAATAACATTAAACCTACAATAGAAACTTAGACTTATGTAAGATACAAGCAATTGCTTTTAAGTGGTTTGTTTCTGAAACATTATTTATAGCTTAGTAATTACTAACATTTGTTTTTCAGCAATAAACACATTTTCCCACCTCTAATTCTTCAGCCTGTTCTGTGGTTTCTTCTTCAGACCCATTGTTTTTAGGTAAGTAAGTCATTTTTAATCGAAGGTGGCCTTTAACTCTTGATTTATGGCTGCAGAAGAGAAAATAAAATGATCTTATTGTCCACTTGGAAAATTTTTCCCTGGAAACAAAATACCTGAAAATGCACAACTAGAGGATTGTTCTTAAGTTTCTCAACACAAACTTCCTGTTTTAAAATTAATAAATTGAGTTCTATAATGGTATTGAGTTTTTAGATTTCCGATATTATGTACCATAACTGGAAAACTTTCTTTCCAACTCACTCTTCTGAAAACTTCCTTAATATCCAAGGCATAACAACAAAGAACATAAAGACAGCTTAATTCATATATTTAGAAGAATTCAACTGTGTACAGAAATCTATCAAACATTACATCAAACTGCAGGACTACTCTTCCTAACACTTCAGCTTACAGCAAGCTCACACACTTCAGCATCTGCCTCTCTGTATTTAGCATAATGCAGCATCCAAAGCCTGGAAAAAGGATTTCCCCATGCTGATTTTATTTAGTATTTTCAATTGGTAAAGAAATCTGCCACATTTTCTCAACTGTTTGACTGTTGGTGTAAAACAATAAAAAAAATGAGTCCTGAAAATATCACTAGTGAGTCAGATACCTGTTCATCATCTTATTAAAATGGGAAAAAAAACCTTAAAACCAGATCACAAAGGCCTAATGTTTATTGAGGTCTCAAAAAAGCCCACAACCCTTTGAAAGAAGTAGTCACCAACTTTCTTACTTTCCAATGCAAACAGTAAAAGTCTTGCCTTTCAGGTATTGGGAAGGCAGTAACCTTATTATTAATATTTCTGTCCAAGGAAATGCAGATACCAGCAGAATTGAAGAACATGCATTAACAATACTAAAGCATCCAGAAGTTACCATAAGATTTCATGGCAGAAAAGCGCCTGAACCTGTGGCAGTATCTCTAACTATAATGCACTGCCAAATTCATGTGGTAGGCACCACAACAAAAGGTCAGGTCTTTGACTGAAAAACAACTGAAGTTCATTCACCGAAGTATTCTTCATTCATTTGTGGGATAGGAAATATTAAATTCAGAAAAATAGGAGATCAAATTAAGCGTGACATTTGCTAACTCTACTAAAATTCAAGAAGTGTAAAATACTTTAAAAATACTTGTGCTACCAACATGGCTGAGGAAGATCTATAGATCTGACATGCTCTGATGTTATTTCTAAATTGGAACCAGTATCTGAAAAATATTAACATGCATTTCATGTATTTTATTTCTGAATACTAATTTATTGCTATAAATTGCTCAGATTTAGGTTAAGAAGCTGCATTTTAAATCAAACACAAAATGCCTAACACTAACATCCGTGTCCAAACGTTACCTATAATCTAAAAATTCCTTGTCTTTTTTAACATAGGCCTTTTAAATGTTTAGCAGCTTTTCAGTTTAATTTTTGATATGTTTATAATAAAGGTCACATGAAACTGTTCACATGAAACAGGCAAACAAAAGAGAAGGAAGGCAGGAAGCAATTTTAAGTTGAAAAGGGATAAATGAGTTAATGCATAATATTGGTCTCACTTTTCACTGTTCACCCCAAAAGTAAATTGGTCAGATGAAATTACAATGCAAATTATATCATGGCCTGAAGAAAAATGATTTATTCTTACCAAATAATCTGTAAGTATTTAAGCAAATTCTGACTTTTTAGTAGAATCAAAATATCTTACAAATGGATGCTCAAATTTCTTTAATGAAAACAGAAAAGTTTAGACAGACAATGTTTACGTATTCACAACTAATTATACAACAGTATTGTTTAGATATGAAAGTTAGAATTTCCATGTGGTATTTACTGACCTTCTTGGATGAAGAACAAAATCCTTAAATGTATATGGTCTCTCCATACTTGGATTTTCTGTCTGGAATAAGACAAGATTTTTCAAGACAAATCTTTATCAAGCACTTGAAGCTAAACAAGACTATCAAAAATTTACAATTCATTTCCTTCGAGGGCTTATAAAATTCTAAAATTTAAATTACAGGTTTGGGTACAGTAACAGCAATACCAGCTTTCATCTTAGTAATAGGACTAATGCTCTACTTCAAGAAAAATAAATTACATTTCAGTGTCTACATATACTACAGAACAAAACAACAACTGCTCTTGGAAAGGTTTTGCCATGATTGCTATTCTGCCTTTAAAACAGTTGCTGATAAATCTGTTAGTATCTGCTAATGTTTTGAGACCTCAGAAGAAAATGAAAAAGGTTATTTGTTTCAATGGTCTTAGTAATATTTCTTTAAAACTAATTTGCTTTGCAAAAGGAATATACAAAAGACAGAAAAAAACATGTCCAAAGCAACACTAGCTCTATTTGCCATTTACCCTCTCTTGTATATGGTTATGTGAATAAGGGATATTAAAAGTAGATTTACAGACTTTAAGGAAAATATTTTAAGAAATGACAATAATTACAATCTCTTCTTATCTTTAAGACTCCTAACTCTTGTAGCAGGAGAAATCAATATCTAAACTTTTTTTATAAATATCAGTACTGAAAACCCCCTAACAACTCCACAAAATAAACCAAAGAACCCACAGAGCAGGAGAATTTAATCACCTATGAGTACAGTTAACTTCCTTACATGACTAACACAGAGCACACCAAGGATTTTTTCCCTTTCGTAGTCTTAAAACACAAGCAAACACAAAATACAAACCGGTAACTGACAAAGAGGAATATCCACTTGTCCAAGGAAATCATCTCGAGTCTATGGAAAACAAAAACAAACAGAAACCACAGACAGTTGAAAACTGCAAAGTGTTTTAAAAACAAAGTTCCAACGCCCTGATAGTGCAGCAATGCTAAGACCCTGAAGACACCTTGAAATTATGGGCAATAAAAACTGTTCTGTACCGAACAAGTTCTGACTAACCCAACACTCAGAGCCTTGGACAGTTCTGTCTTCCTCAAAACGAAGTTTGAGGGACCTGGGTGTGGAGATTGAGACTGTTTAATAAATCAGACTAACGTTAAAAAAACCAGGAGAGTTGTTCAGCACCTCCAGTACAAAGATCATCCCAAAGGACCCTCCACCTGAGAGCACCTGACAATGTCTGTAAGCCCAGGCAGCTGTTTAAAACAAGCATGTATAAACTATTTTTTCTTTTTCCAAATAATACAGCTACTGTCAAAGATAACATGAGGCAAAAATAAGTTTAATCTGTCATAAGTGCTTTGGAAGTTCCAGCAATTCCAGCACTCCCAAGCCTGGCACCAGCAGCTTCAAGTTTGGCATCAAAATCTCTTATAACTAAGGGAAATTACCTTTTGTCTACACATGCTGCAGAGTTTAGTTTTAACAAGTACTATCTGAAGGGTTCTGTCCTGGGTTGGATGTCTGGACTGCCTGACTATGACCAGACTGTGGATGCAGCACCTTCACAGCTCGATTCCCTCCAGCCCCTGCTGTGAGCCCAGGGCAGGCACTGGCAATACACACTTGTCACTGCACAGTTTACTTTGGATCACCGATTTCTGCTTGCCAAAGAAATTAAAACTTTAATAACCTATGTAGGTAATTTCAGTATTCATCAATAATCACTGCCAACAAAGTACTGACTTCTTGCAGGATTCCTGGAGCATGTGCTGAGTTGCTTCAAATTCATCCGTGGTTTGAAAACCTTTGCGAACCTCCACGCAAGCAGGGAAATGTATTATATGGGCCATTTACCATGAAGGCATATCTCTGCCTGTGTGCTAAAATCAGGACAGCACAGTCTTTGGAAGATCTGTATAAACCTATGGCACTCTAAAAAACCTGCACTGCAACAAGACTGCACTTTTTTGCACAGACTGAGTAAGGAGCTGTGAAAGTCTTCAACAATGTGGCCTGTGGAGCCTCTGGAATTTTAGGCTGATTTTTTTTCAGCTAACAAAAGATTTGGTGCCTGTTCTTTGCTAAATCTGTTGGTGTATCACAAGCTTTTACTCAAACTCCTGGCCCCGGGATTTGATGGTGTTTATCCATAAAACTTTTCCACCACAAGGCTCTGCATCTTGCTCTCATCTATTCCCTTCACCTCTGGGCAAAGCCATGTGTTTCACTTTTCTTCTAGCACAACTACATTTTAATGTTCAATGTCAGTGTTTTAGAGTATTAAAATTCCAGTCAAATTCTATCCATTTTTTGGTTCCATTCTCCACTCAAACAGCTCTGACATTAAAGGCTGTAGGTATTTCTGGAAGCAGTTCTTTCTCCCTTAATAATTCTGGTACCTTTTTTCTTTAGGTATGCTGCCCTAATTTTGTCCATTTCATCTTTAAATCACACATGTATATGGAGAACCAGTGCCTCATATTTACTTCTAATTTTTACATCTCCAAAAAGCACAACTAGACTGCAGAGCTTGTCACATGTGACAACATGCCAGAAATGTAGAGACACATAACTCCAAATTCAATTTGCAGCATGTATGTCTTATGTTCAGATTTGAAGGGGAGCAAAGTGAAAATAAATACAAAACACCCAACATTTTACTTCACAAACTCTTTGAGATAGAAAGCTACAACAGGTTTTCATACCTGAAGACTCTGAGGCTTCCCTGCTCTACTGAAGGGAAGTTTTCTGTGCTATTACAGACCACAGGTTTCTGGAAAAAAAAAGCTATCATTTTTGCCTATGAGGTTCTTTTTAAAATGGCACAGCACATACCTTAGACATGTTAAAAGGCTTAGTATTTGTAAAGTTCTTGGCAATCCTCACGTGGAACATGCCTTCCAAATAAATTATTGGAATGTGGGACAAAAGTTTGCTCTATTTTAAAAAACCTCAGAACACGGTGTTTGTTACCAGCATAATTTGAGTATGGGTTTCTGTTATTCACTTCCTTATTCTGCTGTCTTTCCTGCTATTTTTAGCAGAGCTAGCCTCATAACCAACCTTTTAACAGTACTTTCTCCTCCAGCTAGAGAGTAAAATCCTCCAGTGGAGATCTCTGTTGACCTCCAAACAAGTAACAGATCAATCAGATAGCAGGACTGATCTCCAGCAATGTGCCCCCCCCTATGCCAAGCTGACTAAGTGCCTTCAAAGAAGTGCCAAAGAAGCTCCAAAACAGACATGGCACACATGAACAACTAAATTCCAACGGAGCTGACACTGTTTGGGTCTCTGTCTCGTGAGAGCAGGCAAGACAGACAAGAGGGTCAGTTGTTCATGTCAACTTCTAATTTCTTAACAGCCAGAGAACTCAAACTTTTGCTTGCCAAACCGTAAGTGTATAAACCTCAATTAATGATACAGTCCACTAACAGAGAGGCCTTGTATTTTACTGATTTCCTGGATTAGCCTATAGAAAGTTACTGAAAACACGTGAGGACAGACAGCTGCTGTACATAATGTATTTAAAGAACTCTAGTGCAATGCCAAAGTGAGCATTCAAAGAAAAGCACCAAAAGAAAACAACCCAGTCCAAAACTCATTTTCATCTCTTGTGAATATATACTTAATAAGCTTTAATAGTTAAGGTTTTGGACGTTTTTACTGCAATTTCTATCAGAAATTTGATAGAAATAGATTTAAACAAACATGCTTATCTGAGTCCCACCCCTAAGAGCAGTACTGAGAACATTACCCATAATTTATCAGGTTTGAAGACAGTTAGCTGAATTTAATGCCTTTCTTAACTGCTGGATTCACCACACAGCCTTTCGAAACAGTTCCTGTGTAAGACCAGGGCATTGAAACACCAGGTATTTCCTCTACCAACTTTTGTGACAAATGTTTGGTGGTATTAGTGCATGAATTAGAATCCAAGTATATTCCCAGCCTTTTTCTGACTAAACAGGCAGCCAATTGTGCACAAGTTGGTCTTTGCACAGAAATGCACAGCTGTATGGCAAAATGTGAAAGCACACAGCTTTTACTGGAGGGAATATAAGTATCAATTCAAATTGAAAAAACAAACAGAGATCTGGACTATCGCTGCTTAAGAAAACAAGAGCTCAATAGATCCCTTATAAAACCAACATTCTTCTTGCTTAAACACCCAAACATCAACATTAGTTACAAGCTTGATGAGAAGGAAAAAGACTTTCCTGAGCTACACTAGTAACTTCAAGTATTTTTCTTTTCATGCTGTGCTGGGTATATTATTTGGTTCTCTTGAAGTCTAAATCGACAAAAGATAGCTTTTTTTCCCCTCAGAAAATACTGCCAGCATATGTTATTCATCATGGCAAAGTAACAGTTTCAAAAAAGCAAAATTCAATTATCACATTAAGGTTGTACCAAATGCATGGATTCCAAAAGTAATGTTTTCTCTATCCTGCAAAGCAATAAATACTTGTTTGCATGAAATTCCTTACAGTCCCAGTCTCCGGTGTTTCTAAGGGGGAGAGGTAGATGGCAAGGAGATTTTGATTTTTTCTTCTGAGTTGGCATCTATGATACTGAGATATAAGGCCCCTCAGAATTTTCAAAATAGAGACAATACATCCTGTCAGATCAAGGGTTATTACACAACATGGGTTTGTGCAGGACCTTCATCCCTGCTGGCTGTTCCAACAGCAAGGTGTCAGCACAATGTGCCTCAGCAGTTTTACCATCTGCTTGACAGATAGCATTTAGAAATGCCACTGAAGTTATTTTCGCTAATTCTCCCTCACTTCCCAAGTTATTTTCAGAGAACTGCTTATCTACAGACCAGAGCAAAAGCATCATCTGTTTCTCCAATTACAGCTTACTCATTTTATAGAGAACCAGGATCATACAGCTTCCTCAGAACTTCATATTTAGTCCACAGTAATTTTGCAACAACATCTCTATATTAGTTCACTCAATGTGTGCTACTCGGAGAACCTGGGCTCAAAAGTTCAGTATCAAAGCCATTTTTTTCATACAAAAATTCATTTTTACATAGGCCACAGGATGGCAAGAAGTTATCTAATACAACCAAAGCATACTTCAGCACAGCATGTCACAAGTTATTAATGCATTGGGTTTATTCATCAGAAATCTGAGTTCCTTTGGTTTTATGTACAGATGTGCCAAATAAACTACCATATAAAAAGCAGAAATATTACATTTTATGTAAAGTCGGGAGCCAATCCAGACTTGTCTCCTGTGTGAAACCTGCCAATACTCTACACAAAAAATTCAGAAAAGAGCACCAAATATTGAATTAGGTACTATTTCAATAAGTCATTCCTGGCATCAAGTCAGTTAATTTCACAGTAGTTGCATCTATTTGTGAAAGCATTTGTGTCAAATCTTAAGACTTGAAATAAAGTTTGAGAAACAAGCTCTTGTAACAATTCCAGGTGCACTTTTACCATTTAACACTATAAAGCTTAAAACACTCAAAAATTGTAAAAGCCTCTCAAATGTTAATGTGTAACTTGGTCCCTGAAAAAAACAACAGATAAACCAGATAGTGCAGATGTTTACCACATTGGCTAATTAATACACTCAGCTGAAGGACTTGATACAGTCAGTCAACCTTTTGCTTTTAGAGCAAGAGGGAACAAACAGAATTAAAAACCCCAACAAACTACTTGTCTCCAAAAGGCAGATGCACAAATTGGAGCATCTCTGCATCGTGGTGTCACTCCTGGGAAGTTCATTTGGTCCAGTACAGTGTCACACAAAGGCACAAAGTCAGGTTGAGCCTGGATGCTGCTTTCCAGCCCTAAATAAATCACTTGGCCAATGCTGTACAAGTACCCAGCCACTTCTAAGAAAAGGAACCTACACAGCAGGGCTGGATGGAGGCTGGACAGCCTCACCCTGCTCCAGAGTTAGTCCATCCACTTCCAAAAGCATTCTTAAACCTACTGTCGATCCAAATTCAACGTCAACGCTAACTCTGGGCTTCCCTGTGCCCTCGCACCAGCACACAGCTCATGGCCACTGCCAGCCATGCTGTAGTTTTCCATGCTCTGTCACACTCCACATTAGTCCTCAGCCATCACTGATTGGAACAGGAGCCCCAAGTCCTACCTATTGACCTCTCCCAGCTCCAAGCCTAAACCTACTGCTGCCAGCCCTAAATGTAGACACATGACCTGGTGAGAGCAGAACTTAGTGGTTTGGTTTGTCTTAAGCTCTGCTCAAGTTATAAATCCTACCTGTCCAAAACCAGTCTGCATGAACTGACCTTGGAAGCCTCAACTTCTAATGGCACAAGGCAAACACAACACAAATAATCCAACCACAATTACTTTTCCAACAAAACCATACTACAACTTATTTCAGACAAGTTCAGTGACATTACTAAAGTTACATTTCACTTTCCACATTAGACATGGCTTTACTGGCCTATATCCTGGCAAATGCTAACCACCTTAGATTTGTCATTTATAAGGCAAATATTTGTCCCAAATTGAGCTTACTAGAAACAATGATTAGTACAACTGGCTAAGGTAGAAACTATATTAAAAATAAGTAACGTTCATAATAAATTCTGGAAACCCTTCTCCTTCAAAAGCCCTTGTGCTTTCACGTTACTGAACAAGGCCTTCTCCTTTGTGCTCAGAAAATCACTGACTGCCAGAGAAATCATGTCGATTTAAAAGAATCCAGTTCTATGTTTCTTCCCGCATTCCTCTTACTGAGTAACTGGAGTGTCCCATTTGCATTTTAATACGCCCTAACTTCAATCTCTCCAATTCAAGTTTGTATGTAATTTCAGCCAGGAACTTGCTGATGTCCTTCTTAAATTCTGTTTGCTTATGTTACAGCTGATACAGCTGAAAGCAGCCCAAGGTCTCAAACAATAATTGCATCTATCTGTAGACTTTTCGATTTATTATAAACTATCATGACAGGAAAAGAAGAGTGATGCATTCTCTTGAAACAGAGATTATTATAGATCCATAAACTAACACTGAAATGAGCTACAAACATTTTGCTGGCTGCATTCCCAAATGAGCATGTTCTGTTTGTCACAGAGAGTGAGGGAAAAAAGTTCACTTGAAACAGAAACACTTCACAGAAATGCAGGGCAGTCGCCTTCAGACGAGGGTGCAAGTCAGTCAGGAGCAAATGACTCGCCTGAAAAGGCCAGTGGGCTTTGCTTCCTTGCTCAATCTGTGAAAATTATCCACTTCTGGAAGATGAGAGAATACGTGTTAGAACACAGAAGAACACTCTCAGCCCAGAGTGAGGGGAGAGCATTTCTACCACTTGATCCTATGTGGCTGCAAGGGCTGAGCAGGCACCAAAGAGCCTGGGAGTCAGATTAACACTCTGCCTACCCTTGTATCCTTTGCCTGTAATGGCCAAGAACAGATGCTTAAGGAATAATAAAAATAGCAGTTAAGAACAGTACTTCCTTTGATATAACCCCCAGTTTCTAATGAATGACCATGGGCCTTTATGTTAAAATACATGTTGAGAATGCAATACTCTTTTCATGGACCTTCCTGCAATTTAGCTAACCTCTTCTTAAAATCCATTTCTACTTTTGCTATGCACATCTTGAGACAGTGAGCTCACCAATACATAATTGTTTTGTAAGAGTGGAGTGGAATCTCTGTTCAAATTCACCTCCTCTGAACTACAGTTTTATAAACTCCCTTTATATCACCTTTTTTTTTCCCCCAGAGCTGGAAAGTCCCTGGTCTCTCCTCACATAAAATGTATCCCAGTCTTGTGACCCTTCTTGGCTTTTGAGTTCTGTTATATATGCATCCTGAAAAAGGATGACCAGAAGTATGCATGCCATGCACATATGTGGATTAGTACAATTCCATAATGATGGTTTTAAATTTGTTAGTTTATTTCTTCCCCAATTAATCCTAACCTTTTATTTGCCTTTCAACTGCCAACAAGATCTGAGTTGGTATTTTCAGCGAGTCTCTCCCCATGACACAAACTATTTCCTACCCAGTACAGGAGACCATCACCCACATGCATCATTAGCTGTTTTTCCTGTGTGTAATTCTTGGCATTTTCCAACAGTGACTTTAAAATTTTCTACTGTCTAGTCACTCACTACCATGAGATTCTGTACAGCTTTAGCGGAGACAATTTAATCCTCACTTCTGTTTCTTATATTTCAGTTGCCATCAACAAGGAAGCTTTTTTCTGCACTTACATCTTAAAAGCATTTTTCAGAACTTCTGCTAAGGGTTCTTGTAAAATAATTTGAAAAGTTAAGTGTTCCTACATTAACCAGCTCACACATATTCACGTCATTGCTTGGTTTGATTTGCGAGACAAAACTTCCTTTTATAAAAGCAGTACTCAGTCTCCTCCTTGTAGTCACAAAATATGTCATTTATCTACTAGATCTATTCCATGTACTCTTTCTTCCATACCAGCCTGTTGCAGTAGCCTGTAGTTCCCCTTTTGGTCATTTTAAAATATTGGCACAATACTTACCATCTTCCTTCAGTAAAATAATCTAATAGATTAAAAGATTATTTGTTGTAGTTAGTATTTCAAAAATTTTATAGCTGAGCTTCTTAACAATTCTTGGGGGAATACCTGCAGGTACAATCAATTTTGTTAAGGGCTTCTGTTTTACTCCATAATGCTTACAAAGACAATGATTTCTACATCACCATAACATTTTCCAAGAAATGTTTTGTTTAATCCAAAGTATTGTTCTGATTTCTCACAGAATGCCAAAAGAATGTACCATCCAAAAAAAAATATATATATATATAAAATTATAGCAACAACCATGGGCTCATACCTGAAAGCCTGCAAGTTCTTTAGCTAGTGAGGAGTAAAGGAAGAATGTCTCTAGCCTGCCTTGTGAACAAGTTTTACTTTAACACATTCTTCTATATATACTAAGTCTTAAGAGACAGAATAACTATAGCTTGTGGCTCCATTAAAGAAGCCACAGCATCAATGCTTCCCACTCTCTCATGGCAAATTAAAAGGGCATGAATCAGCCTGAAGGCTGGATAATTACATACTGACATAAGCTGTTTCAGGAGGTTTGCTCTGCAGGGTTTTGCAGTCTTAGCTTCCCCATTTGCTGGCATGAGAAACGTACCCAAGCTCAGTTCAGCTGCAGACTATAAACAGAATGAGGCTGATCATAATTTGTACAGAGCACCATCAAACAATACTTCTCCTCAGCATGTACATGCAGTGTTTTCTGGGGACTACAAAGTGCTGCAGCTTTGATACACTGGCTTATTCAAGTATGTGCTGCAGTCCAGACACTGTAGAGCATGATCATATTCTGAAAGTTGCACAGGGTTCACTGTTGCCAAATACAACTTGCTAAAACTGACAATGAAAAATTTTAGGGATGGAACTATTACCAAATAATATTATTTGATTGCTTCCCTTGCTAATCCATCCACATAGCAACCATTCCCTGTGAGGCTGTAAGATTTATCACATGCTTTGTATGCAATCTTTTTCCCCTCTGAATAAGATTGCTCATCAAAGCTAAAGCATGAAAAAGGTAGACAAGAAGGTGTAATAAAAACTCTGTATTTAAGCAAAATTAAAAGAGAAGGAATTAGTATAAACTGTTAAAGCACTACAGGTCATTGTTACACAAAGGATGAAAGCAGAAAATCACCTACAACCAATTATCAACTGTTTATTATTGTGATTAACAGTCTTCCCTTTAATGCTTTGCTGTATACTTCAACTTCTAAAATCTGCCTGAGACACAACATATATATGTGATTTAAGTCTAATGTAGCTGTCACCACAATTCCTCAGAAAGACACCACCTTCTTCTCAACCCCAATTCTCCCTGAGTGAAGTGACAGACCATGACACAGCAATGCGCCAGAGACACAGTCCTGTAACACGACCCTCCAAGATACGCGATACTGAACAATATGAAGGTTATTAATGGGGAGGTTATCAGAGCACAGCAGCAGAAAGCAATGCCATTTTTGCTTTGCCTTGTATTGACTCCATAAGGTTTTGCTTTACCTGCCCCTTTTGCACCTCACTTCCTTGCACAGATACTCCTGCAGCCCCTTTGCTCAGTATGCAAAGATGGAGATAAGCCACAGCCATCCTTCCCTTCTCTTGGCACTTCTCCCTGGTCACATCACTATTTTCTGTGAAGGAGTTTTGCTATGACAGAAACTCTGTACTTAAAAGAGGGTGCAGAGAGATGACAACCTCAGACTATTCAGTACTAACCGGTGGTGCAGCATTTGTCAAGGGAATCACCATCTTCCAGACACAGGTTCTGGTACCCTCAGCATGGTCAGATCAGCTGGGAAGTGAGTTAGTCAAGGGAGAAATCCTTGCACACAGCCCCTTCAAATTACTCCTTTAGCAAATTTAAATTTAGTACAGCAAGACTTAAACAGCACCTCCTTTTATGAATACAAAAGGCAAAGTTCCAGAGCCTGGTGAAAAAAGCTCAGAAGTTCCAACTAAAGGTTTCTTTTACATGCATCTGACAGCAGAAAAACATTTTGGTTTTTCACACCTCTGAAGATTTTTCTGCTTCAAAACATGTATTTCAATAAGTAGAGACAAAACTTGAGTAAAATTACTTGTAAAAAATAAAAAAAAAGGACAAGAACACAATTCATTCCCTTTATTGTATAAGAAATTATTTTAAAGGTATACAGCTGCTGAAACAGATCTGCAAGTACATCTACAATATTCACATTATCCAACCAGGAGCAATACTGACGAGGAAGGAATAGCTGATGTCAACAGGGATGTCAGCATGATATTGTACTTGTGGAAGAGATTAACACAGCTTTCATTTTTTTTAAAGTGCATTTAGAGTCTACAAGAACTGGAACTGCAGTCACTGTTTCTGCCTTTCTCTGCACCTCACAGAGTTTATATATGTACAATGACAAGTAACCTGTCCTCTTACTCACTCCTGCCCTCCCAATCCACATCCATAAAGTCAAAATGCCTTAGCTGTAGATTAATTTCTATCCTAAGCAAGAGATAGATGCACTTAAAAAAATCAACAAAAATAAATAAAAACAGAAATAGAAAGTCGAGAACAGCTTTCAATGCTGCAACCATGGACTGCTTCACACAAATGAAATTCCACTATCTACTGCAGAAACTACTCAGTAAGTTTCCAGTAAAGACCAGCAGTGGTACATGGGCCATCACCATTCTCCATTTTTCAACTTAATTAAAAATAATCCAAAGCCAGTTGTCATAGAAATGGTGTTAGGATTTTTTTCTTTTTTAAGTCAGCCTTTAACAAGCTGTTGATTATGGAAAGCTGGAAATGTGATCCGAGGTGGCTGAAGGCTGGTAGAAAGGCATGTAAGAAAAGAATGCCTAGACCTTTTGCTGCTTCAGCCTCTGGGGGCTCTGAGCACAGCACTGATTTGATTTCATGCCTGCTCTGGACAGATAGCTGACATTACTAAATGCTACTCCAGTATCAACTTGTTAAATTTGAACCCAGACTCAGCATATCAATATACTAGGCCAGACTAACTGGAGTCAAGGGAAATATTTTGGGAGTTGTTTATTTTTAAATGAGTCACAATACACCACGATAATTAACTGGACTATGCAATTAAATGATTGCCATAGAATCTGTTATATTGGTCACAAAGACTAATAGCAAATACAACGGTATTTATCTATTTTATTCCAGTGAATTGCTGTAAAGTCAACTATGGTTTTAGCTTAGTTTGGTGGGGGAAGCTTTGACATTTTATGTTAACATGTTTTATAGGACATTTATAAAAACCAGTTTCACATAAAAACTGAAAAGGGCCATTTGAGGACTGAAAGGCTCCTTTAACTGTTGATGCTTAGAAGCATCTGAAACAACTATACTGCTGTGAAACCTTTAGTGCCCAGTTTCCTTATGTCAGAGATCTTTTTAATTTGTATGTAGACGTGTTATAAATCCATATTTGTAAATGAAACGAAAAGTACAAGATAATTACACCAATTTTGCACTCAGACTATTTTTTTCTATTTTTTAAAAATTGTCTCTCTCATCTTCTACTCAAAAGATGAAATCTTAAGGATTCAGGAGGCTTAAAACACACTGCCACAGTAACATGGCAAAAGTGCTCAACTACCACATGGTATCAAGTGCTTTAAAAAGACAAGTCTCTTTAAATTTTGTGTCAATCCATTGTAAACATCATTCCTGGCAACTAAAACAAACTATTGTCAGGCCAGTGTCCTAGGAGATTTTCTAGAAATGTCAGCTAGCATGTCTAATCCTGAACTTGGATTCTATCTCAACTGAATTTATTAAAATGCCTTTTAATATAGAATTATTAAAATTCCATATAACAATATAGAATATATTTTTTATCAACTGCCATTAAACATAGAGGCTACCAGTGCAAGTTGATGAGAAACGTATTTGCAAGAGCGTGACTCAGCATTTTTTTTCCACAATATACTTTAAAAATATTCTTACTAGTTTAGAAAGGGACTGTCACAACTATAGATGTTTGGCACAAAGCCTTTTGCTTAAACAAGCAGGTTAGCTAAATGGTAGTAGTGTCAAATCATAGAGAATGAGATCATAAAACCATTTTAGTGACCATCAGTTTTTGCACTTTTATCAGCATCCATAATTAAAACTAACATTTAGATTATTTAAGTCTTTACAATGTTACTTTAACAAGTCTTAAAATCCATCTTTCATGTGGTTTATGCTTTACTAACAATATAAACTGCCTTAAGAGTTAATAAGAGCAAACACTTCTGCTGTTTAGCTGGACAGGAATTTCACTACAAAAAATATATATATTTAATATTGGCCTTCTAGACCCAAGTACTACAATTTGAACAGCAATGTTGTTAGGAGAGGTATTAAGTTACAGTGTACTGCTCAGGCTGGACTAGTGGTTGGAAGGAGGAAAAAAAAAAGGGAGAGGAAACTCTGAAAATTCCTGTGGTTCAGGGTCTATACAGAAACAAATGGTATTTACAGTTTCTCTGCTCAAATATTACTTATCTTTAATTCTACACACAGCAAACCATTCTGTAAAATAAAGCCTATATGAAATAAATCTAAAAAACCTCAGTAATCCACTCATTCTATATGCAAACTTTAGTAATTACTATTAATCTGCTGAGAAATTATGTGTTTAAAACTAGAAAACAATATGAAGTTTAAAGAAATCCCATGTCTAGATAATTGGACAAAAAAACCCTTTGACTTCATATAAACAGGAAGTTATTGTTTATAATGTATTAAATACAGGTAAACACTGTAAGACCTATTCACCTATGCTACTGTATGTACCATATTCTAAGAAACAAATCTAAAATCCAATTGTTACAGATAACATAAAAATTAACTTCCTAATGGTGACAATTTGACACCAGTATGAAATGTGAAATCACTGCGCTTAAGTCTCCATTGCAAACTTTTCTTATTTTCCAGCTAAAGTTCAGCTGTAAAACAGTGTCACAGTTTTCAGTAAACCAGAACACTCACCTTATGGGGCCTCCACAAAGAAGTGCTGGCCATCTCCCTCTTAGAGGTTCCATATCTTTTCTTAACACCAGTTGCTTTTCCTTCAATCCCAGGTTTGAACTGTATGTGCAACTGAGACGTCCTTGCACTGTGACACTTGTATTTAAGGCTGGATAAGCAGCAAGAAACTTTTTGACGTGATCCTTCCAATGAAACACTTCTTTGCAAAACACGGTGAGTTTTGCTCATCTGTACATTCGGTCTTTCGAGCTCATTTACATTAATCTGATATTCAGAATCTATTTTTGAGGGTAGACACGCAGATGTGCTACGTTCCAGTTTTAAATGGGGGTATTTTGAACCAGAGTTCAGATTTAACTCTGGACTGCAACAGCCATTAACCATTTCACTGCTTGATGCAAATGGCCTTTGTGTGAGATGAACTGAAAGGCATGAGAAGCCATCAGATACCTCTTCACAAGTTGTCTGCTCAGACCCACTCAAAATTTGACTTTTGTCCTGTAACGCTGTGTTCAAATAAAGCGGTCGAACATCTCTGACTTCCCCAGAAGAGCAAACTGTTTTAGACAGCCTAAGTCCATTGACTGCTGTTGAAAGGAATCCCTTGGAAATAGTTTGATCTTCTTTTTGTGTCAGCTCACTAGGAGAAATAATTAATCTATGAGATGTTTGATAGGTGCCTCTATGTGGTAGCTGACCTGCGCTTACTGGAGAAGCTGGAGGAGTGCTGGAAGGACTCCTGGGGAAAATAACCAGGGACGAACAACGTCGCAATGGAATCTTAGTTTTCTTCCTCACTGACAAAGCATCTTGGTCAAAGGCAGTATTGCTTCTACACAGACTTTCCTGAGCTGAGGTGCTCCTGTAGGGATTACATCTGTTTGCAGTGCTCCTATAGGAAGAATCACCATGTGCAACACTATTACAGAAAGTGCTGTCACTTGTCCAAAGGGCGCCACTGCCACTGTCACTGATGACACTGTTACTATAGGAACCTCCATCACTTGTGGTGCTCGCACATGATCCATAGTCGCTGCCAGCACTGCTGAACGACCCGCTGTCACTTGCTGCAATGCTGCTGAGGCTGCCTTTGCACAGAGCAGCACTGCTCAGGAGGCTCTCACCAGATCGAGGATCAACCACAACCCTGGCACCACAATTCCCTTCATTACCAATCCCAATGAATGAAGTGTCTTCACCAGCAGCTACGGCGTCACCAAACCGAGAACATCCACTGTGCTTTCTAGACTGCAGGGAGATGTGCAGTGAACTGCTCTTTTTTATTTGCAGTGAAGAAATAGTTGAGTTTTTCTCTTGATTATTTACTTGTTGCGCTACAGGTGCATAAGCAACTCGTCTGGGAGTCAGTTTCACCTGTGTAACATTAGCAGCAGAATCCTGCGGTTTTTTGAAGTACATGGAATTATTACTATCCAAAACATCTTCAGAGGTTTCCGATAATGGATCTGTGTTGCTTCTTTGGGTAGCAAAATGCAATCTTAACCGCCGTGCCATTTGTTCTCATTTCCACGCATGTTAGCAAATGAAAACCACAGAGATCCTTCAGCAGAAAGGCTACAGGCAGCTGCACAGAACCCAGAGCTAGTACATCCCAGCAGTAAAAGCCCATAAAAGTTGCAGTCTCTGTCCTAATTTCTACAAGATACTAGCATTTAAAAAAAAAAAAGTACCTCTTGAAATGTCAGCCATTCCTTGAACTGCAGTTTCTGGACCGACGTTGATTGCTGGCAGTCAGAAAGCATTCATTTAAAAAGCACTTATGTTCCAAGGACCTCAGCTGCGACACACTGACAAACACTACCGACCTTATTTCAGTTCTATCTTCTGCAATTTGCATAAATGAACACAATAGTAAACCTCCTGAAGGTCCAAGTTGAAAGCAGCAACGCCTGCTGCGGCTGCACTAGCTGAGTCAATGTGTCCGTACTTTCCTCAGCAGCGTATGACTACTAATATTTTTACCCATAGGTTTAGAATTACAGGAAGTTGGTAGGAATGAAGTCCCATATAATTGAGTATCAAGTCCAGGATTGAATTTCCAAATAGTAACCATGCTAGCAAACTGCTGAGGTCTGAATTATGCACAAACCAGTGAAATAAGCCTCCTCCCCCTTAAGAAAAAGTTTTTCTGCACTATTTAAATAAAACTGGAAAAGAAACTTGGCATTATCTCACAATCCACATGCTGCTAAGCAATCACACTTTCTACAGATCTGCACATAGTAGAACCCTCTCCTGCCTATTAATTCATAATTTCCAATGAGGTGCAACTGAATTGGAGTAATAAAAAGTTATTCTGGTTAATAATTTGGCATTTATTTTCAGCCTGCCATGTTAGCCTTCTATTTCTATTTTGACCTTTTCAAACTACAGCTGTTAAAGGTAGAAAGAAACCAATTACTCCTACAAAGTGAACTACCTCATCCTGTTTGCTGAAGTCCACAATAAGGAGACATTCATTAGACTTCAGTATGGTTTGCAGATATATGACCAGCTACACAAACTTTAGAACACTGAGCTAAGTATGCACAGAGATAAATAAAATTACCAAACACTAATACAGAAGAATGCTATTCTGTGTAATTATATACAAACTGTATCATACATTCATAGCCAATTAGTACCTATTTCAATTTTTATTTTTTAAATAAAATTATCAGCATGTCAAGAACTTAATTTACTGTTAACTCTTACACGAGTAATGGGATTGAGAATTCCTACAAAATGTTTCACTGGCTCATATAATCTGAAAAGGTCCTTTGCTGGCACCTAGTGGGACTTGTGAAAAAAGACAATCTTGAATCTTACTGTTGAGTGGGACTTTTTGTTGTGGGTTTTATTTTAAAAAACACAAACATTTGGCTATTAATGTACTTTTGAATACATAAACCACATATGATGCAGTACTGAACATACTGCACTAACATGAAACTACTTAGTGCTGCTGAAAAAGTACAAACAGAAGAGAACAGTAGGCCATTTATACTTTTATAGGTCATACTACTAGGAGTTTTTTCTGCTTCATATTTATTTAACCTTTACTGTATTTTAAGCTAGAAGGCAGTAAAATTAACATTTATACCACCTTCCCAAAAAAGAGCCACGAATCAAATTCACAGTACCTTGTTTGCAAGCAACAAATTTGTTTTCTAATTATACTCCAGGGCTTACTTAACCTCCATTACCTGAATTCCATTATTAGAATGCAGTAATAAATGAATACTAGCTTATTCATAAAAAGCCAACAAATACAACGCTTCATTTATTTCATTATGCTTAACCAACAGGACTTCTTCTAATGTTATATGTTGGTGGGGGACTGGGATGGGGAGAGAAGAGGAAAAGAAAATACCATAAAAGATTCTTTTGGTCAGTTTCAAGAAGTTACATTTGAACTTCAAGCAGCATATTTAAACAAACAAACAAAACCCCAAAAGAAACAAAACACAGCAACAAGTTACCCTAAGATATGTGAGTGAAGAATAAAAAATGCATTTCTTAAGGCTTCTTTTCTCCCCAACAGGAAATGTACAAGTATAGCCAGTCAATGACAGCTTCCTTAGGCAACATAAAATGGCATTTAAGATGCAAAATTTAATCTTGCTGAATTAGAATTGACATAAAAAGAGACTAAAAATTAATAATTTTTTTTTAAATACCAACAGTTCCGTTCAAATCTTAACACTGACTTTTTTGGTATCGATAACAGATTTAGGCACTTTGTTTGCAATATGCATAATTGTTCCAAGTTATTATAAGACAAAGAAATAGCAAAAAGTCATCTAGTCCCTTTACTGATTTATCTCCTAAGTGATTTCATCACTGTCCTTCTTGATAGATTTTTTCTCATGTGTTTTTAAAAACAACCTTAATTAAAGACTCCACAAACTGCTCAAGCCCTTTATTCTAGCAAGGGTTTGTAATAAGTCAGAAGAACAAATTAGATTTAGTACTCCCTTACCAAATCCAAGACAAGTGATCTTTGAAAAGTTTTAAAGCTATTACAGAAAGCTTTTAAAACTCTGTTGGTGATATAAGCAATGTAGAAAGACTAAATTTAAGCCAAACGCTGACGGAAAGTTTCAAGGCTGGTTTTCAAGAAAGCAACATTTCTTAAAAGCAAAAGATAGAGATTTCAGGCTTCCATTTACCCCTCAAAGTTACAGGGAATAAAAGCATTTGGGATAAAATTTTGTAGCAAGAAAATTATCCATTGGGAGGACAGTCTCACAAATATAAGAATATTTCAGTTTTATCAGCTTGCTCACATCTAGGGTCTGAACAGTCATCCAGCAGGTAGATGAAAGAACACTGAAGCCCACGAAAATAATGAAAAATGAAGCAACTTTTGATCATAGCTGCTTAGCAAGGCATCTATGATTTTTGAGATATGAGGATGAATTAATAGAAGTGGGGGAGCTTGTCAATGCTAAACAACAATCACAGCTAAGGCAATGATTTGTCTTACTTAAAACAGCTCATGACATCTGGGATAAAAACATCGTGTTTCTGAGAGCAGGCAAAACAGAAACAGGGAGATGGCCTGTTCCAAATGAGGAGATGGAAACAATAAAAACTAGAGGGGTTTTTATTGCAGAACTATAGAGTGACTGATGAGGTCACGATGCCCTGATCTCTAAAGATAATCATACATGGGGAAACAAAGCACCATTTCCTACTTGATGCCAATAAAAGGTTTAATTGGTTCTTCTCCCATAAGGAAGCAGGTCAAACAACTTATCTACTCTAGATTACAGAAAGAACGCAAAGGAGTTCTCTTGGTGGAAACCACAAAGAAAACACTGGCCTTCTCCCCAGAAAAATCAGGAATCTGACTTTCTCACCATGCCTCGTGGCTTCCAGGTGGTGGCAGTAATAGTCCAGTGAGGTGTCCAATGGACAAAGCACTTGGACCTCAGCAGGGGACACACTGCAGCCCATAACATAATGTGGAGATGAAAATCTGAGCATCCGGAAAAAACCGTATTTAACCATCCTTGTAAGCCACAAATGCTGGTGATCCCCTTCAACAGTGCTTTTAAATAAATCAAAGAGACACCATCTTTGACATACTTGGGACAGGTAATACCACCAAGTTAAGAAGCAAATGGTTTGGGGACTGTTTAATGCCTATAAGCATTACAAGTCTCCTCTTTCTCAAGTCTAATTATTCTAAACAGTTTGTACATATATTTACAGACAATTTCACTCTTCCCAATTTTAGCAGAACAGCACCTCCATAAAAGATACAACGGGTTACTGAACATATGCAGAAAGCTTTAGGGGAAAAAAATAATGTTTTTCATGGCCAACACACTACTCCAGCACAAAGCACAAAGAGACCCTTTATAGCAGCTATTCAGAACGAAACTGTGTTTGGAGCGCAGGAGCACTCAATCCCTCCTCTGAGCTTCAAACTACCACAGAAGGAAAAGGGATATATTCCAGTGAAAAGGAATGCCTGTCAAATGGGTGCAAGCGTCGTGATTATACTGCTACAAGCTTACTCATTTACAATAAAACACACAGACAGAAGGATAGGTAAGTAGACACTTTCACACATAAAAGGGGAGCTTGGTCAGAGGAGGAACTTCAGTTTCTCTGAGATAAATGCACACGCTATTCCTATCTCCCCAACGTCCTGCCATTCAGAGACAACCACACTTATTGAGCATCCCAAAGAAAACACATATGTGCTTTCTTTCGTGCTACTCCTCACACACTGAAGAAGCTTCTCACACCATGCAGAGATACCTACAATGCCAATACTGCTTTGTGGGGAAAATAAACATCCCCACAAACATGTGGAGCTTTCAGTATCACCAAAGATTTTGGCCATGCCATGTGAACAGCACTATAAAAGAATGATGGTTTCATGAGTTAAAGCACATTACGAGTAATAATGTAACTGCTTCAGAGCTTCACAACGTGTGGCAATGTCAGATAAGTAAATGAATCATGTCTGCATTTAGCTTTAGGTCTCACTCTAGAGGTTAAAGTTGTTTGGTGTGGGTTTTTTATCTGTGTTGAATCCTGATGAACTTCCTTTCATTCAAGTATTTAATACATTGCAGTATTAACACAAAAAGACCTACCAAACGGTTTTCATCAAATACTTCAAAGAGGAGTCTGTGTTTCTGAGGATTAACCTAGGAAAAAGAAGTACAGTAACAGTTAATATATATCCTGAATTCCAGCATTTTTCTGCACTGAAATCTCCATGTTTATGCAGGAGGAAAGAGAAACACCTAAGACCTATATTAAACAAACCTACATCTTGCTGCCATTTAACTAGGCAACACAGTTCTATCAGAACCAATAAGCCATGAGTGGTGCTATCTAAAACTGTTTTAAAAATCCATGTTCATGTTTTCAAACACTCACAGAATGAAGAAAGCAACATCAAGACTGAAAATGTAACATTTTTATTAGTGCAAGAGTTAACAACTGTATTTCTAGAGAAAGCAGCTTGTGAACCTTCTAGAACGTTAATTACAGGCTTATTTCTGAACTAGAGAAGATGTTCTGAAGTAGGGAGAGTAGTAATTTTGTCCTAATGTGCTAATATAATATCAAACAGGTAATAAGTCTGTAAACAAAATCACTTACTCTAAATAAGAGTTCTTCATTCCACTTTGGATGTATGGACTATGTAGGGAGGAAGAAAAAAAAGAGGAAGAGAGCATTAGTTTTACCAATAATTCCATACTTCTGTCTTTTTTGATATTTTACACCTGTTTTATCCCATGTAACAATCCACTTAAATATGAAAGCTTTAACTGGCTATTGCAGGTAAAAGTCAGAGGAGGCTTGTACTGTTTAATACAGTGCAGAATGGAGCCAATTTATGCAAGTACTCTCACATTTTGGCTATGCCATGGATGAACATAACACCCATGAGAGAGTTAAAAAAACTTAATTTATGGTATGTCTCTTCAGTAATAATCACTGCCTTCCTCTCAGTACAATACCCACATTACTTACATGCAAACATGTTAATCCTGAAACTATGAACCCGTAGCAAATGCCAAATCTCTAAGCAACATAATCTAGACAGACCAGGCTCAGGTAGGCCAAACACATCATAACATGCTCAACTGAACACAGCTTTCAATTGTGATTATTTTTTAAAATACTAGAGCTGACTTAGCTATGAGGAGAGTTTAATGTAACAATTACCAACATGAAGGGAGAAATGCATGAGTGATCTCATAGCATTAGTGAGAGATACTATCCCAAGAACAACAATTTGAAATAGTACTTTCCCTCTCATGTATATGGTTTTTCATTTTTAGGTAACCTAACATAAGTTAGCAGTACTAAGACTGACCTTTTTCATGCAGGTATTCTAGAAAAACAAGTACTATCATGATTCAGGCGAATGGTGCAATTTGACATGCAAAGACAACAAATCATGTTTGTGCTTTTAACACACAGATAGAAGTTGTACAGCGAGAGATATTTTTATATCATTAAAAGATCTCAGAAAACCAGAACAATCCAGTATTTCCATTAATGATGCAGCTTTGAATTAGTACTTGCCTTATATTCCTTAGTCTTTCCTCTACCTTTCAATAAATTTACTGAAAATACCACAATAATGCCATGAACAGAGAAACAGAGCAGGTTATGGAACATTCCTTTCCCCATGTCCATTCACTCAAATGACATATTAATTCTCCTATTTCCTGTAATGTTAACTTTTCCTTTAGAGCCTGATTTTTTTAAAAAAGCCAACACAATACCACAAAACCCAAAGCAACCGACCACACCCACAAAGATAAGATGACTGACCTTTCTAACAGTTTTTGTCTGAACACTGGTAAGGACTCCATTCACTGGATCATACACTGTCACCTTCACATATGGGTCACTGGGAAGCAGAGGAAAGAAAAAAGATAAGCATGCTCCTCTATGTCCTTTTTGGTCAGCATTATAAGCAGTCAAGTTTTAAAAGACTTAAATTAATAGAAGCTATGAAAGCAGTACTTCCCATTACTTTAGGAACACCATATGCATTTGCAATTACAATTATTTCCTGAGCAGTGTCAGAGATAAAACTAATCTGACCACTGTTACTGATTACAACTAGACCAGCTATGCCATCTTATATCTTGTAAATCCCCACAATTTGATTCTCTGTCCTCTTTCACAGTTATTTCAGGAGAACAGATTTAATAAATCCTCTCATATTTCAACAAGACATGCATGAAAATAATCAGCTGTGATTGAGAAAGCTTGAACTATTAAATATCTTGTTTTTTACACTTTAGAACACCGGGAATTTGAGGAACTTCCTTGAACATACAATATTTTTACTAAATGTTCTATCAGTTTCACAGAGTTTGAGTTTAACCTGAATTTTTCTGTTAATGAAGATGTCCTATATGATTGTTTAAAATGTCCTACTGCCTTTTACCTTCCCATGGTACAAAAAACCCAACAGATTACCTGAGAATCTACTTTTCATGAAGAGAGTTGAGGCCTTCAATTGCTCAAACAGACTAGTAACAAAAGGTGACCAAACTGTCTGCCATGCAGCAAAAGAGCATATGGTTTTCACATATTTACATTATGATGAGCAGACCTGACCTATTTTTGTTTGAAGTTTAAAAAAAAAACCATACATGAACAAAAAAATTGAAGAGAGACTGTCTGGCTTTGGGGAAAATATGAATATCAGAAGAGAATTTTTTCTAACGCTAAAGTGATGTCACATGTAGTAATTCTGTTAAGAGTTAAAATAACAACATTCCTGCACACAGGCCAGGGCAGCTGACAGCAGGACTAGTACTAAAGCCACCAGTACTCTTCAGGACCCTCTGTACAAGGGCCAGAAGCAAAAGCGGCTTTAGTACAAACTGCATTCTGCCACTTGCCAACCCTACAAGATCCTACAATGCATTTCAGTTACCAATTCAGAAGCCTAATCTTTCCTCTGCTAAATGTTAAGTCACTTTGATTGTTTCTTTTCTTATATAGATTAAGTTTTTAATTAGTACATATCCAGAACCTGCAGTTAGTCATGATTCTGCCAGATCAATGGAATTGGTGAGTGCTGTTCCTCTGCATATAAATTGAGCTGAAATAGTCCTGTTGCTGACAGTGTTTAGTGTTGTGCTCATTCCATGTCTTTAAAGCACAGATGAGACAATTTTGACTATAACTAAACTCTTGTTATTTTAGCTGCAGTCTACATGAAATAAAATATATACATCTGTCCTCCATGGCAAAACTATTTTACTCTGCAAAAAAAGAAACATTCCCACACTTTGTTTTGCCAAAGCATATGATCTGCCCAAGTGCCTCCTGGACTAGAAAACATTTATACAATCTCCAATAATTTTATAAAGTTACCAGTTAAAACCATTCTGATTTGGTTTGGGTTTTGGTTTTTTTTGCAAGATGCACAGCAGGATTTACTAAGAACTAATAAGCTGTAGAAAATAAATAAAGCAGCAGCTGTCCCTTAATACATTAACAAGATATTCTTACCTGGCTCCTAAGATATCCTTCTTGGCCAGGCCAATGCCAGCAATAACCTTCACTCTGACAATCCGCGTGTTCTCCTTAAACACAAAGTAGCATATTCAAGTTGCATTCAGATGTATTTTTCAGATCTATTTTTAATTTATAAAGCTAAAATTGATTACTGGCATAATTTTGAATTTACACTGAAAACTAGACTAAGTAATGCAGTTATTTTGTCTGACAGAAACAGCTCTGTCAGTAGCAAATTTATTCTGCCTTTACCCCTTTTAAAATCTGATCACCATCATAACCACATGTGATGGGAGACAGAATTCAAAAAAATGTCAACACAGTAGGGCTTTGGGTTTTCAAAATAATTTAGTTTCTTGGCACTCTACAGGAGTGAGCTTTTGCTCTGAATCAAAATCCCAAAGGACAGGACTGCTAACCTAGCAGACAACTGTTCCTGCCAGCCTTCTTTCCCAAGTCCAGCAGTGGCAGCCACCCCTTTCCCCCAGGGAGCCCTGCAATACCCTTGGCCTGGATGCAGTATTGACACACTGCAGAGCACAACCGGGGCAATGGGAAGGACAAGCTGCTATTGCCAAAGCCACAGAGCCCAGCAACTTCCACTGCTCCCAAAAGCCGACAGGGAGGTGACCATCTGGGAACACTTTCTATGAGCAGCTCCTGTGTTTCTCAGCTGACAATCCTTAGCTGTCCTTTCTACAGAGTAAGCAAAGACCTTTGTGAGAACACACCCTGAACAGCATGACAACTTTTGATGCATGACCTGAGAGGGTGCAAGGAACAGAATGCCATTTACACGACACCAACCAGTCAAGCCAGTTGCACTGAGCACTCAGGAAAATGCACAGGGAGCATGCACCTAATGGTATCTTGGCATCCATCTGAGAATGGGAAATAGACTCTGACAATATTTATTTCCTGGGCAGAATGAAAAGGCTATCAAGTTTATCAGAACAGATTAATAAAGCAGTAAAGAACTCTGGGGAAAAAAGGCAAGAATAAAGAGTTCTTGCATCTATTTTTATTTAATAGCACAGAGAGGTCACGCTCAAAATATCAGGATTTCTGATATGACCTGTCAGCAGGGTATGAGTTTTTTTAAGGAACCAAAAAGTATTTTCATTACTCATTATAGAAATTAGCCTCCCAGGAGTGACATAAGTGATTGAACTCCTCCTGTTAATTAATACAGCTGTACAGTCTTCCATGGCTCATCTGATAAAGCTGAATTCAAGGGGGTGGGGGAGGGAAATCCCAACAGCTGTGACCATGTCAGAGGAGGGAGACAAATGAGCACTGTTCCTCTGGAAAGCAAAAAGCTTTCCAGATGAAGGGCTGTTTGTAGGCGGTGGCGAGCCAGAGACACTGGCGAGGAAAGCTCAGTCTAGGTGGTTAAGGAGTTAAAGAGATACCAAGAGCAATGGGTGAAGCAGTAGATGTTGCCCCTTAGGGCCTTCCTGAATTCCTCATACTACTGAAAGTGCTTTCTAAAGGACACTCCTAGGAAACACTAAGGATGCTTTATCCTTGGTCTCCTATACAATCACAGTGCTGGACTCCCTAATCAATCCCAATTGGACTGGTTCTTAAGCTAATGGAGAGAACCCCACGCTAATCCTGAAGCAGAAACTACTGGCTAAAAACATAAAACTGAACACAGACCACTAAAAAATGATATAATACAAAATAAGCAAGTTTCTCCCACGCTCTATAGCTGGAGGTGATTGCCTGGGAACTGAGATGAACATCTACAATGTCCACTTACTGACAAAACAATCAAATGTCCAAGACAATTCCAGCCAAATCACAAGTCTATCTTCTACTTCACCTCAAAGAACATTGTCTCCTACTAGAAAACCTAACAGTTCAGAAAAGAAAGATCTAAAAACCAAGCTCACCCAGCACTGACCACTAGTAGGTGGCCTAAGCTTTCAAAGTTCTTAGTCATGATTAGGCTTTTATAAGATGTAGCATTATCAGCGTGTTTTATGACAGCAATAGAACTGACCAGATTTAAGAAAAAATAAGTAAAAAACTATACTGGCATCAAATTAAGAAGAGCCATTTGTTAATATAAGTTAATATAATATTTGTTAATATAAGTTAATATAAGTCAAATACCCTAAACATCCACCCTTGTCTTACATTCTAAAACAGTGTTCAGTTCATCTTCTACCAATTACGTGGCTTCGGTGACATTCAACATCATTGAGTTTCTGAGAGGATTCAAGTGCAGAGCCCACATGTGCATTTCTGCTCTCCCCTAGCACCTCTGCACCTCTGCACCTCACCCAGTGCACCACGACCCTCTCCCAGCATGAGGAAGGTCCTCAGTCACAGCCCACAGGGCCCAACTGACAGAAACCAGCTCGACAAATAATCCCACCTTTTCCTTCTCAGGAGAAAACTGAGAGCAGATGCTGATGGAGGACACATGGCCCTAAAAGACAAACAGCTCTTCCTATATCTGTATTTAGGTGCTTAGACCACAAGATTTGCTCCGCTATTCAAGCATGACAAAAGCAAAGACAATTAGATGCTTTTGGGCACAGGCATCCCAGAGTCAGGTTTAATAAGGTATCAACGTAGTCCACACGGGGGACATTCCAGAAATAGGATCCACGCCGCTGAGATTTTAAAGTTGGCTTAATTAAATGGTTTGTTTACTTGGATCGTAATAGAGATATGAAAGCTATTTTACAGAAAGACAGATCACTTTGTACATAGCCTCAGGAAACTAGGAGCCAAAAACCCAATGCTGGCATGCTGAAGGTTGATTTAAACATGCCTTACTGAAAGAAAGGTTGTTATTTATTTGGGGTCAGTGCCAAACTAGGACAGCTACAGGATTTTAGTTAGCCCAGCAGAACTACTAAGCAAGCCAACATCCACATATGAACTGCCACGTAGAAATACCCTTTTAGATTAACAAAAACAGTTTAAAAACAATCCCGAATTGTTCACAACAATCTTCCCTTACAGATCCCCTTTTTCAACTAACCACTCTCACCACCAAAAGCCACCTCACACCTTTTTGTATTTTTTAAACTCATAGGTGATACTGAAGGGCCCACTTCTTCCTTTTCCAAGCCGTGGAGACTAGAAACTTCAGAAAAAAAACCATGCTAACGTGCAAGGGCAATACTTGATCACAAGAGATGAGGTTCCCCATTCTCTGGTCACACCAGTACCCAAGGCACATCAGGAGAAATTCAGACACCTCGATCCAAAGGCAGTCAGAAGAGCCTGACACTGGAAGGGCCATTATGCTGTGACCCTGCACATCCTGAAGAGGCAGAGTCCTGCCCACAGGATACCGGGCTGTGCTGTGACCGTATGACCCTTCCTCCCACTCACTCGTGACAGGCAGAATTGCTGAGGAACTTCTGCCACAGCTCAACAAAGCTGCCCCAAACACACTGATCCCTGAATGCAATGAAGAGTCCAAGAGCTCTAGGACTGTTTGAAGCTCATTTCATGCAGACACAAATTAGGAGGTGCAAGCTCCACATGGAGAGAAAGCGTCAGATAGTTGATTTTGGCACCCACAGGGAATAGCTTCAAAATGAAAATGTCACTGTTTCAAAGGCAATTTTGAACCTTTTCCTCTTCATTCAGCCTGCTCAGGAGACCCTTATTTTCCTCCTTCATAGTCATACATACAAGAAATTGAGAATCAGTAACTCCTATAGATCCACAGGCAGCTGCAACATGAGTGTTTTTGTGGTCCAAAAACCACACAGGACGCAGTCTGTACTTCTTTTACTCTTCCACATTGACTGCAGACACCCTCAAGTTCTCCTTGCTACTCTTTTCCACCACTGCTGTGCCCTCGGTGGTTCTGGTGGCATAGGCACGTAGCCAGTAACACACCAGCTATGTCCAGCAGCACTGCAGCTTGTCTAGGAAACTGCTGTCTCAGCCCAATTTATCTCCCCAAGAGTCTCTTCCTGGATATAAATGTCTATCCATGCTTTTGCAGTCCTGACATTAACTTGAAGGGGTCAGTTTGAATTTATTCCATCCATACAACTGAGACAGAGCATTCCCTGGTGCTCTGCACACCCGGGGAGTCTCCCAGGGTTAGTGCCCAGCTGCTCTGGGACAGGCACAGACACAGAGCCCACCACAGCCAGCAGCTCTGGGCATAGAGTTGTACAGGGATTGTTTGTATAGACAGAACAAGGACGTTCAGCTTCTTTGACAATTTCTGACTGCCAGCCACTCTGGAGGCTGGAGGCAAAAACAAACAAAAGAACACAATGATGTTCCAACTGAGCTGTTAGGCTGTTCCCTCTGAGAATACAAGTAACCCAACATAAACCAGGTGAAAACTGTGTGCAAAAAGGAGAAATATTTGTTAAAACTACTGAATCTGCCAGGGAGCGGCTGCACACAGTCTTTATATCAGTTAGTCTGCACTAAAACAAATTCAAGCTTAAACTGTTTTTAGGGGTTATGTAATGCTTTAAAGCTAAGGGGTGGGGGTATAAGGCTATGACGTATTACAGAGACTGAACTATCCAAACTCCTTGGTCTGATCAACTCAGACAAAACATCCTTTACAGAGCTGAGTCAGCAAGATAGTTATCTTACTATCAACTTCCAGGTTTTATTGTTATTCTATTGTTAATCACATTAGTATATTCTAGAAGTACATGTTCAAGATGAACTGGTCAAAACAGCTGGGGCTGCTAAAACATGCCATTTTCACAATCTCTAATAATTTATTTACTAACAGATGCTGTGTAACAAGATGATGAAATAGAAGGTTTCTGAGCCAGTATGCAGACAATCAGTAACTTAAGAATTTAAAGGCAATGCTTGCCAGCTTGTGATTCTTTGAACTGACCACAAAAGAGAAATCCTTTTTTATGTATGCCTATTAAAATAAAGTGTGTTCTCAGAAGAGCAAAGCAAGTGTCAAACTAATAAAGTGTCACTTCCAGAAGAGGATAGTGTTTCACTTCACAAAAGTCACTATGAATCTAGCTATACTCAAGGAACATATACTAAGATGAGAAGTTCTTGACCTGTTCATTTTGGGCAAGAAAACAGGTCAAGAAAAGAAATCTCAAGCTCATAAGGACTTTAAAACTTTCTCATAACTTTGGAAATCTAGTGATCTTGCCTGGGCTGTTTGCAGTCTGTAATTACAAAGGCCAAGTATTAACACTGTCCATTCTCACCCCGATCCTTACCAAATTCACATGGCAGGAAAATACACTAATGACAATTAGGAGAATAACTCCTGCTTTAGCGATAGAAGTCCAAGACAGAAGACAGAAGCAAAGGCATCAGCAGGAAAAAAGGGTGAGAAAGAAGGCCCAAATTAAGAAATGCTGACATGTTGATGACTACAGCACAAAACACTGAACACATCACAGATGGACAATGAAGTGTGATCCTCATCTGCACCCCCGAAGGCAGGCTCCAGTCTGGGAGAGTGGACAGGCATGTACAGACACACGTATGTGCACACAGTCAGCATGTTGCCAGTTAATGGAACTGATGTAAAGAAAATATTTCCCAAACAAACTAAATGTGGTAAGATTCACGACAAGATTGCAACAAAGAGTTGTGATTGTCACCTTACAAGTTTAAGCTGCTGCCTATCCCTGAGTCAGGGGAGGGGGAGAAAAAGTCCAAAGGTTTTCATGTTGTGCATTGCAATGCTACAATTTTACATCAGCAGGAGGCATTTACCTTTAGCAGCAATTCATGTCTGCAACATCCAATAATTCAACTACAAATGTATTGCACTTCCAACTCTTCTCCTTCACTTGAAGCAGTAACACAAAACACATAACATACCTAGTTTGGTGGCTACAAAGGCTCTCTCTGATGTTACTGTAGACACTTTAAGCCCAAACACCTTTACAGGAGTTACCAGCAAGTTGCAATCCATTTCTGAGGCTGAACGACCATTCCTGATACATCTCACACAGTCAGCAGCAGGTGACTGATTAGGGTCAGAAGAACAACTACCATACAGAAGAAGCAGCTTAACACATGTAAGACACATACTAAAGTCAGATAAATTAAAATAATCGTATAGCAATAAAACAGAAAGCTTTTAGTTAGCTGAGGGTTATTCAGAGTACAGATTTGATAGTTATTGAAAAATTAATTTCACTGGCTTTCTTAGTTTAATATTAGTTTCTAGTTTGGGTTTCATTTTTTCAATATACTGTGAAATGATTCACACAGCAGGTAAGGAAACACCAAGACCAGGATGGTTAAACTAATGTAAAACATAAAATGGTAGTATCTGCTGGACTACTAGATAGCCTTTTTTGAGGAAGCCAGTATAAAAGAGACTGAGTAGTCTAACAGAGAACACTTGGTTGTAAACAATTCCTCTAGGCAATAATATCCTGTTTTTCTTTCGTTCCAGTTAGATAGGTCAAGAATCAACTACCACTAAAGTCAGGAAAAAAGCAACAAAGCTTATTACAATGATAAAACACTACAGCAGCATCACCTTTAAAGATACTGGCAATATCAGGAACTATATATTAAGGCCTTCTTAAACTTCATATCATGTCTGTATATAGTTCTCATCTGAAAAAAAGTATTTTCCGCAGAATGGGGAGCCTTAGCTGGAGAAAAGTAGTTCCTGCCATAACCAGACCTTGCAAGTGAAGCAGACAGATACGTTAGGGCACAGCTAAATTATAGTAAGCCTTTTTCAGCATCATCAGCTCAGTTCACTAGATAGAAAACAGGAAGGAGGCTTTGCTGTCTTGCCCACTGCTTCCACACTGAGCACTCTCTCCCCTCTACAGTTTGGTGTTAATAAGAAAGGCTCATTCTTCAAGAAATGCTGGCTGTTACTAGAGATGGTATTTAACACCTGCATTTAATAGCAAATTAAGGAAAATATTCAAGAAGACAAAAGTCCACTAGTGGAGTTACAGAATTTAAAAAAAAAAAAAAAAAAAAAAAAAAAAAAAAAAAAAACAAAACCCCACCACACAACAAGCAAACCCCAGCCAACAACCGAGCAATTTTTCAACATGTGCAACCCAATATCCACAACACTCCCACTTAGTGTTTGTTAGTTCAGTGTAAAAAAAAGGCTTTAAAATAACAACACAAAACAAACTGAGGTACATAAAATAACTTCTGAAAACCACTAGATCACAAATTATATTGCTGTTCAAAAAAACCCAACCAAACCCAGAACAAAACCAAAAAACCTCTCAAGACTGCAAGCACCACTATTTCTGCAAGCGCCTTAACCAATCCATACACCAGATTGCAGAACATGCCCTGCAATGGTAAAGTCCTTGAGAGCCCCGAAAACATGGAGAGCATTTCTGAAGCGCAGAGTTGAGTTCTCTGTTGGAGTGCCTGTACCAGGGCAGAGTCACAGGGAGCAGACAGACAGCTCCTACAGAGGAGCTGGGGAGAGCATGGGCTTTGAACAGCAACAGAAGCACTGGGCTGCCTCAAGGTCAGGCACAAAAAAGCCAAGCAAAATTACTGGTTTTGTCAGAAGCAAACCAGAGGAAGACTAGGCCATGCCAGTCTCTGAAGTAATGTCTGAAGGATTTCTGCTCATCAGCATCACCTCCAAAGGACAGCAACATGAGAAGGGTTGTGGGGTAAGGTGTGCAGAAGCAGAGAGACAAACCATGTATCCCAGACATTCAGTTCGCCAGCTAAAAGCTAAATAACCATAAACAACCTACTCCAGCAGAAGGTCCTAAAGGAATATAACAATGTATCTAAAGCTTTCCAGAATGAAATACCACATGCTTATGAGAATCTTATGCCACGTGCAGTAAACAAGAACTTGTTGTTCTACATAGGACAGCTCTCAAGTGACTGAGAAAGCTGAGGTGGAAAAGGCATTCAAGTGGGAAGTGTATTTTCGCCTGTGAGAAGTTTCCATTTCTACTTTGATCCTGAAAAAGATTAAACATAATAGACACAACAGGTCGGAAACTTACAATGTTATTTAGGCAACACTAAAACAGCTAAGCAAAATAAGAAGTTCTTAATTCAGGCTGGGAGTGTAAGAACTCTGACACATAGAAATATTTCAATTAAACTGGTTACAAAATACATGTATATAGATAAGCAGTGTCATTCTATTAAAAGCCATTCCAAAGCCCTACAGTACAAGTACTCTTTAGCAATTATCTTTTTAACATGGCAAACCACTGAAAAAACATAATTCTTTTTGTAACCAAAGAAATAACAGTGCATTAGCTGATATAAACGCAATTATTCCTTCAGTCTTTGAAAGATCATTCCACAATTACTGTTCGAAAATGCTGTATTTAGTATTGCAGTCAATTGTCACAAGAACACAGTAAGTGGAAGTGAACACCTTGTCAGAAAACACTTGATCAAAGTGTTTAATCTACAGAAATCCATGTCTTAACAACCTGAAAGTTTTGTATGACAAAGCCTTTCAACCAAAATCCTATAGGTACAGACACTCCACCTCAGCAAGGACATTTAAGAGCATCAGCAAAGAGCACTGAGAGAGAAGTCCGACCTGGAGGTGGGAAGTACACTTCATGGACTTCTTTCCTCTTTAAAAGAAGTTAATATGAGGATAAAAAGTAACTTGGTTTTCATATTATTAGATATTTTTATTTTTCTACTGCTAAGACTCTGCTCTGAATACAGAGCTATTAGTTTTTCCCCCCTGATCTTACTAGTGCTTATGATTTCAATACTCAGCTAAGTCATAAGAAGTCCTATGGGTGACAGATTCTTTCAAAGAAGAAAAACTGAACCAGAGAAATTAAGGACAACTGCATCTGCTCGATTCAGGCGCTGCAACTTAGATACCTACATACGGCACATACAATAATCCACTGTGGGTTCCTTTTTATACCAGCTTCTTTTTCTCTCATAAACATCATATTGATAACCCTTTATTAAGCCCAAGTGATTAATACACCATTACCTAAGAAATCTGTCATAACTGACTAATTTGCATGGTGGGGGAATCCACACTAATACTGCATTCAGCTCTCTCAACAATTACACCAACTTCTGCTCACCTGCCTTTCTTATTTTATTAACTATTTATTTATAATTATTGTATTTACCATAGGATCATACCCAAAAGCTGCAACAAGGAGAGCACTTTTTCATTGCTTTCTTTTACCAGACAATTTTAATTCATGCCCTAAGTAAATCCATCTTAGAGAAGAGGCCACAGAGCAGCCCTGGGGAAAAAGCAGTGTGCAGACATAAACTACAACAAGCCTGCCAAACAAGGTGAGGGGGCAGAGAACTCCTTGGTGATACTTTGAGTATGACTTGGGTTTCTGACTGTGCATACACAGAATTACAACAAAAACAGATTTAAACTCTGGGAAGACAGAAGAAGACCATCCAGGGAGGGAGAACTCTGTTTTCTATTCTAGTATCCTAGGCAAAAGCAGCTGGCAGAGCAGTTCTCCTATAACCATAAGATCATTTATTCTGTCATTTGTGCATGCAGAATCTCACATGAAAACTATGACAAAAATTAGATAAGTTCTTTACATGTGAATCAGTAAGTACCCACTGAATATTAAAGTGTCTGCATTTTTCACATTTGTAACTTGAAAAAGTTTGGCTAAGCTTCTGAATTACAGAAAAAGTTGGATCTGATAGATGCTACATGCTCAAACTTCCTCCCCCTTCCCCCAGCTGTTCCAAAGGAACATATTTATGTTCAAAAGGACAGAGGGAAGACCAGAATCATTCAATTTTAAGCAGATCTCAAAATATTTTCCCCACAGCAAGGGAGGCTAAGAAACAGCTAAACTGAACAAAGCTTAATAAAGTTAAAATAGAGAGCCTAAGGCATGGAATGTTTTAGTCCAACTACATAGCCTCAAAAAGTTACTAGCAACTGAAAACAGGATCTTGCAATAGGAAGTGTTATGCAACCCTTGCAGCATGCAGTGCTAATTTTCTATTAGAAAACCTATGTAATTCAAATATTAGAATGAAGAAAAAAAGATAATTTAAGAGCTTTTTAGTTACTTCTCCAAAAGTAAAGCACAATTTGAGACAGAGAGCCATGCTAACAGACTAGGAATAACATGTCAGAGCTTTAACAAACCGAATTCCTGCTAGGGACCCAACAAGTGTGCATTGACATAGAGATCATCACTGCCTGGACACAAAAAAGAGCTGATAAAGACAGTCTTGGCAAAATATCCTGTTGGCTCAAAGACAGTATTACTGACATTTCACACAGGTCACCAAACAGCTTTCAGACATATACAGCTTTCAGTCTTCCTGCACTTGCAATTAAAATAAAAAGTGGCTTTCTCTCCTCTTGATAAAGTTAACTATTCTGCAATATCCTGCCCTATGCCCAAGCCACGGCTGCGATGCAAAACCCACCCCACCTGTCCACACCCTACACACAGTAACAGGTACATCAGTCTCAGCCACCTTATGGACATCCAGGTACTCAGGACCTACGACCTCAGGACAGAGGCCGCCGCAGGAGCCACTTTCAGCCCCCCACGGGTCTATTGCCAAAAATCGCGGAGGGCAGACAGGATTCCCCGCTCCTGGGGCACTGCCGGCGGCCAAGCCCGAACAAAGACTCGGTTTCCCGGTACCAGGGAGGGCACGAGAAATCCCGCTTTGCCTGGGGGACACACACCAGAAATCCCGCTTTCTTTGGGGGGGACACACACCAGAAATCCCGCCTCGCCGTGCCCGAGGAAGTCGGGAGCGCACGCGGCTCCCCCGTGCCCAGGGCAGGCTCCTCAGCTTCCCGGACACGGGGACACGGCAGCCGCCTGCCTGCCGCCCCCCGCCCCGGCTCGGCGGGGCAGCCGGCACCGGGGGCGCCCGCCCCAACGGGACCCCCCTCAGCGCCGCGCCCCGCAGGAAACCCACGCCCCGAGGGGACACCCCCCCCGAAACGCCCCGCCCCGCCCGGCCCGGCGTGGCGGAGAAGCCGCCGCCCGCCCGCCCGCAGGGGAGAAGGGCGCGGGGCACCCAGGCCCGGCTCACCTCCTCGGCCGGCAGCCCCAGCACCTCCGCCGGAGACGCCGCCATGGCCGCGCCGCCGTGTTTGGCCAGGCCCCGCCCCGCCCCGCCCGATTGGCGCAGAGACGCAAGGCCCCGCCCACCGAAGGGGAACAGGACCTTTCGATTGGCTGCTGCCCCGCTCCCCGCCTGGAGACACGCGCCGCGCGGGCAGCCGGGGGGAGGCGCGCGAGACCCGCCCTGGCCACGCCCCCAGCCCCTCACACCCGCCCCCCGCCCCTCACGGCTCCTTCAGGGAACGGACGCGGCCGGCAGAAATCGTTCCCGGGGGTTTGCGCTGGCGAGGTCTGTTTTCACAGATACAGTTAGGTTGGGAAAGACCCCTGAGATCGTCGAGTCCAACCTACGGCAGAACAACCACCACGTCCAGTGGCACCGAGTGCCACGTCCAGTGTTAAACACCCCGCGGGCAGCCCGTTCCAGTACCTAATCGCTCTTTCTGTGAAGAAATTCTTCCCGATGTCCTCCCCTACAGCAGCTTAAGACTCAAGACTGCTTTTGCATCCCTGAGGGCCGGGCCCAAGCTGAGGAGCTCTTGCCTAAACCTCTCACACCCAGGGAGCCTCGAATTGCTAAAATTTGGGGGAAACTGAGAGGATAAAACAGTTGTCAGTGCACAGAAGGAACCTTGCCCTCCAGGACGAGGCAGTGCTGGGAGGAGGAAAGAAATCCCGGCTGTGTGAGGATCTGACCTGACCTAACACCCAAGCAGGGAGAATGCCAGAGGACAGAAAAAAATAAACTGTCTGAAATCAGAGCAACAGAGTTGTCACGCCTTTCCGCAAGAGAAAAATCTAGTGGCTCCCCCACACCCCGCTCCAGCTGACGGGGTACAGCAGCACCGTGGTAAGGGAGCAGGACAACATTTCAGATGAGCCCTTGATGTCATTCCCGAGTCACCATTCAGTGGCACTTCCCTGCTGTCACCCACCCTCCCTTGGAAGGACCTGCTTCCATGATGGTTTTGGAAGTGGCTGGAATTCACTCTGCTTTCAGCAGCTGCCTGTGAGTCAATCCCTCAGGTGTCCCTCCTGCCCACCAGCCCTTCCAGCAGGCAGAGGACAACAGCAAGAGCTGTGCTAGAGCAGCTGTCAATAAAGTAGGTTGGTTTCACCCCAGGTCTGTAGCCAGAAGCCTTTCTACAAGCCTGGGCCAAACTCCTCTAGGCACTGCACAGTCTGCAAGTGCAGAGAGCATACCTTCATCTTAGGATGGACATGTGGAAAATCACGTCACTAACAAGGAACAAATGTAGCAGCACCTGTGCTGGCCCAGAACCAGAGTCTTTCGTCATCTTTTAGCTTATCCAACCTGGCTCCTCATGACCTGGGTGACCTACTTCTGTCATCATCCCGTGAGAAACTCTTTCCTTTCCAAAACAAAGACCCAGGCTCAGCTCTTTGGACTGTGACCCAGGCAGAGCACAAAACACCCAGGTAACTTACACCACCTCAGCAGGCTCAAGCAAGCCTGTGCCCGTTATCACACACACTTGTGCTCTCCTCCCACACATGAGCTGGATGCTCCAAGGAAAGGCAATCTCAACAGCAACATCAGTTTGTGCATGTCCCAAAATCACTATAGGGTATTACCTATGAAAAATCAGATCAGTGTCTGACAAATAGACAAAATGGCATTTGGGCAAGTGTCTTCATACATAGATTTATATGAGGAAACAATGTCTGTTACAAGATCAACAGAGAAAGTTTGGGGGGAAAAAAACACAGACAAGCTTTTGGGTTATTTCAAAAGAAACAACCCTCTTCTCTTTCTGGGTTGACCCTCTGGACACCCAACATTTCTCTTCAATTCCTTTCACTCAGCCTTGCCTACAGCACTCTTATAGCACAAGTTTAGAGGTTTGTTCAAATTGAAGTTCCTGGGTGACAGCCAAGCAAGGAAAATCTGCCTAAGTTACAGCAGGCAGGATTTTTAAGTCCAGTAGTTAGATTAGTAAACTGTTCTTACAGCTTGCTAGAAAAAGCATGTGGGTTTGTGGCTGTCAAGCATGAATACCTGTTTTTGAAGTCCTATCTCTTATACTCTGCTAGAGTGTACAAACCATGTCAGTCAGAAAGCATCAGGGCCCCAAAAGCTCATGGTTGAGGGTTTTCTAAGGTTTTTTTTTTTCAGGATTGTATTGGTTAATCTAATAAAAGATACTGTTTTCTTTCTCCCTATAAATCTCCTATTATACATTACTGTCACTAGCCTGAACCCTGCTCAGTCTCATCTTCTCAGCACAGTAGAGTCTATAAGAAGCAGCATCCTAAAGTCCTGTTTAACAAAGCTTTTGTTGTGAATATTTTATTAGCACATTACTTATTAAGCTTTTTTGTGAGACATCAAAACTCAAATATTAAATTCTAAGTAATGTGCCATTTCAATAAGGTTGAAATTTAAAATAATGCCCTTTTGAAATTTACAACAGGACATTAACATAATCAATTTGTTATATTACATCTTTTAAAGTGGCAGAATGTAGCACAGCACTGACTCATTTCTTTTGTGGAAAGACCACTGATTGTCCAGAGCAGGAGTTACCACACAGTCAATGCCCAAATCCATAAGCAGCTGACCTGCTATGAACAGGTCCAAAAGACAGAACTTGTGTTTCTGGGTTTGTTACCAGAGGCATCCATATACTAAGGTAAGGTCTATGTACATTTTCAGTGGGATCAATAGTTAATTCCAGCAAGATACATAGCAATTCATTCAAAATAGAATAATTTTAAAGTATTCTTTTACTTAAAAACAAGGGAACACAAACCACAACCTGTTTGTTAACAAACATTCAGCTCTTATGTTAGATATATACCTCCACCATTTAATATTTTATTGTCCTATGCCATTACAAACTACTAGTGGAAAACAGCTCTTCTGAAAGCAAATAATTGATTTTCAGTTGCAGAGAATAACCTATATTTGGATCATCTGAGTGCAATGGAACACTTTGTATATCCAGGCCATTAAAACATATTAATATTTTACCTCATTACTCCATCCCAATAGTGAGTTCTCATCTGGTAACAAAGAAATTTGACTTCTCTTGACATCAAAATTAACATTCAGTCTCATGAAATACCAAAAATTTACAACCTTTAAAAATATTTTCCATCCCTTAGCTGATGGTATTCATCCTGTCAGATCCAATTTGTGGTTTGAATTTTATATACATTTACAATATTTAGTTTGCTCCTTTATCAGAGATGCTTTTTAAGCCAAAGATAATACTGAACCATAATACTGAACTACTTTGAAAAAAAAAAAACAAAAAAACCAAAGCAGTGTTTGTTCTTAAAGGAGGAACTATGGAGATTTGTTTCAGAATTCCAGAGGTTTATCATAATAATCTTTACATTAATATACATTAACTCTAGTCATGGTTAAGTGACAAAAGTTAGGACATCAAGTGACATCAAAGTATATTTTATGTTATTCAATATGGGATTCTACTGGTTTAAAGGTAAACCAGCAGGAGAAATGGACCCACCACAAGAGAGATTATAAGTCAGAGTTACAATTTAATG
>JAWWEW010000017.1:13745643-13801243 GCA_035583185.1 Anabacerthia variegaticeps
GTTGGTGCAGATGATGGCTGTGGTCTGGTCAGGACTGGTGGTCGTAGTCTGGTCGAGAGTGGTGGTCTCCTCCTAACAAGGTCCTGCTGCTCCTCTGGATCCGACAAGCAGTGTTGAGGCCTTCTTACCTCCACTTATGTACCCTCAGGGAGCACCCAGTCCCTCCCCCGGGGCGGGGACTCACACAATGGGTGATTAACTCAGTGAGTCATGGGGTATTGTTGAACCGCTGATGGCCCATTAGCAGCCACGCCCCCTCAGGCTGGGTGTTAAGGTGCTAACGACTCCCTACTAATCTGCTGCAAACGGTCCATTGTTCTTGGGAAATGAATAGAGGGGATAGAATACATAGCTTTGATCACCCCCCACACAGTGATAACCGGTCCCACCTGCTGAACTAGGACAGGGATACACTTTTGCTACAGAGGATTTTAAATCAAATTAGACACATTATCTTCACTGGTCTTCCTTTAAAACAAAGGAATCAGAAGTCATTTTAACCACAATTAAACAAAAAAACGGATGCAAATGGCAGAAACAGATTTTTGTCCTATTGTCTTTTGTTCTCCTGAGTCAACAATAGAAAATGTTATGAAGCCCTTACAATGTCACAGTGACAGGTAAATGGAAAACTGAATACAACAGGGAATTAATGCAAAAAATTTCTATTTCTAGTGAGTCATTGCTATGACTAAGAGAAGCAAACACCTATTGGTAGCCTAGTAATCTCAATTTCTCTGCTATCATGGCAATGACTCACTAATGAGACTAATACAGAGATGCAGTTAAGAGCCTGACACATAACACTCTTCTTGGCTCTATTCTCATGTCCAAATACATGCCAGATCCTGGTGCTTAGTACTGGATTTCAAAAACCATGATAACAAGATGCAAAACTGATACAAAGATGAAGGCTTCAATTTTGTAATCAAGAACTTCAGTCTGGTAAAAGCCACCCAAGACTGGCGGCTGTCTCTGCGTTGTATTGCAACTGGGCTGCTGTTAGCTCATGCTCAGGTTTCCACCAGCCCCCTCCTGCTCCTTTTCATTGTCAGTTCTCCGAAGTCACAGGTTCTGTTTTCCTCAACTTGTCCTATTTCCCTTCAAAGCAACATAAACATTCTGTTTGGATACATGTGCTTCTAGCCTTGCCTGCAGCCAAGCCACTGCCTCCCAGCTGTCTCAAACCCTGCAGCTCTACTTGTCCCTGCGGGATGACAGTGAGGTGTGACCATCACGCAGGGACAGACCAGATTCGGACCAGACATTCTCCATTCAAGTAGTTCCTTTTCAGGGCATCCTGCAGACAAAATTGAACACTGCTCTCCAAGCGAGGGTCTGTGTTCCCAAGGCTCTAACACCTGCCCTGGGCCAGCTCCCTAATCCCCTGCACAGATCCCTGGCTCCCAGGAAAGCTGCTCAGATTTCCAGCTCTCACAGGGGAAAGCTGTGAAAAGGGAAAGATACAAGAAATGCTTTTTCCTAATTTCTGTGCCTAGCATAACAATTTACAAGCAATTTCTTTTGGAAATATCTCTGTCTTGATGAGCAAACTTGCATCCTAAGAGGAGCAACAATTGTGGAGGTGAGAAGTCACACTCATTTTGTGCATATGCATTTGAATGAAGTGGTAAACACTTGTCTGAATCACCACCACTCAGATGTCATCTTTCTCTCCCTATTTTCAGCTTGAGGGGGAGGAGAGCTGCCAGAACAGAAACCCGGAGGTGCTGAACTCCAGTCAACTGCTGTCACGCTGTTCCCAGATTAATTATCCACCAGTGATCCCACGGTTAACACAGTAATTGTGGGTATTTTTGCTAACAGCTCAACCCATCACAGTGTTACAGAAGTAAGATCTTTCCGGGGATGACATAATTGGACTTTTCTTCTTTAAATACCTTGAGATTATCATTCTCCATATATGTATGAAGTAGTAGTGCTAAATGCTCTTTGTCAGTGCCTAAAACGTCAATAAGACCAGGGGAAGCTACTGCTCTGAGTCGGGGTGTGACTGAACATCACTCATGCACTTCCATCTTTCCAAATAAGATGCTCCTTCTTACAGTATTTCTCTCTTATTTCATTAGGAAAATGGGAATAGTAAATAACTGCTGTTATTAGTTGGTTTGAATTACTGCTGAGGTTTTTTTAGTGTACAAATACTTCTGAGTACACAGATTTCCAATCTGCTATCCTTGGTCCATTGATTGGCTTCCAGTGATCTTAAAAGTATTGTCACTGGGATTAATTACAAACTGCAAGGCCAAACTAAACTTAATAGCACACCATCCAAGAAGCGTCCATACATCTTCAGGTCTGGCTGGCATAGAAAGTAATCCCACAAGAAAGTACTCCTAAAAACAGGATGACTGTCACGAATGCAAGTCTTTTTCCATGCAGTAAAATTATATTTATTAGTGATAATACTATTACCTCTGCCAAACAAAGGGAGATGCAAATATCCTACTCTTATTATACAGCTACCTTCTGTAAATGTTATTGATAAAACGGTAACATCAGATAATTCCCAAACTGCTAAAATAATTCTAAAGTTGCGTGCAGCATAATAACAGGTCCCTAGCAATTCCTTATTAGTGAGCACTGCAGTATCCTGTTTTGCTTTAGCAGAGACAGCCATTTCAGGCCCCAGTGTTGGTTTAGCTGTCCACAAGTAATCCTTGTCAGAGTAGATCTTAATTATGCCATTGGCACCAGAGCCTGAGCAGGGCCTCTTGGACACAGGCACGTCCTCCTTCTCATCTATACGAGTAGAGTGGGAGAGATGGTTCTAAATTCTCAAAGCAATTTGAAATAGAATCAAGAACAGAATCAAGGATCACTTCTCTTGATTCCCACTAACCACCCTCCTCCACCTGGTGCTTCAAAAACTGCAGCTACAGATGGACTCAGCCCCAGCAGCAGCCAGGTAATGTCAGTTTAGTCATCACAAAAACCCACTACCAACAAGTTAATAAGCGGACATAAGGCTATCAACCCCTGAGGAAATGGAAATATGTTTTCAGCTTTCTATGCATATTCTTTTTCCTACCTTTAATATACATGAAGGCTTTAAAGACCAAGTTCAGATTATTTCGGATAATCTCTGTACTACTTTAAAAATATTTCTACCAAAAGTAGCCCCTTGTATGCAGAGATAGGTTAAAATGGAACCTTCTCACAAGCTCCTGAGGCTCATTTCCATCCTTGGGCCAATTTTTTAAGTACAGTTTTAACATTTGAGTCAAACCCCCCCAAACACACACATATACAACAGCAGGTGCTTTGGATTAATAGCATACTGCTAACATCATTTGAACCAGCAGCTTGAGATCCACTGAAGATTTGATTCTAATAGGTATCATCTAATTAGGTAGTGTGGATAGGCAAAGTTCCAATACATAACTTACCATAATCCATATAAAAGCAGTTTATTTAAAAGGAAACTGACGGCAGAGAAAAGATGAGCCACAGGGACAAAAATGGACCTTTTTAATGAATTCAGAGCTGAGGTATTGCCAGATATAGAAATGGGTAGGCAGGCCCAGGAAGAATAGATTCAGGAGGAGGCACAATAGATATGCAAATGTTCCAAGACATCTCGAGTATTTACATCACTAGTAGGATATCTCCTACGTAATCCAAAGCACACAGCAGAAATGCTGTGACCTATGAGGAACTATAATCACTTGCTTATGTATTCTGCATTTTTCATGTTCTCAGTTCACTTCTGACTTAATTGATCTGGCCTTGATTAGTTTATATTTCACTGTTTTGTCTTTCTTTACCGAGTAGGAAGAGCAAAAGAGACTGAAAGATTTTCAATTTCATCAGGTAATGTTAACTATGCACTAGGAGCTGCTGGTTTGTTTTAACAGCATAACAAAGGTGCTCAGATTCTGTGAAGTAATGCTTAAAATGCCCTTTACTAGAATGAGCACTACAAAGAAAGAGAGGACAGTATAGAAGAGACTGACATCCCTTCAGATCTCCCAACCGTGCAGCACTGAACAGACCTCTAACCTACGGGCAGATCTTGCCTGTGGAATGGTCACTCCATTTTAGTCATTTGAGCTATTACAGGATTTTCTTACAAGAAAACAACTCTGCTCATCACCCCAAAGGCCAAGCAGAAAGGATATTCACACAAGAACTTCTTGCTGCACTTTGAGATAAAGGCAAGGACACATAAGTGGCATCACCGCTGGCACCAAGTGGGAGCTGCCTGCAGGCTCCTCTGTTGTGGTTACCTGGCTGACGGTGCCCTGCAGCCAGGGGATGAACACACCACAACAGAGGGACAGCACAGCCCAGCCTGGGCACATGCAGGTTACTTGTTAACTGTCATGTGGATCCCCAGCTCAGAAACACCTTAAGCATACAGTCAGGTCACTGCTCAGTCCTTAAGTTTGGAATCACTTTCCAGAGTTGCTCCACAATTTGTAAGCCTCACTATACTTTTTTTTTTTCTATTTTGTCTTCTTATCGAAGCTTAACTTGTAACACTTTTAAGAGGAGGAGGGCAGCAAGATCCAAGCACTGGTTAACTCTGACTTAATGCATCAGAGAAGGCCTAGATAATGGTAAGTCTGCTGTCAAATGAATTTGATAGTCATCAAGTATTATGCTTGAACTTTACCTGAATGAGAGCAGCCATGCTACACAGTCAGATCCAGTTAGGTTTACTCAGCCCTCCAGCTTTGATGCTGCCAAAGTGAGGCTTTAAGGGAGCTCCAGAGGTGTCCTAACCCATCCCTCAGTACTGCTTCTAATGCACTGCCTTCACATCGAGCTTCCAGCTCTTGGGTCTAGGAGAACAACCTTCAGAGAGGCAGCTGTTTATTCTGCAACCACTTAATATTGCTTTCTCTGGAGAAGATAGTGCTATCAGTTGCCAGAAACTACATGACACAGCAATCCTTATCACACCAGAGGTGGAATTCTGTTACCAGAATACCAGTTGCATTCACACATACAGACAAACATTTCTGGAAATGTATAAATGTAAAAACATTTCAAAGCAATTTTTTAGAATTTACTCTGGATGTTTTTATTAAGCAGGTAAGCATCTAATCTTTTGAAACCTACAAAGTTCATGACTTCAACATTTTGATGTCTTTAACATTCCTACCTTCTTAAGTCTTTCTTGTTAGGACATTTCCATTCTCAGATTTGTTTGCTCTTTTGACCCTTTTTATTAACCATTAAGGCAAATTTTTCCCAGTCTACAGCTGAGAGGTTTCAATTAAAACCTGTTGTTACTTCATATGAACAATCAATTTCTAAAATAGCCTTTTATATCTTCTACATTATATTCCATCTCATTCCTTGGGAGTTTTTAATTTGCATTTTTTGTGGAACATGAGGAAATTGTGTCTCTGAATTGTTCATTGAGAACTCTTTGTAGAGCATGTTAATTTAGAATTCAGTGAGATATATTAATAGCATTTCCTCCAATGTCATGTTAAAATTAATGTCAGATTCTCTCATTTCTGTTGTCTCATGTCTTCCTGATAATTCTTTTTCTTGTAGACGAAATTAAGTGATTTTGTGTCACCATCAAATCTTGCCACCTGCCAGGTCATTTCAGCACCTCTGTAGTCTGGGATGTAGCCTGTTAAACAATGCTTTCTTTTTGGTATGAAAACCTGATTATTTATCCTCACTCATTTTCTCATAGCCAGTTTCTGCTCTGTGGCAATGCTTTCCCATCCTGTTCACACAGGCTAGGCTGGGAACACTGCTCGGTTTACAAACAATTTTACAACCCAAATAAAGGACTCCATAGATCAAAGCACAGATTTCCCCCTTTATGTCAGCAAGTCAAGCCACACTGTGGCACTATCTTGTAGGAGCACCTTACTTACTAGTACGGGAAAGCAAAACCAGGCAACACCAGCAATGGGTTGTTGTGTCACGACAGCAAGAGCCACCACCCAGGCATGAAAGTGTTGGCACTTGGACTCTTAAGACAGACTGACCAAGGCACTCCAGCGAGGAAGGTTCACCTTCACACTCAACTTTGTGTGTGACTGGGCTCAGCAACTGCAGCAAGCTGGTTCACCTGGGCAGAAAGTTTACCAACCAGAAAGTTCTGTATTCTAGGTCAGCCTTAAAGCACATTTTCCATATAAAGAAAAAAAACCTCCAGAAGTAATTTTAATATAAAATGTTTTTATTGTTTTTGAAAACATTTAAAAAACAATTTTTGAGCACTTTCAATAAAAAAAATAACTGAAATGCTACTGCAATATTCAACTACTGTAGTTTCAGCAGTACAACAGACAACAAAACACTTGGGAAGAGGGGAGAAACTGGATTTCCTGCACTAAATGAAAATGTGGAACAGGGATTTTTCTTTCCTTATGGTGCAGTAAATAAAGCACAGTATAGTACAAGACTATTATATGAACCTCAGATGCACTGCACAAGAAACGCTTTCCTTCTTTTCAGTTCAGGAGTCAGTGCTTATTGCAATTATTTGCAAATTATTTACTTCATGAATTCTTATCATGATAAAATGATGCAAAAATGTTTTTCAACACCAGAACAATAAAAAATAATCCAAGAAAGGAACATATTCAACAATAACTAAGCTGAATTAGTTAACATAAAAAAGTAAATAACTTGTGAATAACTATGCTCACCTGGTTAACACTGAACCAGCTTCAATACAGCAAAAGAATAAAAAAAAATAAAAGTGGTTACAGGAATATATCTAGTACTGTACAAGATTAAGTCATTAACACTCATGCACGTTTGTGATCATGTATTAACATGGTGAAGCAAACTAAACTTAATTTTTCCTGCTGCAATATTCTCATGTAAGAGAATCAAAAATAGAAATATCTCATTGAGATCAATGCACATTGCTACATAAGACAATTTCACCTGTCACTTTTAATGACATTTTGCCTTTTAATAATGAAACACATTAAAAAGTATTTTTTTGTTTTGCCATTTTTTTTAATCTGTGGGCCATATTTGTTGCATTTATCCTAAGGAATGTGCCTGCCACAGGTTCAACAGAATTTTAGTGCAATATATGAACCCAGAAAGTTTGCTGGACTAACCAAGCAACCAAATTTAAAGTGTTTGCTGCAATACTGTACACAGGGTACAAATTCACTAGTTTGTATACTTTAGCAAAAACTGCTATCAAAATAATTTATTTCTCATGTTAGTAGGAAGCCAATAATGTAAACAAGGGGTCAAAACTGTCTCAAATCCTCAGTTTTGGAGTATCTGACAAAGACAGGCTTCCATTTGTTAGAATTACAGAATTTTCCTTTGGGTATTGCATACTTTGGTGTGCAGTAGTGCTCTGTCTCAATGTATCGTAAAGAACTAACTAGCACTAAGTACAGGGACCTAACATTAATTATAACACCAACACACAAACATCTCTAAAATGATACATACCAATGTACAAAGCTGTGCCTGTGCCTGGGATTTTACTTGAAACAACTCTTACAGAATTTAATACTTTTTAAATTAAACATATTTTTGCTTTAAACCCACTGATTATAAAGTATTTCTGCTAATTAAGTCACGTTAGGCCCAATGTAATTCTTGTATTTAAAAATAATTTTAAACGCACTTTTAAAAACCTTTGGTGATGGCTGTATAATTTAGAATGCATCAGCTTTAAATCTACTCTTGCTTTTTTGAGAAATCTTCTTAAAAAAAGGGGTAGTTAGGCAATACTGTCCTTCCCCCAGGCCCACCTCAGTGTCAGCGTTAGTGACCCAAAGTGGGGCTGAGCAGCACCTGGGCAGCTTCTCCCGACAGTGCTGTCACTCGTGTCACAGAATCGCAGAATCTGCTGAGCTGGAAGGGACACTCCCCCCTCCATCTGAGTAGGTTTCACCTATTCACAGTAGTGCTGGCACTTCACACAGGGTCAGGAAACAGAAACAAAAAGGTGCTGAGTCTCTCTCAGACCCATCCTCTCACCAGGGCATGTTCAGCACATCTCTGGCAAAAGGCCATGGGCAGGTACAGGACTCAGGCCCTGCCCTCAGCAACTTCGGTCTACAAGAAAAATGCTTCAAGTCTTACTGACAGACACCTGGCAGGATAACAAGCAGAAGGCTACCATGCAGCTTTTAGTCCCCTCCCCATTTCTTTAACAAAACTTGAAAGAGTGACTTCGTCTTAAAGCAAACCACACCATCACACATCCCCGTATTCAAGGAGGGATCGGAACTCTCCAAGTTTGTTTCCGACAAAGTGGCAAAACTTCTGATGCGAGCACAGTGAAATCAGGCCCCCATAAGGTGCAATAGCTTGGCACAACTGTTTGTCCCTGCAGAAGAGGTCACAGACTGGTGATGAATTGGGGGAAGAGCAAGAGGAAGCTATGAGACACCAGCACCTCCAGGGCCAATGCAGCAGTAATTAGCACCGCCAAAAAAACTGACCAGTACTGGGACATCGAGACATTTGCAAAACTGAAGAAACAGACCACCAAGACACTTAAACACTAATCACATGAAATATATGAGCATCGTTCCCTCAAGGAAATCTAGGGGGGCCTTACTGTACCTCCCCCTTTATAAACTCATGATCGCTCATTCAAAGTAATGGTAATGAGGAAAATTTTTCCTGCTCAGTTTTCTGCTTTGTGTCAGGTCACAGGAACAGTAATCCATGTTATACTAGGCTTAAGGGATGGTAATATAACATACTCAGTGCACCACTTCTTTTGTCAAAACCTGCCTCTGCAAGTCCCCTTTCTAGCATCAAGGCCATGGGCTGGTTAAGTACCTCTCACTTCTGCTCATCAGAGAGATCCACGCCATGCTGATAAAATAAAAAGTCTTTTTTGGTTCAAGTGAACTAGTGAGGCAGAAGTCCAATTCTCATTTTCCAGAGGGGCAGCTAAGGACTTCTAAAAAAAAAAAAAAAGGAAGTAGATCCACCAACCCTGTCAAATCACTTTTGAAAATGGGAGTTCAGGCTTCTATAACAGTAAGTACTTTTAAGAGAAGTTTTACCAAAAGAAAGATCATGCCTTACTGTGTATCTTTAAAGTGCCTGGCAGTATTATGGCTCTGTATGAAATATTTTTAGATCAACCACATTTTCTAATATTTTAATAATCATTTGTTTGAGAGAGAGCGAGCAAGAAGACAAAAAGGCTCAACCTACTGAAATACAGAGAAAATAGCATCTTCCTACACCCTCCACTAGGTTAGGAAAGAGCAAACTTGAAAAACCCGAACCTTTAGAAACAATATTTTAATGAGCTCCAGCAGCTCTTTATATTTTTTAAAAAAGAGGGAAAATATCACGTTCCTTCTCTAGCATTGATAAACAGTACCTATCACTATAAAATAGGGTGTTATGCCTAGATTAAATCTCAGTGCTCAAAATGTCTTTGCATGAATTTTAATTAATGTAAAAACATTGATGTAACAACTAAAGTATCAAGTATGTAACGAATATTAATGGATAAAATAACAACATAGATTTCTCTTAAATAAAAAAATTTAGTGCATCTTTCTTTTTCCTTGATCATTCCTGTTAGCTTTTCCCATCTCTGTGTTTCACCAGAGATGCCAGTGGCACCAGTGCTACAGAGATTTCCCACGGTTCACCACTGAGCAGTGCTCCAGACAGCTGCACAGTGATGAGGCATCTGCATGTCACCTGGCCCACGTGTACCCACTCCCCACCCCTACCTATCTGCAGGCATCCTGCATTTCAAACTTGGACAAAGGTCAGTAAGGATCATCTACGAAGAAGTATCAACCAGTACAAAGTATGGAAAGCCTACTAAAGAGCTCAACTTAAAACCCTCCCAAAGCATCAACCATAGCTGTCATCGCTGGCTGGCCATGGACCACTTTTTATTTGCTAAAACAAGAAATGTTGAATGGGAAACACTATGAAATTCAAATTTTAATACTGGCTCTTTGATAGCCCATCACCTTCAGAGGTTTGTTTCAAATTGTTAAGACTGCCTTTTCCTTGCTGAAGAATGAGCAACAGGTACAGCAAACTTTTTTTAAAAATGCCACAATACATAGCAAGTGTTTCTGCTGCGGGAGGCACTTCCATTAAGACAAATACAATACGTCTGTCTTTTAGATACAGTGTGCTACATACATATTATAAAACAAGATTAACCCAACATTTCAACAGCAGGATGATCCTTACTCTCCATCCACTCAAAACCTGATGCAGTCATTGAGTTAATGGATTCATTGCAGATTTGTTGAAACAAGGGGTCATTTTTTAACTCCTCCAGTGTAGCATCATCGTCTTGTCCCTGCTGACGACCTGGATCAAACAGTAGATTTGTGTCTAAAGTGTTCAGATCGTTAATGCTGCCTGAGAGCTCGGAAGACAACCTGATGTCGCTGGGAAAGACAGATGCAACGTTATTGAGATCTGATGCCACCTGATTCACCAGCTGCTGGTTTGTTGGCAGACTGTCCTCCCCTAAAAGGTCTTTTACAGTGCTGCTAAAATCTAATTGCTGCTCTCCGATGTCTGATTGTGCTTGGTTATCTCCAGAAGAAAAACTGATCTGATCGGTGCTGCTGTTCTTTGTGAGGTAATTTGGTGTTTGGAATTCATAAACTGAAGTGCTGGAATTGATCATACTTTGTGGGTTGGCACTAGGAAAAGCGGCGGATGTCTCCAAAATCTGAGTGAGATTCATCCTGGCTGTGTAATTTGAGGGCATGTTGTTCATTCCCAAACCTCTCACTGCATCGTCACTATCAGAATCAAGTTTGTTTAACAACACATTGGTTATTTTTTTAGTGTTTGTTTGTTTCTGAAGAGATGGGAAGGCCGTCTGCATCATCACAGTCAAGGGGACTGACTGGCTTCTCTGTGCTATGTTATTGGCACTGGTGTCTGCATGGATATTAGCAAATACATTGTGAACTTCAGGAGCTACTGGACTTCCAAAAGGTGTCAGATTAGAGCGTGGTATATTTGACACAGGGTAAACAGTGCTTCCACTGAGATTGCGCTGGCGATGGACAGCAGGGCTCACACTCCGGCATCTCAGACTGTTGTTGAGAGAGGATCCAGTTCCTTTATTGTCCAGAGGAGCAGGAACAGCAAAGCCCTCCTGCTTGGTGGTGCTACTGACAGGGGCTGCCTGGTGCTGCACGGGCGAAACAGGAGTCACGCGACCAAAGTGAGTGTCGTGGTGGCGCGGCTGGGACTGGTAGGACTGGCCGGGCACGGCGAAGGCGTGAGGTTTCCTGAAGCGATCTTCCACCAGCTCCTGGTAGCTCGTGAGGATGCCGTGGTTTGCGACCGACGAGTTGCTCACACCGCTGTAGCCGTTGTTCATCCACTCGAGCTTGGTTTTGTCAGGGTGGGTCGCCATAGGCCGCTGCATTGGCTTCACAGGACTGCTTGATATAATGCTGGCATCGTGGTAAGCCATGCTGGAGCTGATGGGAGTGAACGCAAAGGGGTTTCGGCACTCCACGGGACTGGGAGGGACACTGCTGCTGCAGTTTGAGTGCGGTGTGCCAATGGGTGTGTGCCGGCTGCTTCCAAGAGCGCTGTCTACCGGAGTCGTCTGGGCCAGCCTTGAACAGGGGCTCTCTCGAGACATATTCTGAGATCCAGCAATCATTTCAGACGTGGGTGTTGGAGTCGGGGTGGGGGTGGGAGTCGGGGTAGGCGTGGGCGTGGGAGTGTGAATTGGAGTGCTGTTGTTATGGATCGAATGGTAAAAGTGCGTGCTGCTTGGATGAGATGACACGGGAGCTCCTTGAGCTACTGTCTGACTCTGAAGTGCCATTCCTAGACAACCACCGTAAGGATGGGAATTATTCATGGACATTTGCTCCTCCATGAGCACCAGCTCCTCCACAATGCTGTCCTGGGTAAGGTCATCATCAAATGAAAAGAAGTTTTCATTTGACTGCGGGACTGTATGCTCAAACTCTTTCAGCTCAGACTGCAGAGGTAACTGATTTGAAGACTGTGCTTGTATTTGACTCAAGGAGTCCTGGATCTGGCTCTGTAACTGCTGGCTGTACACATCCTGCTGTATCCCTTCACAGTGCACCGGCTCCCACGCAGATTCCTGCAAGTCCCCAGAGCCAGAGTGCCCAGCCATAGACATAACACTGATATCTTGCTGCTGATCACAGTTCACAGATGCAAAGTCAGACGTTTTGGTGATATGGTGCCACGTATTTGGGTTAAAGCTGCCATCAGATTTTGAATCATTTTCTATGATAAACAAGTTTCCTTCCAATTTTACTTTTGTATCTGGAGATGATGCTGATGCAAGCTGCTGTTCTAAAGCAGGGTCACTGGTATTTAAATTGGCGCTCAAAGAAAGGTCTGTTGCTAAGTTTGCTGCAGCTGCAGAAGGTACAGGTACTGTCATGGGTACCGTGCTGGGAGCTTGCACAAGTGTTGCTGTATTGTCACTGTTAGCTAACGATCCAACCTTCAGAGCCTTCTTAACACAGTTTGCTTTTTGACCCTCCACAGCATTACCAGCTGAAAACTGCTCCACTAGTGGTTTCTTTACAGGTGGCACCTGGGAATCCTGAAGTGTGGAAGGTTGTCTCTTCCTTGGACTTTTACTGCATGTTTTATCTTTAATCGCAGAGTCAGCAGTAGGAGGTGAACCAATGCTGGTGCTGGACAAGTTCTGACTGGCAACTGTGGGCTTAAGAGTGCTCTGATTATCACCTGCTGAAGAAACTGGTGTGATCTCATTAGACTGTGTTTTAAATTTGGTCCCTGCTTCTTCAGCTCCCTCATCACAGCCTTTACCTGATTTTGCCTCCATGACATCATCAGTTGCAACCTTCAAGGCTGCAACCTCAAAATTAATTAGCTGTGCAGGAGGCAGGTCAGGGGTTGCCTTTATGGATTTAGACACGTCAGAACTTTCTTGGCCCTGTACAGAGTTCTCATCCAGCAATGCTTCCGGTTCCATTTTGATCTTGACTGCAGGTGCAGTTACCACAGTACTAGGCTTGGATCCTGGAGACTGAAGTGAAACAACAGATCCATTTTTGATCTGTGGACCAGTCCTCCCTTCTTCCACTGCTCCTGCACTACTGCTAACTGAAGGTGTCTGTTTGACGGGCACACTACTGCTGCTCGGGGCAAGAGATATTGCTGTCATTTTTACCACATTTAAGGAATTCACATGTGGAGCCGGCACAACAGTCTTGATTGGGCTACTGGTGAAGAGCACCGTCGTGGGAGAGCGGATGGTGAGAGCACTGGTGTTTGCTGGCTTCGGTAGGATCTGCGGGTAGCGATGCCGGGCAGAGCGGTCACCAACGGGGCTGGCAGGAACGTTCTGGGGAGTCTTTGGTGGCTGCTTGACTGATTGCATGTGCTGAGTGACCACCTGGACGTTGAGCGGCAGGACCTTGCTATCAGACGATCCCATAGGACTCGGAGACGTCACCAGCTGCCTGGTCCTTGGCACCTGCAGAGAGAGAAAAAGAACGGGTGTGGCAATGAAGCAACAAGTCCCCAAAGCGCAGAGACCACCTCAGCCCCAAGCATTTCAAAGGTGAAGGACAACAGCTCAATATACCAAAGCTAGCAAATGTCAGTTTGAAACAAAATAAGCTCTTCTACTATATACAAGACAATTTCTATTTGTTTGCGTAAGGACTGGTAGAGACGTGACCTCTAGTTTTAAGGCACGAGGCACTGGTCTACACACTAGTCTGCTCTTCTGTAATGAAACGGTCATTCTCATACAATCCTTCACCATGTTGGACAAAAAAAAAGACACACAAAGGCTAAAGAGGGGAGGATGTGTTCAAAACACTGCTCATTGTTAAGGTTTCAAAAGCGAGTTAAATACAAACTCACTATCGGGTAGAAAAACTGTCTTACCTATGGAAATCAACAGCACAGTTAACACCTTAAAAACAACCAACCTTCTTCCCCTCCCCAGCCCAGTGGTGTATGGCCGAAAGACAAAAATGTTCCGTACTATAGACATCTTCTCAAAAATAAAATTGTAGCTGTCAATAAATGCAGTGGGCCAATGAAAGGCAATTTACTTTCCATATTAGGCCCTCAGTGATGCACACAACTGGTGTCAGCTCTCTCATCTGGTTAAACTTCATCTCAAGGCTAGCTTAAATCCTTCTGTCACAATGACTTCAAAGATGAACTTGGCCTTTGCTATGTGATCAGAATTCCGTTGCCTCCATATCAATCCTGTAACTCTTGTGGTATAACACAGCCAGGACAGAAAGGCATCAAGGGACCCAAGCCTTTGAACAGAAACTCTTCAACTATCCCCTTGACATCCCTGCTCTGTTACTGGCAATGTACAACCTTTTCACAGGGTGGTTTCTCTAGAGAACTCTGGAGAGCATTACCGGAATGGGGCTGGGGACAGCTGCCACAACAATGCCAATAGGTGGAGGAGACAGAATGGCAGGGCTTCCATTAGATATACTGGTCACACCGTTGGTTGTGGCGCCTTCGGTTTTCTTTGCTGGAGACTCTCCTGGCAAAGGAGACTGCAGTTTCTGTTCCTGCTGCTTCTTCTGGATCTTACGCTGCAGCTGCTGCTTGGCATCAACAGGAGATGACAGAGTTTTCACTTGTGGTTGAAAGGAATTACTTTCAGCAGTAGGTATAAAAGCTGAGGGCTGGGGGATCCCTTTTATTCCTGAATACAAAAGAAGAAAAATGAATTATAACCAAACATACCTTGTCTGCTGTGGTGCCACTTCTGTATTTAACAACAGAGGATACATGGCAGGCATTTCCCCAGCTGTTCTGAGCACACCTCCTCATTGAGGTACTCCCATCCACTTCATGTTCAAATCTATTCAGTGTTTCAGTTATTTTCACATTTGTGGCAAAATCTCTGTTGTTAGACAAGCTGGGCATTAGCTGCTAAAATACTGTGTACTGGCCTTTTGTTTCTAATAACCCCAAATGGCAACTTGCGCATCAGCAAAATCTCAGCTCAATGCACTTCACTGAACTGGCGGCAGAGGGCGGTGGGTATGTTTCAGACGAATCTTTAAAATCCATCATGTGCTGGGGTTTTGCTTTGTTACCTGTGTCTAAGGCATTTAAATTTGTGTCTAAGTCTCTAAATGAAAAATATTTTCAGAAAGCTTGGTCACAGAGGAGCAGCTCTGAGCAGATGATACTATCTAATGGTCAAGGCATTAAATATAATGCATCTAATATCAGAATGGATCAAACCCTCTGTGTGATCAGGGTTAATGGTGAAAGAAGGGCAAAAAAGAGAAGTGTCCAGGGAAAAAAAATAAAAAGAAAGGAGAGGAAGGAAAATTTGAAAAAACTATGGAGGCAAGTCTGGGGGCATCTTGTACACCTGCATTTCCCTCCTCATCTTTAATTTTTTTAATTTACTTCATCCACACCAACCAAAATACACTTCAGATGATTAAATGACTGATTTTGAGCATGCAGAAGGAAATAAACCACACAAAAAAAGTCTGCTCTTGACAGAAAATTAAGGCAGACAATTGTTTCCAAATTAGGGCAAGTTATCAGACAGAAATACAGCGACACCAGAAGTCTGTCTACAAACCAAACTCCTGACCTAGCCAAATACATAAATTCAGCAAGTACTCACATGCCCTAAAGTGCTTTAAAAGACCAGGGTCTTCACAGGAGGAATGGGAAAATCACAGGCTAGACACCTGAGACCACTGCTGATTTTCACTTCTCTACCCAGACTACCAGCAAGAAGGGTAATTTGCAGCAGTGTGACTAAAATCATGTAATAATGGCATGCTCCATGCTCAGAGCCAGCATTCAAAGCTTGCCCTGAAGAGAAGCGCCTTCTCAAACCAAGATGTTACTACTCTTAATAGAAGGATCCCCCATTTTCAGCATGATCTCATTACCTGCTGGTGCCCCTGCCATTACTGTTAAAGCTGCCATTGACTTGGTACCAATATAGTGACTTTTTACAAGGAAACGAGCCAGCTCCAAGACTGTATCAAAAGGTTGGCTCAGCACTTTCTGGGCCCATTCACAAACAAGCCGGCAGGCCGCAGAGATGACTTCCTCATCAGCACTTTGCAGCTGCCCAGATGGCTCTGCTCCATCCAACTGAAACAAACAAACAGAGAAGGAAAGGTTACTTTAATTATTCAGGGTCATTAAGGTACAAAAGCAAAAACAGAGAGCAAACAGTTATCAGAATGACACAAAAAATTGAGTAAATAAGTTCACAGTTTTTCATGATGTTGTGAGAATCAGATCACAACATCAATATAATTCAAAATTAAATCTCTTCATGTTAAATCTACTGGTTGTTTCCAAAGATAGTAGATGGAGCTGACATTTCTGGAAGAAAATCACAGACAGAATCCCAATATCTGTGCCACCACCAACTGATGCTCCTTGTATCCAGAGTCTTGTCAACTCAGCAGTCACTGTTACCCAGGAACAAGCTGCTTCACTCACTGGAGTCTCTCTTCCCTAGCACTGACTTCTAAAAAAAATAAAAATTCCCAGTAAAATCAAAGCAGAATCAGAGTAACCCCCATACATTTTGTGGGTGGCAACACTGTGGAAGACTGCATCACCTCCTAGATTAGTTTAATTGCACTGTAATTCATTATGAACTTTACAGAAAAAATGATTCAGAATAGAAGGATCAACTTCAGACTGAAAAATAATGTAAAACGTGTTAATTTTCAGAAATACATATATAAAAATAAGCAAATATGTATCTTACCCCATCTCCAGTTTTATGAAAGTCAAGGTTGGGCAGTGTTGGCATATGCACAAAAGCCTTCTTCCTCAATCCACTGTAGCAATATGTGAACAGCAATTAAGGTCTAAATTGTGTCCTTGTAAATTGGGGGATAGGAGGAAAGGGCAGGAATTCCTCATAAGCTTTATAAGGAAAACTCAACACAGAACTAAGAATTACTGTCACTAACATGGTCTCATGTCTAGCCAGAATCAACAGCCTGTCAATGGCTGTTTTCTTGGGCAGGTTGTTGGGCTTCTCCATCTGTGCAGGGGTGCTGGGTATGATGGATTTCATTTAATGACATGGAACAACAACTAAACCAAGCAGTTTCAATTACCTACTCAGTATTCAAGTCACTGACATAAATTTGGACTAAGCTCTCTTCCTAAAACAAGATGGGAGAATGAATTTCCAAAAGTTAATCACTATTAAAATATGTGATCCCAAATTTAGGCTCTACTTTATTTCCTTCTCCTAAGGGACTTCCACATGAAGTTCCCCATGGTAAGATAAAGGGCCTGATGAGGGCATGTTTTCCTAAGATTTCACATAATTTTTGAGGCACTCTCTCCCCATCCAGGATAATTCTTCTTCTGTTAAAATAAGAATACAATGACCCAGACTGATCTCATCAAATCAGGACACAAAAATATACTCCCTCCGCTACTTGTACTCACTTGTTTATAGGTCTATCTATCAAATTAGCCTTTTTTTGACTCTCCACAGAATTACTCTGGGAGTTCATGTAGTGTCTCTCCTCTGTGACACACAAATCCTTTTCAGAATCACTATTTTTCACACTCTGTAAATATATTTTTATTTCTCTTTCCTAGACCATGGAGTTTGCATTTGCTTGCATTAACCTGGACGGAGCATAATTACAGTAAAAGAAATATAAGGAGCCTGAGTATTACAGTAAGTGTGAGACAAGGTCGTATTTTAATCATTCTGAATTAGAAACTTAGGAAACAGAACTTAAAGAGATCCCTTGGGTCAAGCTACAATTACATCATATGATTTCTTCCTCAACACTTCTCTAGCTTTATCCAGAACATGACTACTAAGTTTTGGATTCCACTGCTAGATAATTTTAGGAAACAGTTTAACTGACACACATCTCCATTTACTACAACATGGAAGGTTTTTTCCTCTATGGAAGACAAGTAATTCCGTGCTTCAAGTGAGACCTGGCCAAGGCCAGTATTGCAGCACATCCGTATCGGTACTGTTAGTTCTTTGGAGTGGTTTTTCATCAGAGCCTACAAGCACCTCCATGCCTTTTAGTCTCTTCATGCTCTCCCTCCCCTGCTTTACTGCAGTGGCATTGCCTACCCGGCACGCCAGGACACAGCAAGAGCTGACCCTGGGGAATGCAGCAGGTATTACGTTACTGCATGAGGGCTTCTAAGGATTCTCAAGGGAAGGTTTAATTCTCAACTTGGAAAAGACAAAATTGGTGCTGATGAAAAAACTGCTTTGAAAATCACTAACAGTTTTGGTTCCTTTATTCCAGTATCTCTCTTTGCACTACATTATGAAACTTCTTTGATTCCCTGCTGCTGTGACAACTAAGCGTCAGAACCTAAATTTAAGTACTAGTTTCCAAAGTTATATCTTGCAACATAACACTGCTGCAATTAATAATTTTTAAGGAACAGTGGAAAAGTGTCTGCATTTTTTATTTAACATTACTTCTACATTTAGCTGGTAGTTAAGCCATAACGACAGATGTTCTTCAGGCAAGTGCAGAACGAGTTACTGAGAAGCGTTCTAGCAAAGGATATTTTGATTTGCCTCTTGTGCCTAGACGACGGGCCTTCATATTTGGAAAGACATTTTTCATGATCTTTCCAAAGTCAGCAGCACTTAATGGGTGGTAGCCAAGATTGTCACAATAGCTCCTGCAACAAAGAGAAAGAAAGCGTGAATGGAATCAAAGTTAACACAAGAGGCCAGCCTACATGCTAGACTCCATCAAAGGTTTTCAAAAGAAAACACTTATACCCATCCATATTTAGAATCACATTTAACATTAATGAAGCTATCCACAACGAATTGAATGCATTAAAAATGTATAAACAGAGCTATTAATATCACAGTTTTTGCCTTGTTCTCTACTGAGTTCAAAGACAAGTCATGTGGAGACATAACAAGTACTGGCATTATCTAGAGCACAGTTAAGATTTACTCCACAACTTAGTCTGAAGCATATGTTTCAATTCACTTATTTAAGGACATAATAAAAGCAGAGACCCTGTTCTAGCCAGAAGCACAGCTTGAGTGTGGTAAGGCCTCAAGTCCTGCAGGAATATTTGAAAAGCAGTAGGTAAAAGGTATGTCAGCATCCAAAGAAAGGTTCTGCCCATACAACCTCAATTTATTAGACCTTAACAGAACTACATTTAAAACACATACTGCCAGGGAACCAGCTTCACCCTTATAGGTGTGACATAAACATGTACAGAGGGCTAGTCCTCCTACCTCTGTACCTCTGCTGAACTACAGGAGTGCTTGATTACAGACAACCCTATATAACAGTCCTTGTATTATTAACAGGGACTTCAACGGCTGCTGCAAATGAAGATCATCGTGTGACTCAGCACACAACCTGATGATACAGGGGAATAAAGAAACAAAAGGTAATTATTTTGCTATGTTTATTTATTCTAGTAAAATGGGCACTGTTATCTGCCTTCAGTTCTCAAAAACATCAGAAGAAATTTTGTTTCAACATCTGAGACATTAAAAAAAGTATGACCTTGAGGCAGAGAACAAAAATTGTTGATTTTGCTGCAAAAGGTGAATGTTCTGGGAAATCACAAATGTATAAAGCAGAGGAGAAAACCACAAACTGCCCTGGAAGGTTTACCTGCACAGCAAGTGCTTGAGGCTGCACAAAGGCAGCAACGCCCTGCACTGCTGCACAGGCGTTGATGTGCCCTGGCCTAAACCGTATCGTCAAAGCCTTCTCAGCCAGAGTCCCGACAGCCACAGAGACAGCACCACATAGCAGTGACCTCCTTTCCCGTGAGAAGCCCTACCAGCAATACACAAAACAACCTGCCTCTGAAAAGGAGAGGTGACTGTACATGATCCAGTGTGGGTATCAGCAGGAGAGCAGAAAAACAAAGACTTCATACCCCACAGTTGCCTGCTACTCTAATCAGGTACATACATGCAAACAAACCCCTGGAAGGTCAGGCAGACAAAGAAAAAACAGCAGTCTGAAACAGATGCTTCATCCCCAGCATCGCCAGTAACAATCCGTACCAAGTGGGCCAGTCAAAACATCTTCTCTGCAAGCTCTATAGAAAGCTGTATGTATTTTTTGACATACTTCCATTGCATTTACTTTCTCTGTAAAAATACTAGTTATTACAGAGTAAGTATCTGCTGCTTTTACCCTGGCTGTATGTTGATATCCTCCACTTGAAAAGCACCACCACAGATGTAATGATTTGGATGGTGATAAAAGCAACATTTTTGCTCTTCGGTTCCGACACTCCCCTACAGAGCCTGTGCCCACTTGCCTCCCCCAGTGACCAGGGCCACTCTATCCAAACCAGGAGACATTGCCTACAACCTGGTACACAGTCAGGCACCAGTCTAGTTTCTATATGGGACATAAAGAAGCTTCATATCCAATTTATACACCAACACATTTCATTTCAGTGTATGTCAGTCACAGAAGCTGGATTCTGGATATGTCCCTTTGAAGTTATTACAAAGGAATTCTTCTCCCACCTCACTGTACCCTCTTAGGAATCAGACAGTGCTTTATGTGTAATAAATAGATCTCTGTGTGCTTTTTGTCCCTTGCATCTTGCCAGGCCTCAGTGGATTTAAACTTTACTCTGAAAATTCCTAAAAGGTGGGTCTTTGTTGCTTATCAATGCTGATTACAAGACTTCAAGTCTCAACTAGCTTGCAAGGGAGGGCTCTCTGAATTTCTCTGCCACAGTCAGCAATATCTCTGACTGAAACTCAACAATGTCAGCAAAATAAAGGAAAAAAATCCAAAAAACAACCCAGCAAAACAACAGGATGAGGGACCTACCAATCTATCAACTTCAAAGTTAAAACTGTTCCCTCCCTTGGAGAAAATAAATAAATAAAATAGGAATAAAATTATCCGCTCCTGAAGTCTAGCACATCTGGTGTAAGACAATGACTTGCTAGCAGCAAAAACATATAGTTACATGGTCCTCTCGTATCCATACTGGCAGCTCCTGCAAGCTTGTGATTTCTGAGCTATCAGCATTATCCTGTAATTTCAGTTTTCAGACAGATCATCCCACAGGGCCCTTCCCCCTCCTGGCTTGGCTGAGAACCCTCCGTGTCCATCTGTGGTCTCTCATTGACTTGACAACACAAACCAGGAGTCTCTTCCCTGGAGCTCTTCCCTCTGCTCCTTGCACTCTTGGCACATCGCTGAGCCCAGGAGCTGTCTCACCGTTTGAAGGGTGGGTGGGAAACAGACTGGGGGGAGGGAAGGTCTACACAGAGACAGCAATGACAAGGGACACGCGGTTGCTTTGTTCCTTTGTACAGAGCTCCCCTACGTGATAACCAGAAAGAGGGGTTTCTGGTAAGATCTTTGAATGGAATGTACTCCAGACATAAAATACACTGGAAGCACACCTGAATTAAACCATACACACACAAAAAAAGGTTAATCCAGAAGCTAATGAAGACAGTCAGGCTATGCAAACCAGCTTACACAGCTTCCTGGGCAGAAAAAACCATCATGAACAGCAAATGATAACCTACAGAACGAAACAAAACGAAGTTCTTTGTTTATCCAATCTAGGCAAAACAACCGCTCTCCAAAAATGGGTTAGAGACAAGAACCTTAGGAAGAAGTAGGCTCTCATTAAGCTGACAAACAATGCTGGCAGAAAAATGAGTCCTAATAATCAGGTAGGATGGAAACCAGATGTCTGAAAACCATTAGAGAAATGAAATTGCAGGTCAGACTCCCAAGAGCTGGGGCAGAGGTGGAAACAACTGCTTTAGATGGAGTTTGATTGGTTTTCAAAGGAATATATAGGTAGTTGCTTATGACCTAGGACTAGACTTTGCAACACAATAGGTCTCATCCTGTTCCTATCAGAGAATTTTATATGAAAGCACTCGATAAGCACTATCAAATAATGTCAGTATGTACCTTGTGTCCTTTATGTGTTTAACAGATGTGGTATTCCTATACCTACTGCCCTCTTCGGTGTCAGCTTCTGAAAATTCTTCTAACTTGTTAGTTATTCCTAACACTCGGTGCACATAATCTATGCATCAGGTGGCATCAAGTGGCCCAGCAGCCCGTAAAGCAAGGATTAATGATTTACAGACTAAAGGAAAGAGATACGGGATGACTCAAAGATCTCCTAATCCATATTAAGCGTATCAAGTGAATCTTCAGGGCACCAAACTTAAATATGAATGACTTTCTTCCCTTGCGTCAACAGCAGCAGAAGCAAGATAAGAGGACTCAAGTGTTTACTGAAGGCTCAACAAATCGTTTTGTGGGCAAATAGGGATTTTGCCTGCATAAATACCGCAGGACTGCACTTAGACTTGAAATCCTACATCTCTGAACTCAGCTAAATCTACACCTGGCTGTGTCCAGAAGGGTGTTCACTAATAGGGACAAGATATCCAAGTAAAACTGACTTAGAAGAAAACACTGAAAGGATCTGAAGGGAAGCAGCCTCCATTCACTGCAGGCTAGGTAACATGTTAGGCAGCTCCCTTTGAGCTCCCATGCTTTCCAGCCTGTGTTCCTCCCTAACTCTCAGAGGAAGCTGGCAGAAGAACCGTGTGTGCCCAACAGAAATACAGCTTCTTCAGTGTGTTCTGTCAGTGCAAGTGGCATCACAGCACCGGCAAGAGGTGATCCAGCTCTCATCTACCCCCTTTCTGAAATTCAGCTGCAGGCTCTCAGCCTGCCCATGTGCTACTGCTCTTATTATGGTGCATTTTTGGTTTATTTTATCCCTTTCTGAAGAAACATGAGACCATTTACTTTTATCCAGTTATAGACATGAATTCACAATTAAATTGAAGAGTAACAAAGCAGAAAGAGGAGTCACTGTTGAATAACCTTAGTGAGAACAGGCTACTAAAACATGGAGGAGCTGAAAAGACTATCAACACCTGCCAACAGTGGACTTGAGCAGAGTGCAAGCTTCTGTCTTTCCCTCTTCAAAGGAAAAAAACACATGAAAGGTGGTGCAGAAAGCCAGACTTATTTTGACCAAAATGTACAGCAGGACTGGAGCTGCTGGTATGATGCAGCATCTTCTGAAGCCCTGCACTTCTGATTTATACATGCAGAGTGCATAACCTTGCTCACTGTGAGCTCATGAGACATCCATGTCTGCACATATATGACAGAAATGGAAACTTGTTAATATAATAGAATGAGTTTTGAGAGGTCTTAACAGCATTAGATAAAAAAACCCCACAAGACTTATCAAAACTAACTCTCATGTATTTATATGCCTATTCACCACATCCCACTCCAAGACTACTTTTCCTCTGGTGTGCAAGAATAGCTCATGAAAATATTCAGAGAAACTGAATGTTTTAAAAACAGAACAGAAGCTTTCAAAGGAGAACAGATTCCAAACATTTGATATTTTCCTGAATATTTGCTTACCACCCTTATTTTGTTAGGGGAAAAGAAAAAAATACAATACACAAATACTTGATGCAGCTACATACAAAGCCATCCAAATTTCACACTCCACAATCTGTAGATGATGATTTTTCCGGGCATCTGCAGCTTGGCACAGCATGGAAGCCAAGCAGATTTGTTGCTGAAGCAGGCCATAAATTATTTAATAAGAAATATATTTAAGAATACGGCTCCCATCTCTCTCCCCGCGCAGCAGCTGCCGCTGTTGCCGTGTCTGTGGGAGCGGCTGCGGCTCCGGGATTGGCCGCCCGGGCACGCCGGTGCCATTGGCTGCACTGCCCGGCTGCGTCAGCGCCGCGCTCGTGGCACGGGCGCAGAAATAGGTGTGTGCCTGTTTAGCAACCCCGGGCAAGCGAATGCCATCACGCTTCAGCTCAATCACAGTAAAACACTTGAGCAGAGAGAGTTAATTAAAAGGAGGTATTTGCAGAAGGCAGCTCTGCAATAACAATTAGTATGGGGTGAATCCTGTAAGCACTTAGGAGGTGAAGGGATTCAGCTCGCTGCAAACGACTGTAATCATTCAGATTATGGAAATATTCATACTAGATCATAAATCTGTTATTCATCTTCAGGCAACTGGGCTGAGGATGATTTTTTTTTTTCCCCTCCCCCCTGGGGTATGTTCTGTAAATGAATTCAAATCCAACTTTCATCAGACAGCTCCCTCTCCCTTGCTTCTAATCGCTTTCTCATTACATGGTAGCTTTGAGACTTGACAACACAGACTTGCAGTGGCCTTGGTTATTGGTTTCATACATATTCAGATATATTGTGCCTCTGTAGAAATCAGGTTTGCTGCAGGAAGGTCTAATATTTATCCATTATTCTGGAAAGAAAGGTGTGATAGGCAAAATCATATGTGCAAAATAGCTGCATTTCCAGAGGGAACAATGCAAGCTCTCATCCTTGTTAAGGCAGTCATATACGTGTGTAAACACAAGCAGGCCAAAGTATACTGTAAGATGCTTTTTTACCTTTGCTGCTCTGTCACAAAACAAAACCAACAGTCACACAGATACTGACTTGTTAAGAAATACTTGTACCTTTCCTTCAGCACATGTAATGCACAATTTAAACACAGCAGTGGCAGAAGTCATGAATACCGTTTGCCTCACTGCAGCCAGTGTGTTCTCAGGTACAGCAGGCCCTGTCCGTGGGGTACCACACCAATGGGGTACCTGCAGAGTCAGTGCCACAGAACACCCTACACTTGCTAAAGCCATATGTATGGATTTAGTCTGGGAGCACTCACTTGTATTCATCATAAACCTCCTGCTTGGGAAGGGATGTCTCAGGGTGCTCTTCCAGGGTGTTCCGTATCCATGAGAAGGCGTGCATCTGCTGGGCACGGCTGGATGACATGGAGATCTGATCACTGGTGAAAGAAGAAGCAGTGCTGATGAAGATCCACTCTAGAGTTCCTCCTCAGTTACAAGAACTAATAACTGTCTGTCTACACAGGTGGAGAGACAGCAGACACAAGGAGGGCCAGCACCTCACACATTCAGCTATTCCTCGAGCCATGGGCAGCAGTTACCTCCCTCTTTCATCCACGATTCAAGAAAGAGACTCCACACTCCAGTTCCTGACTGACACACAGCTGCCAGTACACAGTGGCAGGTAAGAGTTCTACTTCCCCTCTTAATTATTCCCTACTGGCCCCCTCTAAGCTTCTGCCCACTTAGTTAGTCAGCCGCCCTTTGGAAACACCCAGCTTTCCCAGCAGATACTCGAGTGCTTCCTATAGGCACTTACCTGCCTAAAACCATCCTACTGGGAACATACGCTAATTTTGTGATGCTGTGATCTGCAGGTTGGTTTTCTAGACCTTCCTTTAGTCAAACAAATGTTACCAGAAATACCATTAGCTTTTTCTTTCACCCACCATCACATTTGTGTTGCTATTTTATCACTTCACACATAAATAGTGATGGAACGATTACACTTAGGCTGTGAAACACTTTCTCTGATGACTCTTGCATTTTAGGGGATTTGTATTTACAAGCTATTCATGCAATAAAGACTTGAAAGTTTAAAAAAACCCAACTAGTCTTCAAGAAAAGAAGAGTCCTTAATGTTTAATAAAGGCTGCTTCCACACATCATGTGAATGATCCCTCAGCAGTGAAGTGCCACAGCAAGTAAAGCAAGCTTTCAGTACAGTCACACACATACCTTTTGTCTCCATTGTTGGGACCCGAAGGCAGCTGAAGGTAGAGGTAGAGTTTCTCTAGGTCTGTAAACTTCTCAACTTCTTGCTGGATAACAAAGGTGTTTGGTTTGGGGGAAAAAAATGGGTGGGGAGAAAAAGCAAACAACAAGAGTTGAACCTGACAGTTAAAAACTGCCATCTGACAATGTATTCCTAAATAATACAATTTTAAACAAGAAAATATTCACTTACGTGAAAGAATGTGACTGAGCACTCTTGGACTAGAAACATGTTTTTCTATTTTAAAAGTACTTGTTACAATTACAAAATTCACATGCAACAAAAGCAGAATCTGGAAAAATGTCAACAGTGGGTCACTCGGCAACCAGACATATAACATGAAACCTCTGTCTGCTCCAAGCACACATGAAGCACCTTTGAGAATCCAGCATCACAGCCAGCTCTGCTGGAACACCATGGAGTATCAGACCTGATTCTGCAATCCACTGGATATATTAAGTGTCACAGACTTCCATGAAGACAGTTTAAAACCTATCTATGTACATATATATTTTTCTTTTTTTCCTTTGGAAATCAGTTACTGAACTTGCTGCTGCACACAAGCCATTCAGTCACATGAATTTCAGTGATGCCAGACTTCTTCTCCAGAGGACACCAGCTGAGAATCAGACAGAAGAGGGAGTTTTACCTGGTGTATGCAGTGATTGCTGCACACTAACTAGGTTTTGGTCACCTGAAAACAGCTACATGGACTTAGAAATACTAGGAAAATCAGTTGTGGTAACACGCTCAGGCCTGCTCAGCAGCAGCAGTGTGAGTCAAGCCATGCAAGGAGCACAGGGGTTCTGCTGCAGGAGGATGTTGCAGAAGCACTGCCTGAGGTGGGGCACCATCAGAACAGTCAGAGACTCACACCATCCCTTTTCAAGTCACAATGAAGCTTTTGGATTATTCTTAATGCTCTTTTTCTTTACTGGTGTCTTACTGCCAATGTAACCTTTTCCAAAAGGAAGAGAAAAGGAGAGGGAGGAACCAACAGGCAGCAGACCTGGCTGTCTGCTTCAGCAATGAGCAGAATGGAGAGGGAGGAAATAATAAGCCTAAACTTCACTTTAAACTGGGGCCCCCTATGTGACCCCGTCATGTCCAGATCCACCTCTCTTGAGCTGGCCCAAAACTGACAGCAGTAGCAGAGAGAGGTGAGCTCCCACTTCCCTCTGCTAGCTTTGCACCACCCAGTGCACAGGTGCCCTCCCTGCCCCAGACTTTAGGCAAGGACCAGCAGGACATGCTGCCCCAGGAAGGGTCTGGGAGAGCCTGGGGACTCCATGATCCCCACCAGCTGAACCCACCACAAAACTTCTGCACAGAACTGGGCCACCAACGATGCCACAGACCTTCTCAGAGCCAAGAGAAACACTTCCTGCAGCACACAGGTAACAGACACTGGATTTGTTGCTTTTATAAGCAGCAAACCACAACATTTGGTTGGGTTTTTTTCCTCTAACAAACTCCTGAAATTTGCTGACACAGATTTCTGTGTGGCTCTACAGGAGCTTACACAGCAGTGGTGCTCAGACCACCAACTATCCAAACAAGTATTTCTTAATAACGGGTGCATTTTGTCAAATTCTCTGTTCTGCCTTTCCTGCATGAATCACAGCTTTTGAGCTGGTGGGTTTCCCATTTTTGAAAATATCAATGTTCTTGAAAGAAGTTACAGAAAATTAATCATTTTTGGGAAGACAGAAATTTAACAACTACAAGAAAATTTGTACTTATTAGACACTCCCTTTTTCAAGGAACTTAGCTCATTTTGTTTTAAATGGCAAAATCCCAATCAGCACACCAAAGAACCTAGTTAGGCTGGTATTACCTTGCACAGTAAGTGCTAACCCATGAGGCAAAAGCATTCCGTGCAAAACAAAAAGTTCCTGATCGTTCTGAAGTGGAAGACAAGCCCTCACTTCCAATGCCCGAGTACAATATGAAAGGTCAAGTTTCAGAAGAAATATTACACCTTTCAACTAAATACACTGAGGTAGTCTCAGTGCCAGTGCAGTTGAAGCAGCTTCTACAACACAGCAGGATGAAGAGGCTGTGCTGGAAGGACCCTGTCTGAGCCACTCTGCTACACAGGCCCTGGCTGTCAACCCCCCTTAATTAAAGAAAAACAAAACAATAAATCCCAACAACATATGGGTAAAGAAAAAACTTGACTGGGATGGTGTTAGCTGAACATTTTCCAAAGGATGCGAGTGAGCCAGTGACACTCTCATGAGCAGAACTGCATCCCTACAGCTGAGGCAGCTGAGGATTGTGGCTTTCTCACATCCCCAGCAGAGGCAGCTGGACAGTGATGTTATCTCACTGATTTCACCCAAAACCCACCCCTGCTCATGCACTTTCCTAGGCACAATTCCTCCAGCTTCCAGCAATGGCTGCAGGGAAGCCCTGGGCAGGCGGGATCTCCTGAGAGCAGGAGAGTTAACAGGAGTCACAGGCAGTTCACAGAGGCAAATCCTACCTGGGTGGTAATTAGATAAACCTAAGCTTATTAGATGAGACTGAATCTATTTAGAGAAAATCATCTTAAAACTGAGGAAGTGGCAGCAAAGAGATGGAGTGTGACAGTCAGTGCAAGCAGAGTCAGGAAAAACTGCATTCTGTTTAGCTGAAAGATTTGTTAAACATTGTTTTGTTTAGTCTGTTTTCTCTAAACGTTTCTAAACCCCTCAAACCTGGTTTACAGCCTCGGTAAGTACAGTCTCTACTTCAATGCCTGCTGATATCCACCAGTTCTCATTGCTAAAGGTCTGGTGAATTCAGTAACAACTGCAATTACTGTTACTGCGACTCTTCAAAGAATCGACACTTTCCAAATTTTTAATGTGATCAGAATCACAGAGTTTGGGACAGTGGAGGAACATTTCAGCTGGCCTATGAACTACTGACCAAGAAAAGGGTTTATTCATTCTGAGTTTTAATTTGTGCTAATTAGGATACATATGGAAAGAAATAAAAAGGAAACATGAACACAGAATATACTATAAATTCCCACCCCACCCCCCAAATAGGTCAATAGTGTGGAAAAAATAGGTCATTAGAGTGGAAGAGAGTCACAGCATCAAAAGGAAGAATGTGATGCTGGCATCATCTTGGACAAATTCCCCTTTGTGCAGCCTGTTAAAGCTTATGCTACTGTTGTTCTAAAAACCATACAGCATGTACAATGTCTGGGGAATCCTTTGCTGTTACTTAAAAGGATCTAAGGAAAAATCCTGCTTGAAGTTTCTTGACCTTGATTGACTGGTTCCATCAAATCAGATGAAGACTGTCTAATTCTCCAAAGGCTATTTATAAATCATATTTCTTGAAGCTGCATTAGAGACACGCATAAGCATGTAAACTGCTCGCAGGACTGAGGTGTAAAGCCAGCACAAAGCATCGCCTCTGGGACTCTTGCTCTTCAGACATTACCTTTATCTTCTGTAACCAGAACCATATAAAACAAAGGAAGAGTCAATGAAGATGGGGAGCAAGCAGTGTTGATACTTATTTTCACTACATGGCTTCAATTTAGCCAAAACTCTATCAAGTACTCAAAATATCTGAGTGATCTTATATTGTGAGGCAGAAAAACTAAGGACAAAGAAATAGAAACCTCAAGTCACAGCTGTGCAAAGACTTTCAGTAACACATAAAGGAGCAGAAATCTCTGATATTTCTGTTTTGACAGTTACCAAATACAGATAGTTCACCACAGAAATGCACAAAATAAGTAGCAAACAAATTAAACCAGAGATCAGTGGCCACAAAGATCTGCTCCAAATGAACTTGCCCTTTTGCTGCCTAAGACAGACACACAACAAGATCCTCATGGATCATGCAACTTTCTTTTTCAGGCACTTTGGTTGAGCAAATAGCTGTGAAATAAATCAGGATGACCAAAATGTTGTGGGGTTGTGGTTGTTTTCATATGAAAATAGCAGGTTTTGATATATGGTTCCATTCTGGGAGACACTGACTAGACACTGCAAATTTTCACAGCACAAAGAGAGACAAAGATCTGTTCAACACAGAATGTGGTTAAGGACTTAACCTGTGCTATAGGAAACATGAGTTTATTCATGTTTCTGCTTGAACCAGAGAACACAGAGAATTGAACATGGGTCCCCTGAATCACAGAATATCTTTCAGGTTTCCCGACGTTGGTGGATTGGTTCTCTCCTTCTGTTTTTCTCTGACTGCTTATTTATCATCAGGTCACAAATCTTAGTCAAGTTTCATCCTAAAGTTGTCAAAAGGGATTGCCATGGGAAAACTCCAGGGCATGTGCTTTTTCTGAATTGTTTTAAAGAAGAAAATATCCAGTCAGACTAAACTTTAAGTAAGACAGAGGAAGAATATACTAATGAACAGTCAGAAGAGCTGCAACTTTCACAATGTACACAGTGCAAATGTCATTCAAATTTGAGCTACTGCAGATTTCCACAATGAAAGCAGAATTACAGGTTATTTCTGTCCTCAAGTTCTGATGAAGGGGGGGCTGAAGGCCAGGGGCACTTTGCAAGCTTTATGCAAGACTACTATTTTAGAAAGCATGAACTGCTCTTAGTATTTCTTTCCACATTTTGAGTATTTATAGATAACTATACTCTAATCACAGTAAAAAAAGCTGTGCCAGTGGCAATGCAACCTGTACCTACTGGCAGAATGGTCCTAAAACTTGTCATACTTCAGCAGAACAAACATCTATTATTTAACAACCAGAACTAAAAATAGCAAAGTAGTCAAGCAATCATCTCTCCATTTAGGAATAGAGAAACAAACAGCAAAGGTTAAATAAGTTGTTCAAGGTCAGATGGCTTGGAAATGGAAATATTATCAAGACAGATAAATAATAATATAATAATACTGGAAACAGAACCTATCATACTAGAAGGCAGCTAATAAATACATTTGATGTGCCTTCTCTGAACAGAAGCAGGAACATATTTCAGGTGCTAAACGTTCCAAACAAGCCCTAAAAGCACATGGCAGCTTTGTTGTGACAGTGCCCAAGCACAGCCGCCAAAGCTTCACAGAGCTTCTGCCTGTCTCCTGGAGGGCCCAGCAGCCAGTGGCACCTTCTCTGCAGCGGGACCATCACACACTCTCACATCTCACACTGCTGCTGCTCCAGCCACCAGCAGCTCTGCTTTCCATGTCCATCGAGCCATCACTCACACCAGCACTAATCTCAGAAGACTAAGGGAAGAAACCTTGACCTTCGTGCTGGGCGATTACATGGAGCATACCATTTTAAAAACCAGGTTCAAAAGTTCACTTAGTATGTGGCTACAAATATAACAAGAGAACTCATAAGAGAATCTACTGCTAGACATGTTTGCTGCAGTTAAAGAGATGTTATAATGAATTTTTAATGACTGTTTACACCACAATTCTTGCTAATTATCTTTTTTTGGATTGCACAGTATACAATGATTTTCTTATGATCTTCCAGAAACTGACAGTATGTCAGAATGTAAGTGGTGCAGGATCGCAAGTAAGAGGCAGATAACTCTGGACTCCTGCAGCAATTGCAGGCCCAGTGCCCTTATAGTGGCTGCTTTGCATAGCCCTCTGCTACCAGAGACCTCCACAACAGACCGTTGCCAGCACCTCTGTTTCCTCCTCCTGTTTCTCTCTCTCTCACTGAACTGTGTTGAACTGGGCAGCCTATAACCATTTGTGTGTGGCTGTGACTGGTGCTACCAAATGAGCCATTCAGAGCTATAAAGCCGTGCCCTTTTAGTTTCATGTGCTTTTAGATGCTGTATTGCAGCTCATAGCTTTCCAAAAGCAGGTAAAAGCACTAAAACCATTTTGCTGCAATTTGGCTTAATTTTGATTTATTTCCTCAAACAATTCTGATCTGGGATTTTTCTTTTTTGAACTACCTGAACAGCATTAGCTCTGCCTTTGCTAACCTAGAGTGGTTTTTCCACTGTTGGCACGACTCCTCTGAACTCATCAGCAGGACAGACAAGGAGGCATCTGGAACAGAAAATTAGACCATCAGGACACTGCTGCTCTGTCCCAAGGCAAGCCATGAAGATTGCTTTGCATCCAAGAGCTCTCTGTCAGTCCAAGGTGTGAGACCTCACCAATTCCCTCATACAAACTGATAACTCCTACCTCAGTACACAAAGTCCACAAATCTGCAGAATTTGATGCAGAAACAGTACTAGTGTAATTCCATTTCCTTAAAAAGGATTTCCAAAAGCAGATGACTGGTTAACCTCCTACTTATTTACTCCCGTCTCCAATGCTACTTAGAAACACCTACCCCAACTGCCATTTTTTTGCCACAGAAATACCTGGCGTTAAAAGAGTTTTACAAGTGCAATTTTGCAATTTGCCCTTTTGCCACTGAAGACTCACATACAAAACAGTGAAGACCTTAAGACACCCGCTTTGTGTCCACAAACATCAATGAGGACTAAAGGGGGCAAAAATGCCATTTTGCATTGCTGTGTCAGTTGGGTGCACCCAAGAACTTTTAAGAAGAGGTAAAATGGGGTCCAAAGTTTTTCTGCAATACAATACAGCTCTAAACCTCATATAACAATAAATTAAGATATTTTAGGGTGAGAGAATCCAGTGCCATTTGAATTAGCCTTTGATAATGTGACTTTAAGGAGTACTCTTCGTTAGCTCAGCCATACAGCTGAACAGATTCTAGATGATGGTATCCAGATGGTTGTCTATGTCATCTTTTTCTCTTATCCACTGGTACTTCTGGATGAAATGCTCAAGGTAGAAAGTCAGGATAAGCAGTCCCTTCCAGTCTTAATATTTATGAACTCAAGACTCTGATTTAAAGAAACTCGCAACCTGCTCATTATTAAAAACAAACAAAACCTCTTTCTGAGTTAGTGCTCGCCAGAAATAATCCCTTATCACTGCCTAGATCTTGTTATTTTAATGCACAAAGGAAGTTGATGTTTTTGCATTTCAAAGGCTTCAAAAAATGATGTCTCTGTCCTAAGCAGTACAGCAGAGCTAACAGGACCTGTAATGTTGCATGTTTCTGGGAAGGTACTCAAGATGGTATGCAACTTTTGAGGTTACCAAGACTTTAAAAAACCCCAAACACAAACCAACCGAAAATCTGATGATGATGACACCTGCAAGATTTTCACAGACCAGGACATTTGTCTGTCAGGTTTTCTGCAAACATGCAGTTCAGTCTAGTTTCTTCCTTAAAATGTAGTGCTGGCCATGAATTAGCTGTTCCAAGGAAACAACAACAAAAGCAATTATCACTGTCATTAAAGGTCTGAAGAGCAGTGGAAATGAAGGCACAATAAGCTTCTTGCATACTCTGATCTGTGCAATACATAATCTTGCATTTAATAAAGCCAGGCTTACAAAAGCACTCAGTCACTCTCCTGTGCTGTACCACCTACACTGACAGTTCTACAAGGGGCAATCACAGCCACTTGCTGCTGGAAACAAGAGGTCAATATTCCATGGAAAACAAGTATCAAACTCACATCACATATTTTTTTTCACAATGGCAACTAACTTTGATCACATTTACTGGTAGTACCTTAAAGCACTGCTAAGGAAAGGCTTCATAATAGCTGTTAAGTCTCCAGAGCCATCTATTTTGGTCTTGCAGTTTATTAAATACTGAAAAGCATTCTGGAGTTGTACTTACCAAAATGCAGTCCACTTTAGATTGTACAGTTTTGCTAGACGTGAGGGAAGAGAGAAGAGAAATATTGAATTAATCTAAACAGCAATGACAAAACCATTACGTATTAAAATTTCTATCGCTGCACCACAGGCTTTCTCTCTTACTGTGAAATATCCTGCTAGTTTATGGAATAATACTCATCTAGCTATTTTTATGTAGAAAGTCACCCAAACTTAACTGCTTGTTAGAATTCTTGCTGTTTTGTTCTTTTATATAAGAACTGTATTTTAAATGAAATACCATTGCAACTGGGAGCTATTCTCCCAAGCTGCAATGCAGCCAGGATGGATGTCACTACTTTGATTGCAAGCTCTTACACAATTCAGACGCATTTGTCTTGTTTACCTGTAAGCACAATTAACATCCCCCTCTGCCCACTTTGGTAAATCCCACCACTTCAAGGCGTTTATTTCTCGCTTACAAAGAGCTGCTACAAAACAGAGAACAGTTATTCACTGGCAACTTCAGAGTTTTCCAACTTAGCCTCTCTACCTCCCAGTTGGCTTATTAAGATGACATTGGGTGGGGACTGAATTCAAGTACGTCATAAACAACCTCAGTGCATGTGCCAAGGCAGGCAAACAGGTATGGAATTTATTCTACTTCATATAAACACACCCATAAGCAGCTCTCATGTTTCTTAAGGGTGCTATACTTCACACACTTGGTCTGACTGCTTTAATTGAAGGCATTTTATCACTGCTCTGAAGAGGAGCAGGACCTTTCACATGCAGAAACCCCCAGTCTTTACTGCTGCATACCTACTGAAGAAGCACCAAACAACCATTTTTTCGAGTTCAGAGAGTGATTCTTTTCCTAATAGAATAAACCATAATTCAATCTCCTGTTAACCCAACAAAACATCTCACTGGCAGTTATTTTACTTTTGTACAGGTGCTACCACAAACAAAGCTAGACCACGTCAGCCTCTGATGGATGTACTAAAGCCATAAGAAACAAGCAAAACAAACAACTCTAGTTCTCCGGTGGTGATAGAAACCAGAATTTACTGCTGCATCAGATGCTTGAAGAAGCAGGAGTTTGGTTGTCCTGTATATTATACCACTTCATTTTGAAACCAGACTAAAAATCTCTTTACAAAGAATGCTAATGCTCATGCCCCTTCCCATACAAGAACTGCTCATGTTACAGTGACAGAATACAATAAAATATTTCAATAGGTAAGAATATTTGACGAGTCCACTGAGTAGATACATCAGCAGAAATCCACTTTAGCTGACTTTGTGTAGGAGAAGCCATCAGAGGAAGATGCTCAGAAACACCAAGGAGACAGTAAAACAGAACTGCTGGAGATTTGTGAGAACAAGGAATGCTGAGGATGGTAAAATGGGAGCTTTTCCTTGTCTTGGGAAAGATGTTTGCATACACTGTACCAACTGAAGAAGGGAGCCTAGTTATCATCTCACTCATCAAAAACCACCATCTTACCAGAGAAGTCCAAGGACACGGAGCATGGCAAGCTGCTCCTGCTGCTGCTGAACACTGCCACTGTGCCTGACCCACAGCTGGGCAAAGTCAGGCTGACACAGCTGCTCCAGCAGCACTTCTGCACCCTGGACTCCACCTCACCCACTGCCCCTGACCCCTACCAAGGTCTCACAATCCCTGTGCTGCCACAGATCCACAGCCTCTCCTACAAAGCAGCAGGCAACAGGAAGCAGGTATATGTGCCCATTTTTGTACCTAACCCTTTTCTATGGCTTCATGACAGCTTATGCAGAAAAGAAGCATGGAGACTAAGGGAATGCAGGGTACAGACATAACAAACTTAGTCCAAACACAGCCTCTGCTCTACAGAGTTGCAGACATCATGGACTGGCTTTTCAGGAGAGCACACTCCAGCCAGCTCGGCTTCTGTCCTGTTACAGGTTCTGCCAAACTGAGCTTTAGCACGCCCATTCGCATTAACATTTTCTTCCTGTAAAGAGAAAGAGGCAAGTTGCCAGGAGGCAGCTGGGCAGGAGGTCCCTAGAGCTGTCCTTTTATCTCCAAATATTGGTCTGAGTCAGGAAATGTAAACTCTCAAATTTAGCTCAGGCTCTTCCAGTTGTGACCTCTGCTCCTACAGCTACGATCAACAGCGCCGAGGAGCCACAGCAGAGGAGCAATAATAAGGCCAGTAAACACAGCTTCACTGTGTTTCCTTTTTGTCAACTGGTGGCACAAAAAGGACAGTCAAGTTCACGTCCTCCAATCTGCAAGCAGATGTTGTGACATTTTAAAAGGCAAAGGTCGCACAGCTTCAGCAGGGATAAGCGTGACCTCTAAATCGCAATTGTTTTTCATGTCCTGCTCCACACTCCACCAGGAGGACACCATTAAAATTTGGCAGCGGTAAACTGAGGCTTCCTTATTCCTACCCAGAGCACAGGGTAATGTGGCCTAATTCTATAAAGCCTGTGCCCAGTGACAGAAATGCTTCCTATTTCCCTTCCAGTGAAGGTGATGCACTTCAAACTCAAGCAACGGAAACCCTGAGGAACGAGCCCTTTGGCCAGGAAAGTACTGGGACAGTGACCTTCTCATGGTCCTGAACACTGCACAGAAATGCTCCATCTGGTAACACTGCAGGACACATCTCCATGACATCAGGAGGTAAAAGGTAGGTGACAAAGGTGGCAGTTACACCAGCCACCTGTGTTCATTTCACCCCCACTTCTTCCTGCTTCAGCAGGACAGATATGCTTTGAAATCTGAAGTTTCATTTACCAATAAGTAAGTCTGCTTATGTCTTTGTCAAGTGCATCCCTTACTTAATTACTACTGCAATTACAGTCCCTGCAACCAGAATCCCAAAAACAAGGCTCAATCAGGCCCTACACAGAGCCACTTCTAACATCTGGAGGGCACTACCCACACACTGCTACAAGTCTAGGAATAGCTGCAGGAGAGCAGCAGAAATGACAGATGCACTTGCTCATGAAAATAACCATTTGAATCTATTAGAAACCTGAGCCCACTGCAAACTAAACTCACAAACTGTACCTTAAGCCCATAGCCAGAACTGCTTCTCCTGGGGGCTCACTGTGACTCACCCCCACTTAGAATCACAGCTGATGTTACTCTCTCTTTCACAGCTCTTCATGCTGACAGTCTCCCTGAAGTCAAACTAGTTCATTTACTTGATCCAAAATTAATTCAGGTTACTTCAAGCAGTTTCATCCAGGACAAGACTTCTGATTCTGGGGGTAGCTGTCTCTCATGAGCAAAAACAAAGGTGGCTGCTTTGACAGCTGCTTTGGATTTACCAGCTTCTGCCCAATGAGCCAACACAAGAACCTTAGAGCATAAAACTTTTTATCAAAACTTTGTGCCCCCACAAAACAAACCCCAAATTGCTGACACTATCACAACCAACAGTGAGACATTTGCTCAGTGGGTACCACTGCATTGATGTCTCAAAGTTAAGGCACACTGAGTGACTCCAGAGGGACATAGTCCTGTTGTCCTGTCTACAGCAAAGCTCCTCAAAAATGTCAGCTCTGCTCCAAACACCACCAGTCCGGATCAATCAATCAATCACTGACCACCAGCCACTCAAAACATAAGCCCAGCTTCTACTAATCAGTGAAACAGCAGAGAAAAGATTTCTCAGCCTGTGTTTGCAGAAGCAGTGCAGGGTAGCTCACTGCAAAAGCTGCTGTGTTTCATGGAGTCCCCTGGTCCTACAGTTTCTCAGAGAACATGTGTTGGCTGCTTTGGGTTTGCAGCAAAAAGCCTTGCAGGAGAGCCTCCAGCCCATCTTACCAGCCTCAGCTTTTGAGTTCACCCTTAGGGCCAAGCTGTCAGAGATTCCTGAAGGTGACTGTCGAAGGCTGTAGCCACTGAAGCTCTAAAATGCTGAAGCCACGTTGACAAACTCCTGAAATTATCTTCAGGAAAATGCAAAAGGGGAGAAATCAGACTAAAGTATTTCCTCGAACTGTTCTTCTATCATATGCCAAAGTATGCATTTCTGTTTTCCCTGACCTATTTATATATTTCTGCTCAGAACAGCCCCATCTTAATGGCCTCGACTTGGCACAGGCAGAATGAGGAGCGTGTTCTCTCGCCAGGTGAGCAGCTGGGTTTACTCTGAGCTGAGGGAGAGGCAGAAGGGGAAAAAAGCAGGAGGAAAAGGCAAGAAGATACAACTTTTCTTCCAAGTGGCATAAAAGCAGATAGTGCCAACCTTCCTCTAATTAAGCAATACTTTACTTGCAGGAATAGGTAGCTGAACTGCACCGAGTAATATAGGACTATTGAATTACAAGAGGGGGCAGAATTCAGTTGCTCTGAGCACACTCAGTACTTTCTTAATGTTGCAAATAGCAGAAGCCATATAACCACAAGGGATAAGAGAAGCCTTATGCCTGTAAGAGTAGAAAGAGGGAGGTTGTTGGGAGATGTAAAAGAAAGCCCTCAAATTTATTAGTGACTGCCTAGTTAACTCTGAGCCTTCTCAAAGCCTGCATAGCACTTAGATGAAACCCCAAGCTTTCCAGTTAAGAGCATTCAGCCCCTATGGAAGGCAGCAGCATAACCAACACTGGGAGCACACACACATGCAGAGTGACCACACATACGAACAGCCCCCCGGCGGCACAGCTCCTGTCCTGGGACACACCATGCAGGGGAGGATGCTGGACAAGGGGCTCCTAGGTCGAGTCCCTGGAAGAAGTGGGACAGCAGCACTTCCAGGACACTGCGGTTCTGCTCAGTCAGGAGAGACCTCCCAGCCCCAAAAGGGGACGTAGCTCTCATCATTCAGGCACGAGCAGTGGACTCACTGCTCGAATGGAGGAAGATGTCAACAACAGCCACAGAGCCACAATTTATTGTGCCAAATACAGCAGTGATTTGACTAGGTGGTCAAATGTGGGAAGGCCAGAGTGATTTTTTTCATTAGAAGTTTGATGCCTTCAGTGAAATTGTCACCGATACTCTGAAACCCCTTCATCCCAAAACCAGACCTTGTAGCTGCGTTTCATGTGCTTGGCACATTCTGGGCAGCCCAGAGAAAACACTATTTCTGCCAAACCATAATGCAATCGATGAAAAGGAACCACTTTCCATCACTGCCAATAGCTGTGCCACACATCAGGAAGGCAGGGTGTAATTCTTGACTGGACAGCAAGGGTTCCCCAGGGCTGGGCTCCCAGTTTCCAGTACCTGCGTGTTATGTTACATTATTACCCAAGATGCAGGACTCAGTATGAAAAGTAGCAACTCGACTGGAAAACCCACTGTAGAGTTACTTACCATCTGCACCACCACCGAGTTATCATCTCAGATGGCAAACCACTTACTCCCTCAGACAACTAACAGAGAGACAGAAGAGGTTTACAAAGTTCTAAAATCAGCTTTTTTATTTTTTTCTTTTTCCAAAGAAAGCAACTAAGCCAAAAGAACCCCAGCAGGGGCTGTTCAGGGCCACAGGGAACCTCCCAGTGGCTCATGGGCAGCCTCTACAACCCCGACACCACATGGCAAAACGGTGTTGCTACGGTATTTTTACTCAGAGATCTGCAAACAAGCCTTCCAAAAGAGAAGGATACCCAAGACAGCAGAGCTGTCCGCCAAGGAAGGATTATTTTGGCCACGTGGCCTTTTAAAAATTACTGTGATCTGAAAAGCCTCCCTTTCCCACTGCATCAAGTTGCTCTCCCATACCACCTCCAAAGGTTGTTTGTCAAGCTGCCCAGGGTCTAAGGGCAGTCTGGAAAGGCTGCTCCTGGTGGGAGCAGTACCACATGAGCAGCATTGCCAGGCACAGGAGGCATTCAGGTATTGCCAGCACGCAGGAACTCTTTCTCCTGTGCAGTGTCCTGCTGCCTCTTTGCCTCTCGCAGAAACCTTTTTAGCTCCCAAGGAAAGCAAGTCAGACTCCACTACAAAATACCAACAGTGACAGTTTTGGCAAAGTCATCTTTCTGAAAGCCATGTTAAAATAGGGAGGTCATTATTAAACTGACTACATATCCCTGTGGAAAGATTCAATCTCAATTCCACTATGATGACATCAGGTGACATTAAAAAAAAAATAAATAAAATCTCTATTTACTCTGCATGCTGTGAGAAACCACTCAATAAAAGGATTACCAACCCCATTACAGTAAGTGGTACTATCAGAAAGGTACTATTATCACATCCTTACCACGACAGGCACTGTGTCCCAGCAGTGCCTGCAGGATTCAGCCCTTAATTCTTAATCTTACTGAATTAAGGTTTCCCTTTCTTAGACTAACAGCTCTAAATATATCTTTATATAACCTTCCACTCAGAAGCACAAAGAAATGTTAAACTGGAGCCAAGGATCATCTAAGGAGAAAATTATGAAACAGCCGCCTATGTGTGCTGCTACTCAATTAACATCTTAACATATGCCATGTTGCATTGTCTGGCTTGGCTCACGGTGATAAAGAAGTAAAATGGCTGTAAAAGCATTTCAATTAAATATTTAGAAGGCAGAGCTGCACAAGGTTGAAACATGTTTGAATTAGCAAAATGACGACTATGTGTACTGCTCAGCTAATGGTGTAAGAGCTTTAGCACAGCGTGCTGAGAGAGGAAAGCACACCCAGGCCGGGCATGTCCACAGGACTCCCCTCCCATCGCACCTCTCACCCTCGGCCGCGCTGCAGCCAAAAATCAGGTGGCTTCTGATGCCACCTAGGGGCTCTGTCCCTGCCTGCACTGCTCCCTCCCCGGGGACAACCCTATGGCATGCCCTGGACACCAGGCATTTCACCGCAGCAAAAGCACAGGCAGAGACAAAACATTTAATACAAGACAAATTAAGTCCTTCAGGATTCAAATGCAGATATATTCATATTCCAGATAAAATCTACAGGGACCATAATTGCATCCTGGAAGCACATGAAGTACTAGGATTTCCCTAAAGGATAAAAACAGCCAGAGTTGTGTCCACTGGAAACGGAGAAGTGTCCAACTCTCAGGCCTCAAAAAGTAAACACGGCAAATATTCACCAATTGGTAAATACTGGCTCTTCAGCTGGAAGGCAGATTTCTCCTCAGTCCCAACCAAACCACCGTTCTCAGGAAGCAACAAGCACAGCGAGCCGATAAAACAGCGCAACAAGGCAGGGCGAGCTGCACCCACTCCATCCTCCCTGCAACCCAATCCACCACCTTCCCCTCGCCAGGGACAATGAGCCAGACTGGCTTTCCATCAGACAGAAGGAGCAATGCTGCACCACAGTGCTGGAAAACATAGTGGTTCAGCAGGCCTTGGAGTTAATGCAGGCTAAAAAGGTGTCAAGCACGACTTCAGCACTTGCTACTAAAATAAATGCAATTAAAATATTTCATATAGGATAAAAATTTAATCCCTTCACCACTTGTGACACTGTGATCATTTTATGAGTATAAATAATGCCAGCTATACAAACAGCTGAACAAAAAAGGAAGATAAGGCTGCTAATGAAATGCCCAAGTCTCAAATGGAGCCCATTGTAATGAACTGCCAAGAAATAATTAGCCTGCAGACATCAGAATACCTCTGTCTGAAATTCAGGTCTATAAACATCTCTTTTAGCTCTCTGAAGAAATATCTTGTATTCAGTGCTAAAGGTTTGTTCCACTATTCTTAAAATAACTGAGAAGTACTTGCAACAACCACACATTTCCAGGTGCTCTATTCCAACAAGACAGTCATTTAAGTACCTGGTTGGTTTTTTTCACATTTATTTAAATTCAGTATTTTGCCACAAGTTACTTTAACAAACTCTGAGAAGAGACAAAGAAAATGCTTTTACACAGCTCTCACCCTGATTCTTTCAGCACTGCTCTGAATTAAAATCAGCGTGTATTGTTATATTCAGGCAGGAGACTGTTCCAAGGATGCAATGCCCTCTGTACAGGATGTGGGAAGATCATATGACTTCAGAGGAGCTGCATCCTATATTTATTGCTAACAATCTATGATCTCAACAAAGCATCATGAAAAAAGATTGAGTAGAAACTTCATCTCAAGGATATACCACTGAAAGCAGAAAGATGGATACATGTCATCAGACAGGCAGGTTTGTGGCTAAACAACAAATCATCCATCAAAATGGCTCACATATTCCACAATAAAAACTTCTGGGTTTAAAACTAATTATGAAAAATCAAATCAATCTTTGGTTGCTTCTGAATCCAGTCTATAGACAGCTAAGAGATCTGCTGTGCTATTTTCAGCCATGGTCAGCAGAAGCCCAGTCACATTATTACTTAGGGGTCTGAAATGGAGATGCTTAAAGCACAGGGAGATTTTTCTCCAGCCTTTGTCCTACAAGGCTCTAAGAAAGGATGCCTTGAAACTAAGGGGGTGGCAGTCCTCAGCACCACTTAAAAAATGAAACAAAAAACAAACAGGAGAAAAGCGCACCCAAAAAACACATGTGCACAAAATTGCTTCTCTTCTGTGCCTGCAGGGCCAACCAGCTGAGGAGGAGGAGGAGGAAGAGGAGGAGGATGAGGATGCCTGCCAGAGGGCACAGACCTGCTCCTCAGCTGCCCTTCCCTTGGGAAAGGGTGGCTACAGACAGCTCACGGCAAAGCAAAACAACACTCATACGAGCAAATGGGAACAGTTCCACACTCTGGTTACACGTAACACACCCCCCTACATGTACCAATCTGCACAGGGCTGTTTACTGTACACAGCTCAGAGCTCAGCGCCAAGTCCAGTGTAAGAGCTCCTGGTGTCGGCAGCTCTGCAGCAAGGCTTCCTTACACACGTGTTGCCCAGTGCTGCTGCAGGTGCCTGCATGGCAGATTGAGGCCTGCTGATAAAAGCTGCGTTTCTTCTTCTTCATTTCACATTATTTCCTTCAACGTTTTCATGACCCACAGCTATGTTAGTGATGGTTATATTAACAGAGAGATTTGCTACTGGTTGTACTTAATTTCCCTATTCATCTGGTGCCCAGGGAGGTATTGCCAGGTTTGCAGTGCCACAACTGAGTCCCACCCAAGCTCTTCTGTGGCCTTACCCTGATGGGGCAGAGCAGACCCTGCTGCACTGCTGAGCCCCTCACACCACTGGAGCCACGACCAGCTGGTACTCAGGCACTCCCCACAGACACCCCTTCTCCAAAACCTGGGGGGTCCACAGCTGCATGTGTCCCACCGCCAGCCTGGAAAGGAGCCCCAGCCTCCATGCTATGCCATCACCTCAGTGCTACCTGCACAGGGAAGCAGAGAAGCATTCCAAGAGCTGCAGTAGGCCTTTCACAGACACCGCACTGGGGAGCTCCAGCTATACCCAGAGGGTTTCCCTGGCACACTCTTTGTCCCTCCTCCATGCCACAGATACCCAACTCTCCCCTCCACACTGGACAGCTCCCCCACAGGCATTAGCCTGCCTTTCTGCCAACAAATCCACCTTCAATCCAGCCCCCGCCTTGTGATGCTGCCTGCAACATCCTATTACCTCCACTTCTGTCCTAGTCTCTCTGGATATGTGCATTCCTACCTCTCCTTGCTCCCTTTCCTCTCGTGGCTGCCCATCACACAGCTCCTCTGCACCCTTTTATCTCCTTGAGGAACCCGTACCCAATTGCTGACTCCCAGGGAAGGCAATCCTTGCAACCTCTTAGGTTCCCCTGAGCTGAGTAAGGCCCTGAGTGCACCCTCCAAGCATCTGCCTACTAAAAGGGTCACTTAGTTCTTCCTGCTAGATGGGCATGGCTTCACTGCCACAGGAAAGGCAACTTCTCTTCCCACCCTGTGCCACACTGCTCACTGGCACACCCCAGAACCCTACTCCTGTCCTTGACTTTTCTGTAGAGGTGAAAATTTAAAGCTGAATGCAGGCAGGGTGAACATGGCACTGCTGCCTGACGGTGACCATACAATGTCTCATCTCAAAAAACACCTTGTTCAGCTCCTGCAGGTTCTTTCAGGCCTCCATCCTTCAGCCTTCACCTGCACACTGGGGCATTTCTCACTCACCTCTGCTTATCAGCTTTGACCCACTCCAAGCACAAGAACTGCCCGGTCCCTGCAAATAAAAAGCTGCGAGCCAGAAGTCTCTTGCCTACCTCAAAGATCAGTTCACTGAATGCTAGAGCAACGTAACCCAGCAGTTTTCCATCCTCTGCTTCTGGGGGTAAAAAAGCACAGGTCTCTGTGACATCTTTTAAAATGCTTTTAAACCCTAAACTAGGGTCTTCAGAAAAGTTACAAACACATTCTATTACAATTCTCAAGGATTTATTTTGGAAAGTTTGAGTTCCCCTCACCTACAACCCAGGAGAACTTCAGTTTACTTGCAGATTGAAAAGCTTGTCTAAACCTGTAAGCTACACTTGCTTAAAATTAGAGCTGCACAAAATTTAATTAAGTTAATGTTGTGTAAGTTCATACATGCATGCGTTTATTTCATTTTGCACCTACAAAGCTGGGTTTAAACACAACTGCACTCATTCCTAGGTGGTAGCCTGGCTGTGTCCAACGAGCCCCATACATGGGCCTGCACTGCAGGAATGGCTGCTCCCACCTGGATCACAGTTACCAGCTCTGGGGCTGTGGCACCACCAGGGCTGCCCAGCCCCACAGCAGCAGCACTGCCTGACAGCCCCACAGCAGCAGCACTGCACACACTGCAAGCGTGGGGCAGGTCAGCATCACCCACTCAGGCACCTTCACTCCACCCACTCCTCCTTCCCTGCCAGGCTGCCTCTGCAGCCACGATGAATGAACCAGCGAGTCTATCAGTTATTTCTTTCATCTAAACCCCGATTTATGAATGGAATTATCAACAGCAGGCATCTGAGCAGTATTTAATACCCCACAACTTTAGGGTCCACTGCTCTGTCTCCTCAGAAGAGGACATGTGCAGCCAGTTGGCTGCAGGCAACCAAGGGGACAGGACCCACAAAACTGGGAACTCAGCCATTTTCTTCTCAAGTAACACACCTGCTTTGCAGGCACAGCATTGTCGATATGCATTTTGATATCTATTCCAGAAGTTTTCATATTGTTATGGTTTTCTTTTTGAAAACATAGCAGAAGGCGTGTGACCTGTCCTAGTACAAAGTGCTGAAGCCACAGCCACTCAGGTCACTGAGTTTAGCCCCCTATTAAGACAAATTGCTGAACACTTGCACTGATTCATTATTTGTAACATGTATATTCCAAACATCCCAGGGAACTGCAGTTACACTACAACTTACTTAGTAAAATAGTCAGAAACAGGAAAGGCTGTCCTTGATTAAATCTAGATGAGATTTCAGAAAAGCTACATTAAACTTCTGACTTTTCAAAAATCATAGCACCAGGGAATTATGTTTAAGATGGCTGTAGGCAGAGATGCTAAAGCAATATTCACCCATAACCGTGCTGTTGAAATTCACCTGTAGGCTGCAGCATGAAGCTGAATAACATCTCTCACTCAACTGTGCTTCTGTAAAAGTCTCACACTAATCTTACCCACAGTCTGATGGGTCCTTCCAGAAGGAGACATTGTCTAAGGGCACTACAGAATTGATCGGTTTGGATTTCCATTCCTGTGAACCACATCATGCGTAAACATTGCAGTGGGAGAGCAGATGTCTGCATCAAGGGATTGAAAACATCATTTCTGATTACTAACACAGTTGGATTTCAATTTTCAAGGTGGACTATATGCTGTTTTGCCACTCCCTTGGTCAGGAGCTGAACTAATCAAACCACAACCTTTCTGAGTTTGACAAATTGCAGAAAAATACAATGTACTCGAGCTATCTCCTGATCCTACACTGGGCCTCATTTACCACAGAGCTACTGGTATTTCAAGTATTCAGTGGTAACTAAGGACTCCACTGAAGTGACAAATAATTATCAGGTTTTGCCCTGCACACCCCTGCCCACTGCAGGTACTTTCAGCCTGAGCAGCTGGAGCTATAGACTGACAACATCCCAGGACATATGTGTGTGACCAAATGTCCACAGAGGGGTTTTCACAGTTCACATGATCTGTATTTTATTTTTCAATCAAGCCACAAGTTTCACTGACTCGACTGTACAAACCATGGTGGTAGATGAACCCACTTTCTTAATCCCTCCAAGAGAAGTAAACTGATAGCAAGAAAAAAATGCAATCCATAGGAATATTTTCCATGAAAGCTAAATGGGGACTGCTTAAACTCACTGGTACTAAACAAAACAAAGTATCTTTTATTTTATTTTTATTCTTCGCCTGCAAGCTCAAGACCATTACCTTTTTTTAGCCCTTATTAACCAGGAAAATTGACTAATCAAAGTACATTCAGGCATTGATCTACAGGGTAATCAGACACCTGGCTTCTACTCGGAAGTAATCAATAAGGGATAGGTGTCTGAATATCTTCATGGATCACAGGCTTCATTACACATGTTACCAATTCTTCAGGGTCAGCATTTTGGTATTATTTGCATGATAAAATGATAAGATTAATTTTTAACTGCATTTAGACAAACCTTTGTCCAATGTAATTAAACACACCAGCATTTCCAAACTGCTGTAAAAAGCAAAATAACTGCTTTTTCTTATGTCTTCAGCACATTTGTCCATTATTTGGGTTTTCTCTACTTGACTCAGTAAGCCATCACCAGCTGTTAAATACAACTGATGGAGTTTGTTCCAAATTTCTTTTTGTGGGGGTATTTCTACATTTTTAAAACTAGATCTGTCAATCCCATTTCATTCTCTTGTTGAATGGGAGAGGCAAATACACTTTTCTCTCAACTGCCAATTCATCTCTCAACTTTTTAGGAGTCTGTGATTGAACTATAGCACTGGAATCAAGCATAATGAAGGTAATGCTGCAGAGCAGGCTCCTGGAGCCAAAAGCTGGCTTAGCTCTTCAGCAAACTGTGGTTTGCAGGTGTGCAGCTGCCAATTGCTGCCAGTGAATAATTTAACTGTCTTTTAAATATCAGCTAACTTATTTAGTTTACATGACCACCAATAGCAACTGTAGGCTCTCCTCATAATGCCAAAAGGCTTAATAAACAGAAAAATAAAAAAAAAAATCAAACCATAAAGATAATAGACCAACTTTTTATAGACCCTTAATGAAATTAACTTTGTCATACTCTCTCAGAGCTTGGATAAAAGGTTTCTGTGGCACTGTCTGACTCCTGCAAGATTATTCCAAAATGATTTTTGGCCTTTGCTTCAGTCAGTCCCATCATAGCAGAAAGAGCTACACCAGGGGCTGAGCACTGTCCAGCCTCACAGTTCCCAACTTCCACAGAGCCAGCACACGGATCACGGAGCGATCACCGACCTTGCATTGAGAAACACCACGAGAAGCACAAAGCACCTGAACCCCAACATAGAGTGGGACACAGAAGCTGTATGAGGATGATGCCAAGGACCACTTCAGCAGGGGACCCATCGTGCATGAGCTTCCACCACCTGCCTGCTCTTCCCAAGGGACTCCTGCCTGCACACCCCCAGCACAGAAAAGACACTGGCCTGCCAGATGATGTCCAGCCCTGAAACAGAATTGGTGGGTCTCAACTTCAGATGGCCTCCAGACACAGCACTCACATGGGATCCAGCATCTCTTTGCAGGATTCCTTCCCCCAGCTTAATAAGCATCTCAAGTACTTTCCTCCCCTGAACTAGCAATAAAACTAACATGTGGTTGTGGAGGTAGGACTTGTCACCATTTTTCCAAGCAGTTTAAAAACCAAGACTAAAATTCTACCCACAAAAAAAAAATTAAATAGATGTTAAAGCTTTTCAATTTACAAGCTTTCAAAGAATTACCACTTGTGGTACTAAGTGCCTTTCCAGTCCGTATTTTAATGTGGCAGTGGTTCTGAAGAGCTAGGGAGACAGCACATAGAAGTATTTTCACTGGTCACAAAGACTACTCCAAGTATTTTCAAGTGATTTCTAAACAAAGGCAAGAAGATGCTGAGGAAAATGCAGGAGAACCAATTGCCCATCCTACTATCCAGCACACCTAGCTCACTAACTAATTCCTGTTTGTCCAAGGGGTGTTTGAGGCAGACACTTCCAGGCAACCTTGTACTAAGAAAAAGTTTCAACTGTTTGTATTGCTGACTGCTCTAAAAATAGTTCAATTCACTGCTTTACACACAGCCAACGTAATGGACTGTAATTCCTGCTGTCCACTGCAATCCCGTATTTTAACTCACAGGTGTCCCAACCACCTTATAATGGCACACAGGAACTTCTGTCCAAGAAATAGGGATTGCCTGTGTGCCTGTGAGGCCATCCATCAGAAAGGCCAGCCATCAATCACGGACCCTGACACCTCACCACAAACTTCCCCTCAGGAGGAGATATGAATACACCTCATTTAATAAACAAGTTCTTCCTGGAACAAGATTTTCTTCCCAAACTTGAAGTACCTGACAATGGGAAAGTGATAGCACTCCCAGCCAGCTCCTGAGAAAGGCTCAGCAGGACTGGGTGCTGTGGAGGAGCACAGGTCCACCCCAAACCCCCACATCCACAGACGCATCCCCTGCCCCAGCGACTGCCACGCGCTGCACCACGCAGGGTGTTCGGGCTCACAGCTGGGGAGAGACAGCAGCTCACACAGCCTGAACAGCAGCTAAAGACTGCATCACTCACCGGGTATAAGACTAACTCAGTCCAAAAAAAGAGCCTGGCAGGTACCCATGGGAGACCCCCACGCCACAGCCCACCCTTTGACAGGTACAATGTCACTGCAGCAGCCACAAGCAATTAAAAACAGGCAACAAGGAAAATATTTGGGAAGTTTTGAATATTTTTTTCCACTGTCTTAATGATTAAACATTCAACAACACAAAACACTTGGCAGCTTAGTGAAAGCCTGTTGATGGCACAGCAGCTGATAACAAGCATCCTACTTGATGGGAGATAATCCTTTTTCCATTAAATCAAGAAAGCATTAAAATTGAGATACTGGCTAACTCCATTTAGAACAAAACAAAACAAAACAAACCCTCAAAATTCCCAAAGATCTAAGAGAACACCACAAAATATGCCATCACTTCCAGACTTTTTAGATTTAGGGGATTCTTCTCACTGGCTTGAAAGTACCAATGTGTGCCTGGCCTTTTGCTCGGGCTCCTTCTGGGTGACAGAGCACCCACTGCTTTTTCATCTATTCAGTTTACCTTTTGAATCACCTGCTGATAACTTTTCAAACATACAGTCCAGCATTCTACCTGGACTGCTCCAAAGGCAAGCTGAAAAGCTACCTCCAACTCCTCCTCACCACGGTTTAAAAATAAAGAGTTCCTTATTTATATATGAGGCTTTGTAATATTAGATATTAGAAAGGCTTGAACCAAAAATCCAAATTTGGATCCTGATCTGAATTTTGCAGCTCTGGCCCTTCTCCAAATACTTCTGTTTGGCAAGCAGCAGAGTCGAGTAACAAGAGAAGGCAACATACATAAGTTATGGAATCTGTGTAAAAACATTAAGCTCAACCCCTGCTCTCAAAACTACACACACACAAAAAGACTAACAAAACTACCCCAAGCTCCAATTAATTAAAAGATTAATCACTGCTTCAATATAAATCTGATCACCAAGCAGTACTGTCATCTCACACATATATTGTGTTTATTCTGATTAATTTCTACAGCATCCAGAAACTTCTGGGGAGGGGTTAGAAAGTGTTCTTTTCAGGTAGAGATTTGGCTTCCTCCTCACCAATGGCATACAGACACATGTACATCCAACAGAACTGCCCCCAAGGGCAAGCAACCCAGCTGTGGGGGCCTGGGATGACAATCCTGCAATTCTGTGCTTATTAAGGACTCATTAGAAATGCTGCTCTGAATCATAATGTCACACAATTTGACTTGCTTCCATGATGAAACTCCTGCAGTAGAGAGTAAAATGTTTATGAAACAAAGAATTGCATATGTTTGATGCTGTGAAGTCAACAATTTAATGCACTCTAATGCATTTTAAATGAACAGCAGTAAAACTTATCCAAATCTACTATTACTTGAATATTGTTTTCCCTCTTATACTTTATTAGATTCGATTGTTTCAAGAAACAAAGACAAACAAAACCCACAAGCAAGAGTGAAAAATCCACTCTTCCTAAAAGCAGATTTATAAAGACTATTTTTTCTGCAAAGCTATTCCATCCAACTCAGAGCCAGGATATTCAATAAAACCTCAACTCCATTCTCAAAAGGTTACATAAAGGTCACCATTCATTTTATTCAGGTTTATTTTCTAACCTTGTAAAAACGCCTGCAGACCAAATTGGCTTCCACACCTGCTGACCTAGAAACTCCACCACAGTGGTGGCCATGCCCTGTTTTGGGAAGTTGCTTCTCCTCCCACGCCGCCCTGGCCCGGGTTCTGCCACTGACCTGCCCGCTCCCACAGCCCGCGGCACAGAGAAGGCTTCCCCACAGCACAGAACAGTCAGTGCTCTGAAAGGAATTCTTCTGCAGGGGCTTCCCCACAAAAGATGGCTTTCCTCTTCACAGGAACGTGCAGGAACAGACAAAGGGTATACCTGGACCTCATTCAGGGGAATGGAAGATCTCCAAACAGCTCACAGAGCCCATCTCCAGGAGGAGTCGAGTTGAAAAAGTGGCAAATGGTGTAGAGGATTTCCTTTGCCTAAATTCATGAGATCTGCACCACAGATGGTTACACCCCGGCACGCAGTTTAAAATTTGTTTACAAAGAGAAATAAGCACAGGAAGTGATCAGATGGACTGTTCTATGGAAACATCTTCCCTAGGAGCTGGCCCTTCCCTCAGAAATGCAGGGGTTTTTCTTCACAACAATACATTTTCTCCACAACTCATACAGAACCAGGTGGAGTGAAATGAAACAAATTCCATTTTCTGTTCCTACCCATTTGGGGAAGCAGAGTGTGAAGGAGAATGACATGCTGCTAAATGCTTCACCCAAGGAGGCCTGACCTTCCCTGAAATCATCATGAACTCTAAAATGTGGTCCACAGTTCAATTTTTTCCTATGTATCTGACCACTTACATACCCTATCAGGAAATACATTCAGGACAGGCAAGCCTCACCATCATCTGGAAACAACGGAACCAAAAAGCCAGGGAAAACTGAGTTAGTGACATGAAATCTTTGCAGTTTTACACAGCATATCTTAGCTGAGGGACTCAAGGTAACTTTCACACTTCTGATGTTGCACAGATTTAGTGAACTGAATGCAGCCTGTACACCTGTCATTGATAATTATTTACTTTTCCCCACAAAGTCAGTCAATCTGTAATTGAAGAATTATAGATTGTGTTTCCCACCTCTAACAATGAATTTACCATGACAAAGGAGGGAATGATGGGGCATTTTGGGGTAGGGGTACAGAAGAACCACAAAGAGTCTGCAATCAGATGACATTTTAAGTTCTCCACTCAATTTTGACTGGCCACATAACAAAATACTGACAGTTATATTGATTTTTTTTCTCTTATTCTCTGCCTCTCCCTCCCAAGCTACAGAACAGAGTGAAAATGCAGATGCATTGGTCTACAGATTAATCCAACCTGACTCGAGAAATCTGTGTTTTCAAAAAAATACATATAGGGGGTTACAGAAATTTCAACTGCAGAAGAAAACTACCAAAAAGGTATCTCCACCTGCTTTGCTAAGAGCCTGAAACACATACTCCTTGAGCTTCTCTTCATTGCCAAGCATTTTATTAAAAACATCAAGACTGTCAATCATTTTTTCTGCTGACCTAACTATACAAATAAGGAACAATTGCTATAATGAAAAACCTCACCGGCATTTCCCAAATTGCAGCACATTTGCTGTGCCAACAGCTAAGTGACGATCCACGCTTGCTGACAATGCCTAATGAGGAGTGATGGATGCAACTGCAGGAGGGAGCTGGAATGATGTAAGTCTGAGAAAGAATGGAGCCTTCCAAAGATTAGAAAACATTGGTGTTACAATCAGTTAATCTGGTTTTCTAGCAAGATACCATGAGCCCAAACTAACAAAAGCACAATTTACCTCCTACTCTTCCTTCAACATGAGACAAACTGGGCCTTAGGACATACAATTTCGGCACTGCCCGGCCTAGCTCATGTGGTTTTCCATTACAACTTCTAGCTAGAAGAGTGATTTGAGGACAAAAATTATGGGTCTGAAACCCACACCCACATCCAGCTGAAATAGCTGCAAACACAATGCTTTGTGTTTGCCGCTCCACGCCTGGTCCTCAGCCTGGTTTACACACGAGACACTGGGGAGGGGAAGGAGAGAAATTAATCTCTCAAGCAGAATTACTATATTCAAATCCTAACAGATGCCTTTAGGACAAAAAGAGCCGAGATGCAGGCAAGGTGAAAGAGGCTGGGGCCAACCCATGCACAGATGCAAGCACCAGATTACTATTTACAACAGTAAACAAATGCTTATTGCAGAATCATCACCACTTACTCGCAAACAGTGAACAAGAAAACAAACCTGTCCATTCCTTCAACGTTCACAGCTACTGGATTTTGGACTAATACACCAAACAGAGGGATTAAATTGCCAAAAACTCGTGGTCTTTTTCTTATACGCCATCGAGACAGACCCTCAGTCGACACCATCGTCCCCAGCCATCTCCACATCTCAATCCTCGTGCCATGCTGCTCTCACATCCGCACTTTGCCATCTTCAGGGATGAGACATTGACAACTACGTGTGATATTGAGTAGTCTGTGTCCTCCCCACCGTATGTTTGGGTCCAGCAACATCATATACACATAACACACGTTCAGTAATACACGACCCTCACCCGAAGAAAATAATTGAAACCCCATTAGTCTATATGCTCAGACAGCTGACTAGGGAGGTCTGCCCGCCTCAGGCTCTAACGTCTGGACAAAAAGCTATTAATAAATATGAAAGCTTTAACGAATCTAAAGGGAAATAAAACCAGGCAGATTAAGGCCCAGTGTCCAGCGAAGACCAGGGCAATTTCGAAAGCCGCCCATCCCGACACTAATCAGCCAGGCTGGGCTCCCAAAGACATGTTCTCCCCGTCTAGACTTCTAATCCGTCAGTGGGAAAAGACATGCAGCATTATTGCTGCCCGCTTCACCCACACCGTAAGAACACCCAACCGCCTCGGCAACTCACACACAGCACGAGGCAAATCCAGACACCGCTTGGCTGGATGTGTTCAAGTGGGGCAGGCAGGACTCAAACACAGCCCCACAGTGATGAGCTTCAATTACTGTAACCAAACAGCAGGTAAATATCTCTGTGTGATGTTGTAGTACAAATAAATGCTTCCTGATTTGTTTTTAAGCACAGCTAAGTCACTATTTTACCTTCCCCTCCTCAGTTCAAACTGAAGGTCACTTTATATGCTAAAAAACATCCCTCCCTGCCTCCCCTAAAAAACCCCAACAAAGTCCCTCCAGAACAGGCTGGACTTCTAGTAAGCGCATTTTTAAGTCTTCAGTACATACACTGACTGTGCCTGCAAATGTGACCAGCAGGACTTAACCTATTGTTTCAGTTTAAGGGGCTCCACATGTACACAATTCCTTAAGATGCTTTTGTCAAACTACATTTTAATTTAATAAACAGAATAAAATAAGTACGAGTTGAGATAGTGACTATCTCATTGTTCCATTCGTGGCCTGCATCACACTCTATATTTATATTTGTCTGTACAGTGGAGGGACAAGCACAGACTTGTTTGTGATCCTCAAGTCCAGTATTTCAGTAGCTGCTATATTTTGCTCTACTACTATTTTCATTGACAATACAATCTGAAGACCAAAACCCTTCTAAAAAAGAAAAAAAAAAAGAGAAAAAAACAACAAAACAATAAGAAACACAACCAACTAAAAACCTCCATCCACTATGCACAAACACGTGTAGGAAAAAAAGAGGTGGGGACAAAACAACAGGGAAGAATACTAATCTGGATGTTATAACCCTTTGGGAAACAGAGGGGGAATTGAATGCACCAGCCTGCCAGCACATGCAACTGGCATGGCAGGGGAAGAGGGGAGGAAGAGGAGGAAGAAAAGAAGAAGCTCTCCTCGGCACATTACACCGAGTTTTGTTAACAGCAGGGCACTGCCATTTTCACAGCCAGCCTTCCACAACCTCTCCCGCTGTTCATCCACCACCAGCACCCAGTGAACAGAGCAGCAGAGCCGAGACTGCCAGGACAGAAGGAGACTTTCCACTGTTTACTGGGTGCAGTGTGCTCCACATCCCTGGCAATGCTCCTCATCCTCGCCGCTCCAAAACAACCACATCGACAGGAAGATGCAAATTAACATGAAACTCCAGTCTCAAATGCAGACTGCTTGATCACAATAGCGAAACATGAGATTTGAAGACATCAAAGAAAAGGCTTTCTTATAAAAAATAACCTTATCTTCAAACACTGCATTTCAACAGCACAACCCACAGGGAACGGATGCTGCCTGAAAGCAGCAGGGAAGTTGCAGCCCGGTGCAGGAAGCAGGTAGCCAGGAGAACAGCCGTGTGGAGGTGAGGAACGCCCCTGAGATACCAGGAGACAGGGCTGCAAGGTGCTGCCAAAACCTCTGCTGGGCACGGGCACCTGGCACCGGGAGAGCCACTTACACCGGGACAAACGCTGCATTCCTTTGTACCAAAGGTGGGCTCGAGCTATTCAGTAAGTTTACCTGATTCAAACAAGCAGCTTTCATTTCAGAGACTAACATACGTGCTCTTTTCCTTTGAAAAGAAAACCCACAGTAAAAGCAGAGGTTTTACTTAGTAGCCATTTTGTCTTCAACTTGGACATGATACCTAATCTGAATGCAATGTAAACATGCTCTCCCAGGCTCGTTTCCAAACAGCACGTTCATGCAAAAAGAAGAAAATATGCAAAGGCCATCACTAAATACCATAATAAATTGGTAAAGTGTGAAGATTTTGTGATGCAAACAGGCAGGAAATTCTGCAGTTCATATTCCTTCTCTAGGTCACATTGCAGAGAAAACCAAAACAAAAGGTAGCAAGCGTGGATTAAGGAGAATGAACTATTATTTACTCATTAAATAAATAAAAACAACCACCATCCCAATAATAAATGCAATTTCAGCATGCCATACAATAAAAGCATCAGAAGGTAAAATTATTTGCAGATTCTTTCTTTTCCAGCTACATCCATTCAAACCACACACTCTAACTGTAATATGACGTAATATGCAAGCTAGACCAGTATGTTTTTATTGGGATGAGTATGTGTATAAAATATACGTGATGTGTGTACATAAAGGAAAACATTATCTATGAGCAACCTGTATTTACAACTCCCAACTTTCACTATACTTTATCAGCGCCCTCAGCCAAAAGCAGCTTTTAGAAACGTATATAAACCAGGAATGCTGCAGGTGACAGTCTCTTGCAGATATTTTTTTTAAAGAAAACCCAAACTGCTTTATTTGCAGCAGGCTTAAACTCAATTCACCTCGTTCCCCCCATGCACGCAAAATCAAATCCTTCAGTAAAACGCTGCTTTACTAGGAATTTTCTTTTAATTTTTTGTTGGGTTTTTTTTTGTGGAGGGGATAAATGCCCGGCACAACGCGGATTCCCACGCAGGAACTGGCCGCCCACGGCGGGCTCCAGGCGGGCCCGCAGTGCCCGGGCCGAGTGACCCCGCTCCGCCCGGCGGGGCCGCGGCTGGCCCGGCCACACGCGGGGCCCTCCCGCACAAAGGGGCCGCGCCCCGCGCCCCGGCCCTTACCAGATGGAGCTGCGGATCTTGTGCTGCAGCGCGCTGGCCTCTCCGCCCTGCAGCCCCGGCACCAGGGCCGGCAGGGCCGCTCCGGGCGCGGCGGGGCCCGCGGGGCGGCGCGGCGGCTGCGCGCCCTCCGGGGGCTGCTCCTCGGCCATGGCCGGGCGGCGCTGCCCGCACTAGGCCTCTGCCGCAGCGCTCGAGCGCCTCGCCTGCCCGCGCCGCCCGCCGCTCATCACGGGCGGGACCCGGCCCGCCGCTACGCCTTCGCAGGGGGGCGAGCCCGGCCCGCGGCGCGGCGCATGGCGGCACGGCCCGGCACGGCGCGGCCCCCGCCCCGCACCACCAGCGGCACCACCAGCGGCGGGGCAGCAGCAGGAGCAGGAGCGGCACCACCGGCAGGAGCGGCAGCGGCGGCAGCAGCAACAGCAGCAGCAGCACCTGGCCCGGCCCGCCCCGCGGCCGCCGTGCCCGCCCGGCCGCCGGGTGCGCAGGCTCGGCGTGCCCCGCACACGGGCGGCCCCGCAGCGCGCGGGCGGGCGGGCGGGCTGGGGCGGCCGCGGGAGGGGCGGGCG
>JAWWEW010000017.1:13801343-13828174 GCA_035583185.1 Anabacerthia variegaticeps
CCGTGCCCGCCCGGCCGCCGAGTGCGCAGGCTCGGCGTGCCCCGCACACGGGCCGCCCCGCAGCGCCCGGGAGGGAGGGAGGGATGGGGAGGAATAGGGAGGGGAGGGATAGGGAGGGGAGGAAGCCGCGCCGGGACCCCCGCCCTGTCAGCCGAGCCGAGCGGGGCGCTGTGCCCGGGGCGGCCCGGCGGGGAAAACAGCACATACACGTGTGTCTGTGTCTCTGTGTCTCTGTGTGTGTCTCTGTGTGAGTTGGGCGACCCGCACGGCCGCGCTGCCCGGGCGCGCCGCGGACACGTGCGGCGGCAGCAGCAGCAGCAGCATTACCACCACCAGCAGCAGCAGCAGCAGCAGCAGCAGCAGCATCCTCCCCAGCAGCATTACATCAGCCGCGGCACCGCGGCCCCGAGCGCCCCGCAGCCCCCGCCCCGCCCCGCGGGCTCGCAGCAAAATAACAATGTCCCCCTGAGCGGGCCAGGGCACACCGCTGCTCTCGGCCTCCCCCCGGGCCCCCGGGCATCAGGGGGGCCGGGCTGCCAGCACTGCCCAGCCTTCCTGTGAGCAGTGTTGTCCCAACAATTGAAGCTGCTCAGCTACCACAGCTCCATTCTCTGAACTGCAGGCACAAGCCATGTTTCTTCCCTTGGGATCATGGGTTTTGATGAAAAAGCCAGAGGAAATGCAAAGCGTGGGGTAGTGGAGCAACAAATGCCTAAATTCAGGGACTATGATACAAGGTGACCATTATTGTAGTTGTGATTAGGGGCTGGACTCGATGATCCATGTGGATCCCTTCCAACTCTGGATATTCTATGGTTATTGTTTCTTTTCCCACCATAGTCATGGTAACAAAGACAGCTCAGGCTGCCGCTGTGTTGCCCCTCTTTTCCCAGTCACTCCAATTCTGGAAATGTTCCCACTGGAATCCACAGCTTCAGCCCCCTGGGCAGGGCCATGGACGCGCAGGTACCCTCTGTGACAGTGGTACACAAGGATGAAGAGTCACTTCCAAGCCTGTGCCGATCACTGAAAACGTGGGCCTAAAGGTGACTAATAATGTAAATATACACTGGAGACACAGCATTGCTAAAATTAGGAGGCGAGTATTCTGTCATCAACCAAAGCGAGGCCTTTCAAAAATAAATCTTTGCTTATGTTTCCACTGCTCCAAAATCAGAACACTAATGGCTGTGACAATGACGGTGATTTTCCCCTTACAAAACCTCTCCTCAGAACCACAAAAAATAAGCTCTCTTGTTCCTCCCTCTTATTAAAAACATTTTTTAACATTAATTGGGAATTTCTGAAGGTCATCCAAAAAATAAAGACAAAAAAAATGCAAGTAAAAATTGTCATCAGAAGTAAACATAAAAGCAACCAATTTAAAATCCCAGACTGCCCTCCTTTTTGCAAGAAAACTACATCAGTATGCAGGTAAAGTTGCACCGGAAGACAAAGGTAAACATCCTTGGTGATATTTTCCAGTTCTGTGGCAATTTCCACTTAATATCAACTGTATCAACACAGCCATGGTTGCCTCTGCTGAGAACTTCCATTGGACCCTGTCATGTCTGCCTGGACAGAACTTCACCCACAGAGCCATAAAAGCATTCTGGCCAACACGTATCTATCTGTCCCAGATTGAAATCTACAGCCCTACACATCAGAATAAAGTTCAAGAGATGTGCATCATGTTTGCAGGATCATTGACTATTACAATACATTGGAAAAGACACACATCATTTCAGTGTTGCTTGCAGTCTAAACCAGCAGCTGGAAGACAAGTTTATTATTTAGTTCCTCATGAATTTAATTCCCAGCCATGTCAGCTTGTAATCACATTTGTTTACAGCTGTGTGGGCATCATATGAAAAAAAAAATTAATTAGTCATTTCTCTTCTGCAAAATCTGCCATGCCATACCAGGCTGGCATCAGAGGGATCCCACCACCACCCTGAAATCACACCAGGTGTTTTAGGGCAGAAGGGGATTAAATTGGCAGGGGGATTAAACAAGTGGACCAGACTCCCAGGTTGCATTTTTGTGGTGAAAGTTGTCCATGGGCCTCAAAAGCCATGTCTGTGCTCCCATATCTCATCATCAATCCATCCTTTTTAAACGAAATCTTTCCTGTGCCTTTTCTGTGTGAAGCCCTTCGACTGTAAGCCTGTTCCTCTTGCTGGGTTTGAGCAGCAGGCACAAAATAAGATTCCACAAAGGCCCAAGATGAGATGGGTGTCCCATTTCATGTAAAGAAGATATTTCCTTCTCAGGCTGAGCAGTAAAGAAGAACTGAACATTTTTCACAGCATGACACTTGGAAGAAATGGGGCTGTGTTGTGTATAACCACAGCAGAGAAGCCCACACTCTGTATTCCCCTTTATGCCATAGGTAGGCCCATAAACAGAGGCCACTTTGGCTGACCTGTACACCACAAGCTGAACTTGCCTGGTTTTGTGCTCTCTACACCTGTGCAAAATGGGCAACAATGGTGGCAACTTGTATGCAGTTTACATGATCATATATAACTACAGAAAAGAACAAATAGATCCAGAATTACTGTGTAAATAAAGAGCTTGTGCTGACAGAAATAACTTGAAGATACTGAGGGGAATTATTTAACAGCTGTGAGACGAACATGAACTCAGATGGACGGACTGGACATCTCCAGGGAATACCAGCCAAGGACACTACAACGGGCTGCTGGAGTTCTTGTACCTAATGGCTCTGAAAACCTTCCTTTGACAGGGATTGAGCTCCTTGTCAACAGTGTGTAAGAAACACACCTAAAGTAATACAAAGGAGTTAATTTCAAGCCCCATTACTGTAAATGAAGGCATGTGTGAAAGTTTAAACATGTCAGAAACCTGACCAGTATTGGCAGGGCCGGGATCTTTCTTGTTCTTTCCCATTTTCCAAATGGGAAGAGTGCAGCAGCTGAGCTCAGAGCAGGTAGGCTGGGCGCCTCCGCTCCCCTTCTGCAGACAGGCTGTACTTGTCTACAAACTGATGTTCCTGTATCAGTGCTAAAATTCCTGTCTTTTTTAACTCAAAAGCACTGGAAGTCTCCTGTGTCGGACAGATATGTTCCTTCGAGGATGACCTTCAAGAGAATGAAAAAGCCATTTTGGGGAAAGAAAGACCCAGCTGCCTGCATGAGGACAGTCCCCACTGTGCAGTCCTGTGACAGAAGGGAGCCAGCTCCACTTTGCCAGGTCAATTCCAAAAGCTGTAGTTTGTTTTTCCTCCATTTCTGGAGCTTGGGATCTAAGGCAAGCCCTCTTTGTGGGCAAAAGTTGTGCTTGCATACCGTCTAACTTATTTTCTGGGGTTTTCTCTCCTGTACTTTAGGGTGGCTTTGTTTTGTTTTCTCTCCCACTATGAATTGTGTCTGCCAGTGGGGAGGAAGGCCTCGCTGTCCTCTCTGCAGCTCGCAGCCGGCACCGAGGGGAAGGCGCTTTGCCTACTCTCCTGTCAATAGACAGGGATCTGCCGCCTCTTGTCTAGCACAGGGCCAGGGACCTGCATGCTCAGAGGCTAACTTGAGGTATGATGCAAATAAATAATGAAATCTCACTGTCTTTATCCTCAAGACAAACATGAAACACATTCTGTGTGGATAATTGACTTTAAAGGCTTGCTAAAAAAAGACACTTCCCAAAAGCTTTAAAAGCCCGTTCAGTGAGCTCCATTTTGATGCCTTTTTGCAACTCTCCTTCCCTAGGGGTGTCTGTCTCTGTGTATCCTGAGCTATGCCCAAGACATTTCCCTCTTGGGTCTCTTTGTTTTGTTATCTCCATTCACATGTAGCACCTGTAAAATGAAAGTGCAATAACTAGTAATTCACCTAACAAATTTTAATGAATACTTCAGCTTTTATGGTTTCAATTATTAACAAAAAAACCAACCAAACAAAAAAAACCAAAACCAAAAACCAAAAACATTTTACCTGGGAAACCTGATCTGGTTAGTTTTTTCTTGTACTGACCCAGAGACTCAGTTTTGGGGACATTCTGACAGAATCGTGGCCAAAGAGGAAGAATTATATGTAAGTGTCATGTAACAAGGCAATTGACAGTTCAGTCTTTTTGTGATTTTTTTCCTTTGGAGATCCACTAGTAAGCTGGAAAGGCACAAGCATTCAAAATCCAACACTGCCTACCTGCAGAATGGCTTGAAAGCAAGGAAGGGGACAGCTGCTGTTTACAGGGGCATTGCCACCTCCACAAAATCATGACCAGAAGAAGCCTGGCACAGTTCTGCAGTGGCTCCAGGTATCTGAGAGCAGGGGCTGGGAGAGCATCAAATTCCCAAACGCAGAACCACGTGGGATGGGAACCATGAATTTTAGCTACATTAGTCCAAGTTCTGGATCCCCAGATAAACCATGGATGTCCTTAATCTTACTGCTGCCTGAAGGAATTCTGGAAGTTTTCTAAGTCATACAGCCTCCTGAGAAATTTGTTTGCGTTTTCTCCTGTATGCAAATTGGCAAGGCAGCAGCGATACACAAGTGCTTGTGATTATGGCATTGCCCTTTGATTCCCATCTTGCAAGCAGGCAGCATCTTGAAAGATCAAACACCAACCTGAGGACACATTAAGGATTTTTGTTCTCAGAGAAGTTGCCACCCCCAGAAATGGGGGAAAGGAAAATGCTACCTGCACATGGTGACTGTAGAGCAGACAGGTAAACCCACACAACAGAACGATGCTAGAGTCTTCCATTTTGTCTTTCTTCTTTCAACCCTGTCCCTGACAAGACAGTGGGGTGTCCTGTCAAAGACCAATGCAATCAGATCTCCTCACTCCTGGTTTATGGCCATCTGGTTTTAACACTTCAGCTCCTCACGGTCAAAACTCCAGTCCTCCCCCTGCCCATCTTCTGGCTGGCACCTCTGATTACCATTTTAGGACCCTCTTCCACTAAGGCTTCTGCCCCAAGGGCTGCTCCATGGCCTCTTCACAACCTTCCTGCCAGCAGTGCCTGCCCCTCCAGCCTGGGTGGCTGCTGGAGGCATCACTGCCGTGCCTGGGAGCAGTGCTATCAGTGCCTCGTCAGGACGCAGCAGGAAACGTCTGGCCTCCGCTCCGCAACCATCTGCTGAAACCAGGCCTCCTCTGGCGGGAGTCCAACACAAAGTAAACAGAGTTTCACAGCCAGATTTCAAACAGCAAAATAACTGAGAAATATGGCTCACTGCTTCTGGTTTGCAAATTCAGAACCTGGAAGTCCCTAGAAGCAAAAATCCTTTATGGATCCTAAGACCTCTTGGTTGCCAAATGGATCCATTGCAGCTAACACCAGGGAGAAAGTGCAGTGATGGAGCAATATTAGATAGCCACACCTAATTAGTTCAGTTTATGCATTTGGTAATTTTTAAGATTATTTCTTTCTCAAAATCAGCAGTGGAGGAAAATAAATTTGTTAAACTGCAGATTTCAGCTTGCAATATTTGTATGGGTAACAGTACCGAGAGAAGAATTCTGCATGCTGCTACTGTACGATATTTTTCATGGTATAGGAGACAGAGAAGGACTCAGTGAAGTGTGAAAGATTTTTTAAAAGAACAGATTGCCATGTCTTTTAAAATAGGTCAGGTTTTTGGCCTAGTTTCCTTTAGAGTATCCCTTAAAGCAATGGGGTTTGAACATCCATGATAGCGCCGTGGCTTTTTTGTTTTTAGCCACGTCTGTGTGTGGCTCTGGTTGTAAGGCAGAAATGTTCCAGCATAAAACTACGATGGCAAAGACCACATGTCTCAAGCAGTATTTGTGAGCAAGTTACACTGAACAGTGAAATCTCAGCAGTGGCTGTGTTTCATACTTATGGGTAATGTTATTCTGAAACAGGTGACTGAGAAAAAAAACAAACTACTAAAAAAGACGATGGCCAGTGCAGCCAACACTTGTAAACCCAAATCCTGTCAAATGTGACCTATTAACTCTCCAAATTTCAGAAGGGTTTGCACCATTGTTTGCTTTCCATCTTTAAATTGCTTAAATCAATTGATTGACTCAATTTAAGTAGAAAGGAGAACCACAATAATGACATTTAAATTGAAGATACATAAGATAGCACATATAAGACCAAACCAAGGCCACCTATGTTGACTGGAGATAAAATACAATGGTCAGCTGTCAAAGTAAAAAGAATCTGTATGTGTATAGAAAAAGGATGCTCAAGATATTTAAAGAGGGAGGAAATTCTGAATGCAATAATAATTAATATAGAATAAATACCATCTGTCTTCTATGTATGGAATAGTCTGGTGCATGTATTTATGGATGCATCTCTGCTCTGTGAAGATAACAGGTATAATAATACACATGTTTACGATGTTACATAGACTTAATTATTCTGCATAATACACATACCAGTAATTGTGGTTGGCCTTCATGCAGCTATATGGAGTGAGGCAGGACATAAAGAGGATTTCCTCCATCCCAGAGCCCTGGAAAAAGGACAGGTACAAATCAAGGGTGGTTGTGTTTGGGGAATACAAGAACAGGACTTACCACTTTACCTACTCTTCTCCGAGGCCGAGGTGGGAGCTCAGCACATCCCTGTTAAGATGCAGGTTCTTCTCCCAATAAGCTGATCCATCAGGGACAGTGCCCTTCAGGCACAACCCTTTAGAATATACCTTGTGGTGAAACTCTGGGTTGACCTATTGCCCAGCCAATAATAAACATCAGTTGGCTTAGAGTATTGTACAGTAATAAACACACTGAGGAGCTTGTCAGTGAAAGCAGTACAGGGAAAGCAGTACAGCCTGGAACTACACACACATACTCTTGGAATACAAATCTTCTGCAGGCTGTACACTTCATTATGAAAACTCTTTGTGACTCCAGTGAAGCTGTGAGTGCAGGCAATGCAAGGGCTTGTGTGGCATTCATTTCACTCTAGTGTGGAAAGATAAATCAGCCTGTAACAGAGGAGATAGTTTTAAGGATACCTTTGTTTTAATGATTATCACTGTTTTGCAATGAGATTTGTGGTTGAAACCACCATCATGTCTGGAACCCTTGTTTGGTACCTGATCCTACTCTACATCCTTGGCTGAAGAACCAGTGTGAGCTGTTACACACGTGGCTCTGTGTGTGCACAGTTTGTGTCATAAAAAGGCTCAATAAAGGGGAAAGAGGAACTTTCTTTTTGCAGAATATCACAAAGTGCAGGAAAAGGCTTCTAGAGAGCTCCTAAGGATCCTGATTTGTGAACAACTCTTTTTCACGTATCACCCCCACTACTTCCTGTGAGACAAGAATATCACACACAGGTGTGGTTTGAGTTTTCACACTGGCAGTTCCTCCCAATGCTGCTCAAGTATCAAAATCACTCTCATTTCATAAGAGATCATAAATTCTTCCAGTAATAATTCTAAGAACATAATCTTTGTCTGCTACACTTTAAATAATTAACAAAGATGCCAGGCAAATTTGTGATGCATTCGATAAGTAGCAAGAAAATGTTAGTGTCTCAGCCATGATTGCAATTCCAATAGCTGGCAAAGACTTATCCTGCAAAGAATCTCACTGAAAAGTTTTCCTCAGCATGAATATGTGATCGCAGAATTCCTCAGTAAGGAGTGGTGGTCTAAATCTCATTGATTTATAATCTGAATCAAGGTGGGGAAAAGTCTTATTATCTATTTGCATGAATTTATAAGCTTCACACCGAGCCACCACAGAGCTCAGTGCAGCACAGACATTATTTTCTCTTATCGGGTGAAAAATAAGAAATGAAAGATTTGTTAGTTTATGATATATGCAAAGGTCCAGATTCCTACTGCCTTCATCTGCCTCTGTAAGGCACTGTGTGGTCCTGATGTCAGCAGCACATTCAGATCCCAGGTGCAAAACAGAAGCTCTGGGTGGAATGCCTGTCCTATGGAACGTACACAATAATTACACTGCCTGCTAAAGTAAGGCAACTGGCTCAGCTGCCTGAAGGATGGGACTTTGTTCTGCTGGGCTGAAGCAATCTTGTGTGGGGTTGGAGCCAAGAATGTTGAAAAGAAAATGTTGTTCATAATCCATCTGACTGAAATCTTACATTCCTCCTATTTAGGCACTGGATGTTGGATGTAGCTCAGAGCCAAAATTAGGCTATCAAGAGAGGTCCCCACTGAGATGGGGATGAAGCCAGAATGCTGTTGAGGGAACCTGGTCCATGGGCAGATAACAACATGTGAATGGGGGGGGTGGGGGAAAAGGCTGGGTAGCAGTTCCCATGTCAGACCAGCATGGCCATGACTGAGTCAGCATGGTGGTTACAGCCTTCTCAGTCCCCCTGGGGATCTTTGTGGTCTTAACCAAAGAGGGTTGGATGCTCAACCTAGCAAAAAACCCACTATCAAGGTTAGATAAGAGAAGAAAGGCATCCTTTATCAAGATGCTTTATCAATGTCTTAATTAGCTGAACAGTTACAGTATCACTACTCTTACAAATCAATATCACATACTCAGGAAACAGCTGTTCCCACACTGTCAGGTTCCTAACACTGCTCTAAGAATTCAAAAGAAAAAGAAACTAAGGTATAAATTTCAGTATGAGAGAGTACTTCATGTCCTCTGCTGTTTATAAGTGAACCCAAGAGATAAGTCATGTATTTAAACAGCTTTTTAATAAATATTATGTGTGAAATTATTGAAATTTAGATAAAAGCTACCACTTTATAACTGATATGATCTGGGGATAGGAGGAAAGTGCAGGGTTTATAATTAATAAAATCCTGCACTTTACTATTTGGGATGGTGCTCAGGGTTTTTCAACAGTTTTAATAGGAACAACCTTTAGCAGAGCAGCTCCATTTACAAACCAGTGCACTTTGCACCTGGATGTTTTATACCATCATGCAAAAAGTAAAATAAATAAATTGGTAGGTCACCTTCATAACTGGACTTTCCTGAGACAGATAGTTTTCTGTCCTTCAGGAAGCAAGAAACAGGTCTCTTTCACCATCAGGAAGAAAGGAAGTAGGGGCAGCTTTCCCTCTGCTCACTTGCTTTAATCACTATAATGAATTGATCACATTTTGTCCATAAAAATTTCCCATGTTAGGGCATTTCTTTGTTCGCTTACCTTAGTTTCTCCCCTTTCAGTTTTTAAAAAGTCCTCTCCTCAAATTCTAGCAGAACCCAACCTCATAAATCCAGCTGTCTAACCCCAGTTTCAGAATATTGCTATTTATACAATGCTGTAAGGGCCAATTACCCAAATGTGACATCAGCTCAGGAGTAAGGCTTGTCTCAGATACAGGCTGTGTTCTGTCCACATGCAAGAGGTAGGAGAAGTAATGTTTAGTCCTTTTATTAACTCAGCAGGCACCCAACTTAGAGCTGTGCCTGTTTAGGCTTCTAAAAACAGTTTGCACTGAACATGCCCTCTGGCTTCCTGGAAGGGCTACTCCCATATCAGTAACTTGATATATTCACTCATGGTCACCATAACACCAGCCAAGCACATGGAAAGAAGAGCATCTTTAGAAAATACTTCAATGGGTTAAAAAAACCAGCAGGGCACAGCTACCAAAGCCATGGCTGGGATTCTTCCCTCTGCAACACAGAGAGGGGGCTCGGTACCTTCTGGCTCTTTGGTACTTGAAGAGGAAAAGGATGATTGTGCAGATGGCAACTTCCTGCACAGAAAACCTGTTTTCAGAGTTTTAGCAATTGACTAGTTTTGAGTTGCTTTATTCCTCCAGCACTGAGCTAAAGGAGGAGGTAGAAAGGTATCAGCCTTGCTAATGGTATGCAGTGTGATTGACTAAATGCTACAGCCCAGATTCTGCCCTCACTGTGCTGGTGCAGCTCAGGGCAGGTGATGCAGTTCCACAGCCACGTTAGAGGACAAACACTGTCATGGCTGAGTTACAGAGCTTTATTACTAGTAATTTAACTGTCAAAAAGGAAACAATATATACATAAATGCCTTGTGGGTGGTTAGAAAAGATTGTTTTTAACCTTATCCACAGTGTATTTATTCTCAAATTACAGATGTAGAACATGCTGGCGTTACTATTAAGCATATCAGACCTGCCTCTCTGTAAGAGTGGGGGGTTTTTCTGGTTTTGTTTTCATTTTGAGGGATTTCTTGAATAGAAATTTCAACAATCACAGCACACAGTTGTCTGTTGTAAGAAATACTACTCTGCTTTTCAGCAGTTTCCTCCCTTTCTGAAAGCATAGACAAATTAATGAAGGATAATCATAGCTTAGTCATAAAAACAATTTGTCAATATTTACATGGTGCTCTTTCATTTCTTGGTCTTTCTTTGCTGGTTTGATACTTCTGCTAAGCCCAGTATGCATCATCAAACCCTGGATCTAATAACTCGGGAAGATGATATTTTGAGATGCATTTGCATTAGCAAGTGAAAATCTGAAGGGAGTGAGGAAAACTGTCCTCAGCATGAATCAAAATAATTGCTCAATGAGGGGTCAGGATATAATAGGATGAAAATAAAATGCAAGGGAAAAAAAGCAGGCAACCACACTGCAGCTGGTGAGTCTGGTGAGTCAAGCTGCTCTGTGCAGCAATGAGGTCTGTGGGTGCCCTCACAACTTCCTCAGATGCTGACTGTAAAAATGTAAATCGATCTACACTTCTGTCCAAATAAAGATACAGCTAATACGTACTTATGTCAGGTCCATCTTAACTCCTCTGCCTATCTGGGGTTTTGATATCACTTTTTAAGAGTCTAAGGAAATTCTTCTGAGAAAGAAAAGAATTGGGCCTTGAAAACTCCCAGCTACAACAGCTGGTGCCCCAGGCACCGTCTGCAAGAAAGAGCAGTTTAAGAGCTATCAGATTGCTTTTCCATCTCACTGGCATTACAGCTTCATAGTTCTGACTTACTAGGGATCAAACATGGATATTGATAGCTATTTCAGCATAAATATGATTTCTCACACCAGTTTAGTGTGACAGGAGCAGGCCCACAGCTTTAGCAAGGGCATCGAAGCGAGGCTACTGAACGTTCAGACTCTTTTTTTTGGGGGTGAGTACAAAAGTGCTGCTGCTTCTGAAACTCAACTGCTGCACTATTGCAAAGAGTAACTCAGAGCGGGTATGAAACCAAAAGTACTGCCACAGACACATAGCATATTTCTTTCAGAAGAGTTTTACCCAGAAGCTTGATTGTTAGCTACAAATGTCTCTCTCATTCATGCTTTTTGGATTTTTTTGATTTTTTTCCTTTTTTTTCATCACTCCTGCAAACCTGTAGTCTGGGGACTGAGCGAATAAATTTTAGACCTAGAACAGCTTTATCTCAACTGATTAAATGAACATCCTTTCTCTTTCTTCATACTGAAAATCTCTCAAGATTTTTACAGTCATTTAGGCTGGCAATAATGCACAGTAAGAAAAGGTAACTGGAACCCAGCATGATGGAGGTGCTTTCTGGGGCAGCATATCTGAGCTCACCTACTAAACTGGTGTCTGTATCCTCCAGTTCAGGGAGCAAAACTATGGCACACGACATCCCAAATCCCACAAACGGTCCAAAATGGTTTGTTTTCCAAACATTTCCAAGTGGTTTGCTTGTTTTGAATTTCTCAGACACTTATGGATGACACAATCTTAGCATCAAATTATTGCCAAGTGTGCACAAGCCTCTTCCCAGAAGATCTGGCCCGGGGGTGAATAATGTACTTGGTGCATTTACAACACAATTACAAGGCAGAGCACAGAGCATGCACTGCCCTGCTCTGCTGTTTGCCTGATTCAGACACTCTCACTCGAGCTACTCGAGTAGAAGGAGCAGCTTTACAATTTTTCCCACAGTACACTTCCCTCCTAAAAATCTCCCACACAAGCATTCTTACTCCTGCAGCTCCACCAGTGCTAGCACATGTGGGAGGGCTGGTATTTTTGGTACAAGAACATTTGGACCTTCTCTACAGTGTCTGCTCTGCTCCCTTGAATACATTTGCAATTAATCAGAGGAACATATGACAAAGGGTGGTCTGCTGTGAAAGGTACCCAGTGGACTTGGATTTAATATCCCCTCATTTCATGTGGATAATGATGCTCTCTTGCCCCCCAGACTCCCTCTTTTCCTCAAAGCTGAAAAACAATAAAAGTTCTGATCTGCTTAGGAAAAGTGCTGTAAGAGAGACAGGCCCTATATTATTATATCATCTAATATACTGCAGTAAAACATTATTTAAATTGAACAGTTGAGTTCATTTTCAAATAGATGATATGTGGAGATGAGTGTTCTTCAGATTGTTCTCATTAGTATTTTCACATATGTTATACTGGTTTTCATATAAACATTGCATGATCTTATGTGATATGTAGTCAAATAGCTGGAATCCATTAAAACCATGCTCCAGCTGTGCAATCACTGTCCTCACAAAGATACATTTTTACATGTGGTTAATGCCAGGAAGAATCCACAGCTTCAATTATGAGAACATCAAAATACGTTGTTTATTGCACAAAAAAAGCATTTGCAGCAATTTAAAATATCCAGTCAACACCACACTGCTAAATCTAGATAATAGAAATCCCAGAGAAACTTGAGCTAAATCTATCTGGATTACAGCAGTGGGATTATCTGAATGCTAAATTACTGTATGTTTTACTCACAAACATGAGCACAGACAGTATAGGAAGATGGATGACTATGCAGATCACAATAAAACCCATCCCCGAGAGACTTTTCCATACACTAGGTAAACAACCCCTCTCAATTTATCAAGCATTCTGGATTGAATTAATGCTGTCATTTACTTTGCTGTTGCTGTGTAGAGGAATATGGTTTAACATGAACAGCTTCTTTAGCACCAGAAGAATAACAAAGATTTTCTCTGTACACAGAGTGTAGGAATTGGCTGCTGTGTTTGTTACAACTGTAGCTAAGTGTGTAATCAGAAAACCAAATTATATGCAATATTGAAAGACAAGATTAACCCTGGTTGTCATGTTAAACCTTCCCTTCCCCTCCCCCATTGTTTACACACCAGTGTTTCTGGCTTTCTAAGGACATACAGTGAATGAACCTGGGCTGACCTGACACATAGCATCTCTCAAACTTTCCCCTTGAATGATTCACAAATGTGTGAGCTGAGACCAAAAAAACAAAGAGGAAAAACGCAGGGTACTGTACAGGCTGAGCTAATCTGAAAGAGGTGAGACTTGTCCAAGTGTGCCATGGCCCAGTCCCTCCCTTGCTGCAAGGGCACAGCTACTGCCTGCAAATACACATTCCTGCCCTGGCCAGTTCAGCCCCCTTTGACAACTGCAAGTGAAATTACCTTCAGGTCTGCTCATGTGAGAATGACTCTAGTTCCTATTAATCTACTCAAATATTAGTTTCTATTGCTGTCTGATGGGTTTTTTATATTCTGTGTGGCCAAGCTGCATGCCCATGCACTGCACAGTTACGTGGCATGTGAAGCAGTTGGGAGGGCTTTCCTGGGAAGAAGGCTAGACAGTAGATGCTGCCTCCTGTGAACAGCTACCAGCTGATGTAAATATGGCCACTTTCGTTTCCCTCTTTCTCATTCAGATAATATATGTAGCTCTGTAAACACATTAAATACAATTCTGGATCCTGGGAAACTGTCAATATAATCTTTGGTCAAAGTACAAACAAACAAACGAATTGGCCTTAGCCAGGGAGTTCAGCGGAATCCAGATTTTAAGATACACAGTTTTTGGCAGAAAACAAATTCAAAATCGTGTTTTTTCACTGAGAAAGATGGATTATTATGAATAAATGCCATGGAAATTTGGGCATGATAACTGTTACCCTCAAACTGTGTGCTTGTGCCAACAGACTTGCAATGTCAGCACTCTCTGGTGTTTGAGATAACGAAATGCCCGTTCCATTGTTCAGTTTTCCTCCCTCAACCAAAGGAGCAATTTCTCACTATTTCTGCCACTGTTTTGTCTGCTTTTGTGATGAACGTCTGAACACTTGTTGAGCTAGAACACAAAAGTTTGGTTGTTACCTGAACTGTCTGTAGATTGGTGCTCTCACATTGCTGAACCAGCGGTGGCAACAATGAGATATTTTAAGAGCGAAAGGTTAAAGTCACTTAGACACAAATATCGCAGCAGGAGTGGAAAGCTGAGTTAATGAGCTCAGGTCTACCGTGTGTCAGTGACTGCAATTCGCATTGCAAGGACTCCAGATCACACAGCACCAATCCCAAAGACAGTCTGTGCATCTGTCTCTGCCACAGAAATAAGATTCAGAATAGAAAAACTTGAAAAATAGGTAAGGCAAGTGAAGGAGTGCAGGTTGGAAACCACTAACAGGAACACTTTTTTAAAGAGTGAGCTAGATGCATGAACAAAAGTAAATTCTAAAAGAACTTGGAAAGAGAAAGCGTTGTTTCATATCATGTTACTAATTTAAAGGATAAACACTTTGACAGACTGAAACATTAGTAACAGATTTAAAGTAAAAGAAGCCTTTTAAAATTTCAAACAGTACAGCATAGCCATAGTTAACACAATAAATACTAGATATGATTCTTCCATCTCTCATATATTCATTATGAAATTTGTTCTACTGTAACCCAGACACAAATTAAACTATTCCGTCTGCCAGGAGAAAACAAACTTTAAAGGCAAATATTAACTCAACTAGCATGTCATTCTGGAAAAATAAATATATTTTGATTAGCATGAGCAGTATTTCAGAAGATGGATCAATTTCCATTCAAAAGGAGATGAAACAAATGTAGAAATCTCATTCAGCAATGTAGTTAGATAATGGCTCACATGCTTATTGCTATATATGAGCTTAACCACTTTCCTGAAAGATAATTCCAACATTAGAATAAGTCTCCAACAAACCTCAAATTTTTGTCAGATGAAAGCTACAAAAATATTATGCAAATTGGGAAAATAATGTTTTCAGATTTACCCAAGCAGTGCTTTCTTCAGCACAGCCCCTTCAGATGGACAACTGCCCTTGTCACAGGGGTGGCTCTGTAAAACTCCACTGGCACAAACCTGGGCACTGCTCTAGGAAACACTGAATGCTCAGACACACAAGTGGTTGGCACTTACCTGACAGCTGTACAACACAGCCCAGAAAAGAGAGAGTTAATTTTCATTTCTGGTTGGACAGCTGACCACATAAGGAAAAACACCACTGTACATGGCATGGAATAACATTTCGTGCAGCTTTGCAATTAATGTCAACACAGTTGGAAAGGCTGCATGGAAAATAAACCACAACCTTAGTGGAGGTGGTTTGTCTACCTACAGGCCAGCACTTGGTCATGGTGCCAGAGGAGCACAGGGAAATGATGCATGATTGCTGTTCATGCTGTACTGACTTTAAAAATAAACAGGAAAAATGAACTGATTTTTCACTGCCATTACCTGCTTTTTTTCCTCTTTAACAAGCAATACGTTACAAAGATTTTTTCCAGTTCTTAATTTCCCATTGTGTACTGGTTAACTGCTCAGCCTTCTATGTGCTTGATTTTAGAGTCCTCAGAAAGACCTCCAACTAACTCTGCTCATTGCTACTCACAACTTACGTGCTGAACTCTTTAACAGCTCTCTCTTTGCTGTCCCAGTCTGGCTTTGGAGACCCTTTCTTTAGATCATTCACCAAGGCTAAATGAGCTCTGACAACCCTTTCTGGGGATCTGTTTTCCTTTTGCTCAGCTCATGTGATCTCTGGCATCATCTCCCAAAGCAGCCAGAGAAAGTTCCTTCTCTGATTTCCTCTGCACATGGGATAGACACTCTTGTACTGTGCCCCAGGCCACTGAATGGAGCAGAAGAACATGAGTTACTCAGGCCTACTGCGAAGTTGTTACACAGCAAGAGAACAGACACCAGGGATGCTGAGAGCAAACCCCTGAGAGTCTGACACTGTCTCAGAAACCTGTACTCCACTGCTAAGTTAGCTTGGTGGGAAATACTAAGATGATTTTATGGTATCCAGTATGTCCTTAACCTGATTTTAGTTTAAAACTATTCCACTTCTAATTGAACTAGTTAATCTTCTAATATTTAAAACAAGTAGAAAGATTGACTTCAGCAACTTTACATGACCAGCATCACACAGTGCTTTTAACTATAGTTCCTAAGAAAAGTCTCAATGTTTGTTCTCACTGAATGCATTAAAATTCACATCAGAGATAATGACTTCCTGTGTAAACAGTGCCTTTACAGTGAGTACAGCAGCTCTTCATGCTTCCCAGTATCAGCTGTGTGGGGGTTTAGTGCACTTTTGGACTAAGTTTGCACTAAAGGCTATCTTCTGCAGTCTGGCTGTTAGTTCAGCCTGGTTAAGCAATGGTAAGCAGGTGATCCTCACAGAAGTGAAGTCACACTTCAGGTGTGACATCAGTTTACCACAATCTCAGTCCAGAATTTATTATTTTAAGTTTTAATTCTATTTAGACACCTTTTAAGACTCAATTTAAAATGGAAATATGTATGACAGAATTATGCTTATAACCAGAGCTGTTTTACATGCTTATTCTTGCATTAAAAAAATTATCAAATGCAACTTTACACTTAATATTAAGTGTAAATTTTTCAATTTACTGATACCAGCAATAATTTTACAATTAATATTTTCACTCTTCAAGCAATCTCTTTACAGTGAGAATTCTTTGATGCAAACATTTGCTTTTATCTCTACATTCCACTTGCTGCTTCTTATGCAGTGGCATGATCTTACAGAATCTGAGTTGCTGGCACTGAAGAAGAATGTCCAAATCTAAGTAAACAAAATAGCTGTTCCAATGAATCTTTTTCTTTTGATCAGGTTCTAGTGAAAAGAACCCCCAACCTAGTCTTTGAACTTAAATGCCTTTGGAGTGCTCTTTTTACTCAGGGCAGCCAAAGGCATAAAAGCTGATTTGTTCAAAATCAAACTTCAGCCAGTTTTTGCTTCTATCCTGTTAACTAAAAGTTCAGAACATTTGAACACCAACATTCATTTAATAATGCTAATAAACCAGTTGACAAGAAATTTTAAACAATTGAAGAGCCTTTTACCTGCCATTACACTGCTTGTACGTCTGCTCTGTAACACTCAATGAACATACAATATCTAAATTACGCAGGGATTAAGTTTTGTGTAGGAAAGGGAACAGCAAGGAGTAATGGGACAGAAGCATCTTCCCATCTTGCATATGCAACTAATGCATTTTGTATTTATGTAGCTGTTTTTGTTAGGGATTTGAAATCTTAGGTGTTTTGGTATTGGTAACTGTTACCTGATGAGGCATGAATTCTGAGAAAACCTTAGCTGCAATAAAGGAAAGAACACATTTTGACCACACAACTGAAACCTTTATCTCAGATGGGCCTAGCGTGGGAATTGAGCTCAGTTTCAGTATGGGGTTATTTTTGTCATTTTTGTTATATTTTCTCCAAAAGACAGATGTTTCCCTGTGCCTGAGTGCCCCATAGTAGTTATGTCCCAGTCTTAACTCCACATTCCCTCTCACAAAGCAATTCCCAGTACAGAAGTCCTGCTTTGGTTTAAGCTAACTTGCACCTTAGTGCTACTGCTCAGCACAGTTTATGAACACATTCAATATATGTACCTTTCAAAAGGCTGTCCAATTTGTGTTCATGGACAGAAAACAAACCTCTGTGCTTTTCCTGGTGACTGGGCTCACATCAGAGATGTTTCCTAATGTTGTACTTGGATCTTGAATGTGAGGGACTCCTTAGAGTGCTGGGGGGGCATCTGCAGCAAGAGCTGGCTTCAATAAAAATGATGGAGACTCAGCATGCTTAAAAGTTAGGCCTTGTATTATTAAAAGCTATCAAACATTCTGTTGTTAAAATAACATCTCTTTTTCTGTGTGTCAGAACAACAAAAAGAGCCCCCCAATGAATTTCTGCTGGCTCTGCAAAAACAACAATTGCTGTTGGCATTTGTTTATGAAAACAGGCAAGAGATAACAAACCAGAGTTCTCCCCCAGCCGACTCAGAGCTGCACATCTTTCACTGCAGCGAGCAAGAAAGTTCACACTCCCTCCCCAAAGCTGAAGCAATTTTCCAGTGCAGTTTAATGCACAAACAAGTATGTTCATACTGGTGGTGTACACAGGGGCATGGAGCTTGACTTTTAATTCCTTTTCCTACACTGGCACTAGTTTTCTAACAGAGAGCGGGCATTATCAGGGAAGCCAAGGGCTGAACTGATACTACAAACTCAACATTTCTTTTATCAAGCAACACAGCATATGCAAAAACGTGTGCTGGTCTAGTTTAAGGCTACCATTGAATGCTAACATTGACACTTTCAAATGTTAGAACTAGTTTGTACTTGTTACATCATATTAATTTGCTTGCCAATAGCACACTGTGGTCACTGAATATTTCAGAACCAGTATGTTACTCCACACAGAATGAAAAATTAATAAAAATATGCAATTTGATATTAAAGGCCAGATCTGTTGTGGTGGTGTCAACTCTGAACGCCCTCACCTGCATCCACCTCCCATACATGCACTCGAATAAACAATGTGGCAAACCCCATGAAAGCAACAGTATAAAAAAGGGCTTTCCTACTGAATTTTATGCTATGTAGCAGAACATAATCTTCCAAGTGAAGAGGAACCCGATGCAAGTGATGACACACCTATGCAAGTGAAATATCCATGACAAGCAGAAGAGTATTTGGCTCTTTCAGGCTCTGGGGTTCCGGTTCTAAATACCCTATTGGATTTCTTACCGACAACAGCAGGGATAGGATGCAGCCCAGCAATGCAGGCTGGGATGAGCAGGAATAGAATGGATAGATTTGCACTTGCTCCTGTTACAACTGCAGGGCCCCGCATTTAGATGGCAAGACTGATCCTCTTCCCAAATCTGCCCTGTCAATAGAATGGTTGTCTGCTGAAAAGGAGTGATTTCTTAAACGCACCTTCTTAGCTCTCTTTAATATGTGAGGGGGGGGAGTGTTCCTCAGATAGAGATCTAACATGCAGTGACAGTGTTCTGGAGTCTTGGGGACCAAATATAGTGGGAAATATTCAGCTCAATTTTATTTCTAGTTTGCAATAAGTAAAATAAAACTTGTGGAGGAGGAGTCACTGTTTTGTTTCAACTTACGTAGTTTTTGTGTAAAACAGGATGAGGCAATGATCTCATTTAGGGAAAAACTGTATACTTCCAGACCAATGAACATCTAACAAAACTATCTGGTAAGAGGGTCTAAAGAACTGATTTTGGCCCATGGATGACATGTAAAATTCTTTTCTTTTTCTAATGTAAGTTCACACATTTCAGGCAGGAAATGGCAAAAGATTTCCAGATGCAGTAAAATGAATTATCCCTCTGCAGCTTTGGAAACAAGCCAAGAAAACAGCATTTATGTAAGTTGAAGCAGCCCTTTTAGGGTACCCTCCATTAGAAACATTGCATCTTACACAGTAGGAGGAATTTCCATCATCAGTGAAAGATATTTCTCCTTTACTTCGACATTATCATGTTCTCAAATCCTCAGAAGCTCTGTACTAGAGGACCATGTGCTTTTGTGTTAATTTTCAATGTGACAGACCATTGCATTGATAAACTAACTTCTCTGTTTTTTTCAAAAATACTAGCTACCACTACAACAAAAAAATCATACAATTGTCATAACAACCTGGTAATATTACAGTGGCCACTTTGAAGAGTGGTCTGAAGAGTATTTGCCAAACCTTTTGATCCCTAGTAATCAGAAGAGAAGTGCCCAAAATCCAGAGATTAAAGGATTAGGCCTCAAGAAAGACTTGTGGTATTTCAAGAAAATGTGACTGATGCTCACCACTTATTTTTTACAGTGCTGATGAGATTTAGTGTTTAAGGTCCTTTCCTGTTCAGACATAAAAGCTGCTGTAATCAGAGTATTACTAGGGAAAACTACTCTGGTTGGGGATTCAATATGTTTAAATTGTTGAGCCAAGGTTATTGTTTGGATTAGGCTAGGAAGGATGACACTGAAATAAGTAAGCCCCAATAGTGCAGCAAAGCAGAGAAGAACAAAGAAAAATGTTTGTATTTTTAAACAGGAATCTGGATAGGCCAAGTATGCTGGTTATAGCTATATAAAAATATAAGTTAGACCAGCCTAGAAACTAGGTATTGTACATGTCTGCACAGCTACTAGAAACAGAATAAACATTTCCATGGCACTGAAATCCATATGAAAGCAAAACTGGAGACACTGGAGATGGAAGAGACTTAATAGGTCAGCATGCCCAACCCCCAGTGCCGTTGTCCCTCAAAATCTGTGTGCCTGGTTCCCACACACCTTCTGCCACAGAGAACTTGGCACAAGCACCGACATCCATCAGGGTCATTCTGCCAGGAAACAAGAGACACCAGGCCATACTGGTGGTAAACCAGCTTAGGATATCTGTCAGTAAGGGCTAAAGATCTAGCACAGACTTCATATATCCAAACAGCAGCTTTTTCACAGGAGATCCAAGGCTATGAATAGTGCTTGGTCTTCTTTGTGTTTTAGGGAGTCATTGAGATGCATGAGTAAATACCAGCACAAAAATAGATTCCAATATACAATCATGCCATTTCAAACACCATTGGATTATTATTACTGATTAGGGGGAAAAATCCAACAGCTGTCTGGGGAATTCCCTCGATGTCTGGATTATTGATTTAACAGCTACATATTGTCTAGATCCTGCCATTCCACTAATATCTGAAAATGCTGTACATCAGTTTACATTATTTTTCTCCTATGACTGCACAATAACAATGTATTTTAGTTTGATTTTTAGGTGAATTCATTAACTGTTATACATTGCACACAACAAGAATATGAAATAGCAATTGTATCTTTTAAAGTAAAAACGAAGATGAGTATTTAAAGCTAAAAACCCCCAAAACAACCAGGTTTTCAGAAAGCTGCTAAGTATTAAATTCCACTTACAATTCATTCAAAAATTCTGCTCTTCCCTCTCTCCCCTCCAGGAAATTGGAACTAGAAAAATGAAGGAGAAATTTAAGGTAGGGAAACTATTCAAGTGTGAAGTGGCTGTAATGGTTACAGTTGCTTAGGTTATGGTGATATCCTTTGGATTTGAGTTTGACATTCTCTCTGACACATTTAGAATAAATAAGTAAACAAACAACTGCCTGGTAGCTTTCAATTATTTGCCTTTATCTACAAGTGCTGCCTGCCCCTGGTTTACTTCCTTCTGGCTGGGCTGAGCCTGCCCAGGCTGTAAGGTTTGTTCAGTGACAAGGATGGTGTGAACAGCAGTTCACATGAGACACCGCAGCACCGGGTGGCACACACTGCCATGGAGCAGCCCTGGGGCAGCACACACCTCCTGCAAGGGTGCAGGGCACTGTTGTGGAGTCTTGTGCCCCAGAACCAGGGGTGTTGACTGAGAAAGGTACCTGTGCTCAGGCCTAGGAGTGGAAATGTCACACCAGAAAAGGTCCCTCAGTGACCGCTTGACCCAGAGCAGGGTAATCTAAGCAGCAGAGATGGTCCTGGGAAAACAACCTCACTGACAAGGAAGAATGGAACACTTTGTGTCACATTGCCTCAGTGCAGCATCCCTCTTTCCTGGGATGGAGGTACAGCAGGCAGCAGCAAGTCCTGTAAAAGACTTTTTCTCCTAGAAGTGGAATCAACAGAGGAAATATATAAATGAGAGAGGCCTGTAGTAACAGAAGTTCAATTGAATTTAGCCCTACCACAGATCAAAGACAATATATAGCTCGTAACATTATTCTTGGTCTAAAAATGGTAAGCATTTGTGCATCTTTATGATGCTATTTATTTGTTTACAGTGTGCCTCACAACAAACCCAAAAAGAACAAAAGCTTGAGCCAGCATATCAGCTCTTGTCTCTTTGGCCTACTACACTTGCAATGATTTTTATGGAAGAAAACATTGTGCCAAACCACTACAGTTCCTCTGTTTCTGACAAGTAATGAGATACACAGTGAAATCCTGTCCCTTCCTACAGTGTTGGCTGTTGACAGTACTCAAGGTCTCTACTAAATATCACAACATTTATGAGAAGTTTCTGTTAGGGTAATTTAATTCTGGGATCTTGCAATCCTCAGAAAACAAAAACTGAAACACTTGAAAAATACAGAATGATGATATACTGCTCTAATCACAGAGGTCCCAAGTACAGCTCATTATGATCATAAACATCCATCTGGTTAGAACCTGCACTCAACCTGCTGTACACTTCAAAATGACAAAAACATTTTCATTTTACGGTCATGATGTTTGAGGCAACTTTTAAAAAATGCTTGAATAGAAAATGGGAATCTGCTAACTAACATTATTGTCTAAATATTATTCAATACCAATGCTATGCTTTCAAATGCCTTTCTTTTTTTTCCAGATAAATATACATTTTCCTATGTCCTTATGTATCTTGTTACTGGTTGTTGCCTCTAATATAAGCCTATTCTTTTCCCAGTTACCAATTATGTATTAGAGAATTAACCACATCAGGTCACATCAGGTCAACTTTAAAGTGATAAAACCTTAATGGAGTAAGGGATCAAGAAAGTAACAAAATCTCTTATTTCTGTTTTCTGCATCTCTGGAGTAATACGTTAAAGTTCACTAAGAAATACTTATCCAAACATACTAATCTTTGCATATTATTTCAAATATATGTAGTTGAATTCTAAATCCAGTTGATATAATATTTCAATTTAAAAAATCATATTAAATACATCATGTTGTGGATCTTGGAAATATTGTGCAAATCTGAAATCCTAATATATACGTATTATATACGTTATTATTCCCAGAGGGCCATAAAGCAAAAGAACCTTGTGTTGCCGTGTTAACATATTTAATCATTTATGATATAATAAATTACCCCTCTTTCATTTATTAAGACTTAGACAAAAGCTGGCTAGAAAACCAGTGGCTCTAATCTCTCTAATCTCAACCAGTGATTTTGTTGCCTCAGTATCTAACTAGCAGAGATCCTCTAGCTAACACTTTTGTCATTTTTAAGGTGTTAAGCTCTTATAGCTATATTGTACAGGAACTTTAAAACTAGCAAAATTATTACCAAGATGATATTTTAGTTCTGCAAAAGATATAGTACTTTTGGGGGGGGGAAAAAAAATGCTGTTTGGAAAGAGCATGTTTCTCCTTGTAGGTTTCATCCTGCCACCCCTGTATCCCTTCTCTGGTTCCTCTCCCTTAAAATACCTCAGAACCTCACTGGAGGAGTTTCTAAAAAGTGGCTTTGGTTACAATGTGTTAATGTCTCATGGAATCTACAACAAAAATCTGTCTTTTCCCCTGTGGATATTAGATTTCTACTACTGACCTCGCCCATCTTGTTTCTGATGGTACTTGCACAGGTTGTTGACATCGGTGTCCAATTCTGGGCTGAAAATGGCAATTTGGGAGATGGGCTTCTGCCAGAGAACTATTTGCCCTTTGCCCCAAGAAAGAAAGCCCACAGCCTTGGGCTCTCAGGTGCCAATGATGCGGCTTCCAGGGCACTCCAAAAGCACCAAGATCTTCAGGTCCTCTAAACCAAAAGCATAACTGATGGAGTTCAGTTCTGGGGTTTTTTTTTGTTTGTTTTAAAGGTCACCATTAACTCCTTTCTATTGTTAGTAAAACCACAAAAATTTCAATAATGAAATGGACTGACCTCTTGATGGGCAATTTTTTTCAAAATCTCCATAACATTTTTCACAGGCTGTCTTTCCCCGCTTTATGTCAATACCTTTGTATCAACATTAGTGAAAAGCACTTTAACTTTCTCTATTGATATTTCCATTTTTTGTCTCCCAGTAATCACGTTTGTCCTGTCTTTCATTTCACCTCCATTTATCCCATTGCGCTGCCTGTCTCGATGCTCAAAATCTCCAAGCATTTCTCCTGTTTTGCAACTAATACTTCTGCAGAAATCCTTCAGCTAGGCACAGACCTTCTACTTCCAGCCAGCTAAGCCCTTCTGATTTCCCTTGTGCAGCTCTCTTAATTAAAATCATATTTGAAATATGAAAGCCCATGTAGCTCAGTACAGAACTATGCTATTCTTGCTTTCTAGATATGCAGCGACCCATGTGGGTGCAGAACAGTGGGGCACCATCCATTAGAAATTTGGGAAAGGAGATGGCAGTGAATGAGCAGGTGAGTGGGTAAGTAATCTACAATCTTCTTGGTGGCGCCCAGCAACAGGACAAGAGGCAGCAGGCAGAAGCTGATGCTCGTGAGGAAGCACTTTGCTGTGCAGTGACCGAGCAGGGTGTGGGGTCTCCCTCACTGGAGACATTCCAGAACCATCTGGACGCAATCCTGTGCCATGTGCTCTGGGACCAGATGGCCCCACTGCGGTCCTTCCAGCCTGACCCACTCCGTGCCTCTCAGACGGGGTGGGGAACGGGCTCGTGGGTGACAGGGAGGAGAAATGCAGCAAAACCAGAGAGTGTGGGAGGTGAGGGACTAAAATAACGGAGGGATTCAAACACGTGGTGGAGCACCAGGCTAAAAGCAGGTGACAGTCCCAGAGACCTGGGAACAGGAGACGCAGGCAGGGGCTGTGCACGGGTAATGCAAACAGCAGTGCAATGCAGCGAACCGAGGGGCCGTGGCAGGACAACACCTGTGAAGGCCAGAGGCTCTGACAGAAGGGCTGTAACAACCACTTAGTGCAAGGACAAGTGAAAAGCCACCTCAGCACTTGTGACTTGCCCCTCACCTGCAGCCACGCCGGGTGCCAGCCAGTCCCTCTCAGCTGTCGCTGGGCCCTGAGGCAGAGGGACAGGGGGACAGAGGGACGGAGGGACGGAGGGAGAGAGGGACGGAGGGACAGAGGGACGGAGGGAGAGAGGGACGGAGGGAGAGAGGGACGGAGGGACAGAGGGACGGAGGGAGAGAGGGATGGAGGGAGAGAGGGATGGAGGGACAGAGGGATGGAGGGAGAGAGGGATGGAGGGACAGAGGGACGGAGGGAGAGAGGGACGGAGGGAGAGAGGGACGGAGGGCAGGATGGAGGGATGGAGGGCAAAAGTGAGGGCCGGAGGGCAAGAGTGGGGGACGGAGGGCGGGATGGAGGCCAGGATGTAGGGCCGTAGGGCAGGAGTCCGGGAGGCCGGAGGGCGGGCCGGAGGGCGGGCAGTCCCGGTTGCCCTGGCGAAGGCGACGCCGGAGCGGCCTCGGCGCGGACAAAATGTCGGCGGGCGGCGGGGCCCGGCGGGGCGGGGAGCCGGCCGGGGTGAGGCGGCGGATCGGGAAGGGCATGGGAATGGGCATGGGAACGGGCATGGCGATAGCGCGGCCGAGCCGAGCCGAGCCCGCGCCGCTCACTGTCTTGTCCTCCCGCAGGTGCGGATCGCGGCCGGCGGCGCCGCGGGGCCCGGCGCGCTGAGCGGAGCCTGGCTGGCCAAGGAGGAGCAGTACAAGTAAGGAGGCGGCCGGGCCCCTCCGCACGGGCACCGACAGGGGCTGAGGGCACTGACCGGGACCCTGAGGGCACCGACAGGGGCTGAGGGCACTGACCGGGACCCTGAGGGCACCGACAGGGGCTGAGGGGCTCTAGGCCCAGGGATGAGGGCTCTCTGCACCTCCGACACCGCCTTTGCTTCTCAATTATAACCATGTAAGAGCTTAACCCTGTTAAAAACAGCTTAAAAAGTTTTTAAATGGAAGCCCTCGCCCTGGTACCTCTTGGCGCTCAGCCCCTGTGAGTAGGGAGGGGGCACACAGAGAGCCACATCTCAAATAAGCATATATATTTATATATGTACACATACCGTACCCTGAAGCATGCCAGGACGGTAGCTCACTGCAACCTGCACGGATAGACAGCAACACATCTTTAATTATGTCATTAACCAATGCAGTCGTAGGTGGCTCCTTCCCTGAGCTCTGCTGCTGCGTACTCTGAAGGTGAGGGCTGTGATAAACATGGGAAACACTGAGGAAATAAAGACACAAAATGTGTATGAAGCAGTGACATGTCCAAAAACAACTACAGCCTTCACCTCTCAGAACTGCAGCCTAAACCTTGCTGTTTAATGGGTATAGGGGTTTTATTACTGTGGATTTGCCAAAAACCCAGGAAATTGTTGAAACATAACCTTGTTAATATACTAAAGTATATTTCAGTATTCCTTTGTAGCAATTATTAAAATTTCACTTAGTTCAGGCAGAACTACTGTCATGCTTACATTTATTTCTTTTAAATCTTTCAAAAAACTCAACAACAACTATTCTTATTCTTTCAGGCGACTGAATGCAGAATTAGAAGCCAAAACAGAAAAATTGGTGCGTCAGGCTGAAGAGCTGATGGTGAGTAGGGGATACAGACTGTTACCTGATTTGTCTTTGATTCACAGGCACACAGGGTTGAGCTTCAAAAGAAATTATTTAGACCATGGCTACTTGCAGTATTTTGCTTTCAAATGCAATGTAATTTTTTTTCAGAGTTGGAAACTTCTACTAAAAACACATCCAAAAATAATTTTAATATCATTTCATCAAGCAGGTATTCACGCAGATGCATCCAGCATTTGTGCAGGTATATACATAAAAAACTTTTTGTTTAAGAAAAGTACCTGTAGGTCTTCCTATGTCTTAAATACTAAAATAAAAATTAGTATTTGAAAACCAGATCCTGTTGCAATAACTTCCTAGTGAAATAGGATCTACGTTGTTCAATCTGAAAGAAATACAGAGAAAAGCAACATAAATACAAAACATGAACTTAGTAAGAAGGAAACTTTGTTAAAACAGAAAAAGTTCCTGTTTATTGTCAGTATTATCTTTTAACATTGGTGTGTCTGTGTCTTAGTTTGAAGGGAAACTAAGATATTTTATTGGCCAAGAAATAAAATAATCGCTCTTCTTAAATTTAG
>JAWWEW010000017.1:13828274-13902321 GCA_035583185.1 Anabacerthia variegaticeps
GTTAACCACTGTAGTTATGCTAATGCATTGCCTCCAAGCTTTTGGAAGGAATTTTGACTCGATTTGAAACTATAACAGTCTGTGTGCCAGACAGAGTCAAGATTTATATGAAAATTGGACAAATGAATAAAAAGGGAACGGGACAGGAATGGTTTATACCCAAACCGATTTGGAGAAGGTGTCCTGCATATTAGATATATTCATTGTAAATGCACTCATTCAAAGAAGTAAAGCTTAAAAAGCAAATTATTAAGTCTTCTGGAAATCTATACTTGTACAGATTGTACTTTTCCTACTGTTGAAACTTCATTTCCATGGCCTGTGAACATACTCTTGTCTTGAGCAGTGACAAGCTGAGGGTAACTGCTTGGCATTTGAGCAGAAGCACATGAAACGGCCAAAATAGCATCTAGTCTCTTTCCTTTAGAAAACAGCAACAACAACACCGCTTTTTTTTTTTCTTCTCTTCTCCAAATACAGCAGAAGATGAAATATTCTTAGGACATTTAATATACCACATGGCACTGCCAGATCGCAGAGATATACATTTAACAACAAAATAGCAATGACATTTTCATTTTTAGCCATCTTTTCCCTGTGTTTGGAAAGTTTTTTTCCACAGTAGACTAGAGTTTCCATTCTTTTCCATAGTAGACTGTAGCTATTGTAATTTACAAATCAGTAATTCATCTTTAATTAATTATATTTCCCCCAAAATGACTACTTTTTTTTCTTTTTTAATAAAGAAAGGTCAACAGAAGGTACTATCTCAACCACTTTCAGTACAGACTAAGTCACCTGAAGACAACAGTCAGAGGTAGGTGCTTTACAGCTGCTGTGTATATTTGATGGGGAACCCCACACTAATCCTACACACTCTGACTTGTGCCCTACTTGTGCTCCTGTTTTATCTGTCTTTATGGCATACTGGATTGATAGGGTCTAAATTTTTTCCTATTGTTTGAAAAAAAAAATTGATGCCAAGCAAGTGTTGTTCCTTGTTATTTCAAGGAAGTCTTAATTTTGCTGAAATGGGACACTGAGTATTGCTGATCTCTGTAAAGAAGCAAGGTAAGGTAACAGGTTTCTTTGCAGTGTCAAACAGTAGACGCTCAGCAGTGGATGGTTTTTAACAGTTCAGCTGACAAAGCAAAGAAAGAGATACTGGTTCACATCTAACTTAGCACAAATGTTCCTGGGACAGGAAGTGCTTGATAAAAACAAACATAAAACCCTAAGACAGGCAAACATTGAGCTGCCACCCTCTGGAACGTGGATACCATTACACTGCTGGGGCACACATGCCTTTGGCCTGGCTGAACACAAATGGAGCTATGGGGTTTGGCCTGGGTGTTCTAACCCCTTGGCTTGGGAGTGTGTACATGGCTGTGTTCACGTAGTGGTTCAGGGGCATTATTATTCACTTAACTCTTCAAGGGTTTGTATACTGATAGTGTGGGAAGTGGGTGAAGTTAGGATAGACCGATACCCAGTTTATCAAGGATCTGATGTGTAGGTTCCTGAATTTATGGTGCCACTAATCTGGATAAGAAAGATACAGGGACAGACTACAAGATGCTTCAACTGTTAAGCTGCAGTTGGGAGAAATAGTGTATGTGAAAGTCTGATAGAGATGATGATTTTTGTGCAGGATAAAAGCAATGACATTAAGGAGTTTTTAAGAAAATAAAAGAGGTTTTCAGTACACAAAAAAGTGTGGCAGCAAGTCACAGCTTCTGTGATAGAAGCCTGTCTACCAGAAAAAGTTTGCTACTACAGTTAAAGTTATTCCTGGGCTATTTTAAAGCCATATCTAACAGCTGGGGGAGCAGGGGGCAAGAAACTTAAACGTGTTATCAGTATAATCATGCTTTGCAAGCAAATTCTGGATCTCACTTTAGTTTCCTGTTCTGTTAGATGGATTTTGAACATTAGACAGAAGATTTTTAAAAACTTCAAACTGGAGTTGAGTTTTAGGGCTGTTTTATGAAGTAATGTGATCAGAGGATTCACCTCCACAAAGGGAGTTTAAATAGCTTTGATGGCACACCTTAGAAATAAATCGAAGTATTGGAAGAATTAAAAATATTTGCAATTAGCATGTTAGAGTAGCAGCTAATCTAACAATTACCTCCATAAACTAAAAAACCTTAAAGGAAGCACAGCCTGTGTTTTGGTAAACATTTGTGTGAGAGAAGGTTGGAAATCCCATAAAAAAAAATTAGAAATGTGTGCTAGGAATTAGGCACACTGATTATCCATGAGTGAACATTGAGGCCATTCAATTAGATTAGTTCCAAGTATTTAATATTTAATTAAAAATTCTTTCTAAATTGTGCAAGCAGAGAGGTCATATATCTAAAGGAAGCACTTGAGATATTTTTGAAATACCTCTTTGAAATTTCTGTTGATTGCTTATAAGGAGAATGAACACTAAACCAGCTGGAAAGAAAGGGAGGAATTGAAGCAAAGGAAGAAGTAATATCAGGGAAAAAAACCCAAAGGTCAAAAGGAAAAAAAATGAGTAAGTGGAAAAAAAAGACAACAAATATTTAAGTCACTCTCCAAGTCAGCATATATTTTAAAATAAGTTGTTCCGCAGTTCTTGCAGCATATTTTTTGCACGGAAACTTGAATTACTTAGCAACAAAGCAGCTCCAGTGACAGCGCCTTGAAACCAGCTTTTGTTTACGCGTTCCCTGTGCAGCCCTGGGCAGGCTGAAGGCGCTGGGAAGGGCAGCGCATGGGCCGGGGCTGCGATGGGATTAGCAGGCACAAAGGGTTTGCTCATGCACACAGCGCCTGTTTACACGCAGCCATGGAATTGCTCAACACGGGCTTCTCTTTCACTGGTGCCACCACACTCTGCCCGCTCCTTTGTGTGCCGTGTCGGGATTTACGGTTTAGTTTCACTTGCCATCCCACCACAGAGCTGTGTTAGGAGCTTGTGCAAGGGGAGCGTCATGTGTGGGGACGAGGAAAGAAACCCTCGGAGAATTGGAGAGATACCACGAGGTCGGGTTTTTTGTTTTGCTTTGTTCATTTGTGGTGTTTTTTTTTAAAGAAGCCCCTAAGACAACAGATACAGTAGGAACAAATGAGCCTATTGGTGGAAAGAACAGCATTGTTTTCTTGAGTATAGAGAGTGCTGTATTTTCCGCTTTTTCAGAATAACACAGAACTGCTATTTCTGTGGCAGCAAATCCTCACCTTCTGCACGCTCCTAGAGCGAGCCAATAGGAAGGAGGCATGAGGAAAATAGGGTAAATAGACAAAAACTAATCATCCTATTCTTCAAGTCTGTTGCCAACCACACACAGATGATTTCTCCAGGTTGGTTTTGGTTTTTTTTGGATTAATAAAATGCAGAGCTTTGTGCAGATAATTCTTGTTGATGAATGTCTGTGAAATTTTTAAAGGCAAGATCTAAACATTTGCTCAAATCAGCCTGGCAAAAAAATTAGGTGACTTGATGAGCCAGAAATTTAAATTTTATTCCAAACCTTTTATAAGCCAGCATTTTAATTGAAGTAAAAAAAAAACTGTAAAGGGTAGTAAAAAAGTAACCTTCCAGTGCAATAATACACATTCACATAACAGATTTTGAAAGCAAAAATTTCACATATATATATATGACAAGAAACCTGACCTGCTTGTTACACAGCAAGCTAAAACTTTCTGCTTGTTTTCAACAGACTTTAAAAATCATCATTTAACCTGAAATTCAGTTACTAAGAAGCACAGTTTCCAGCCAAATAAGCAGATAAGAAAGCTGCTTTTTTTATGCCTGTTTTTTTTTCTCCGTCTGTAAAATGGATGCAATATTTGTAATACTTATTCCAGAGAAAATTCTGTGAGGCTTGATTTATAAATTGTTCCATTTCATATTCATTTGATAGTCCCTATCAATTGACTTGACAGCAGTCAGTCTGAGCCTACTAGGATAGGTGAGCTATCTCCTCTTAGGATGTAGAGGACACTGGTTTCTATCCTCATTTTCTGTGCATGAATTCAGGGATTTGTATGTCAGGTGGGTGTGTTTCCCAGTGAGCTGGTGGGGATCTTTGGTAAAGGACTGTCAGTCTCTCCTGTTTGAGGCCCATAACTCTCTGCACACTGGCTGAGCACTCCCTGGTACAGGGAATCATGGATCTAATAAGCCAGCCTGAATTCCAGGAGATAAGATCAAGATTCTGGTACAGGAGTAAACTGTTGCAGTAGATTAGTAGACTCATCAGGTGATTCAGGTGGCAAATGAGGTAGAATAAAAAGACAGAGTGAGACTGAATTTATGTTTGAACTTACTGTTCCCACTATGGTGATATTGTTTATTCTAGATATAGAAATATATTATTCTCCTTATTCCAACAGAGGGGTTGAATTTTAATTGTAGAGTGTTTATTTTATTATAGATGTTCAGTGAATTTTTATTTTTTAATTCTTTTTTCTGCAGAGATCCGCTCAGTCCTGAGGCTTCGTCTCTTACACACTCACATGCCAAGGTATCAAAGTCAGAACTATCCTGGTTATTTTTTATTCTAGTAGAATTTCCACATTTCATTTTGGTTTTGAGGCTGTGCTGCTACACTAGGGACTTAGATGAGTGGGAAGCCAAAAGGCAGTGATGCCCAAAGGAGTGCTACAGAACAGTGTTACCAGAGTTCTCAGTGCCACTGGTGGTTAAGTGGACTTACATCAGGTTTAATTTTTGTATTTAAGTTTCCTCTTCTATAAAGCATTTATGGAAGTGTTCAGTGTTTAGAACATCAAATTAAGAATTCCAAGAAGAAAATATAAGAATATAATTAATTTCCTGCTTTCCTCCCTTCCCTCCTTCAGCTGTATCATAGTAAAGGCAGTACTTGTAATAATAAATAAGTAGTCAGAGTAAGTGAATATAGGAAACAAAAAGGAAAGATGAGGTTGGCATTAGGAACAAACTCAGTAGTCTCTAATTACAACTGTATTGAATCTTTTAGGAGGTGAGCTAAAGCTTCCAAAACACTGTCTGCAGTTATTTATCAGAATACAGTAGAAAGCCCTCTAATTTTTCAGGAATATTTGGGTGAAAGTAATAGAAATATTGTTAGAATTTCCTTCTACAGGAAATTTATAAGACTAAAATAATGCATAAAATACCATATTTTTGAAGGCATAATAAGCATTTTTCAGAAAAATGTACTCTGATGACAGTCCAGTAATTAATACCTTGATAACAGCTCAGAGCTTTGCTTGCGCATAGATTCGAGTATGTGTGCAAAAACTCCCACGAGCCAATCACTATTGGAAGTATTATGTCTGTATTTTATGTCTGATTGTAAAAGTTGCAAGATAAAGATGAGTGCAAATAAAACCAAAACACTGTTGTTTTGAAAGTCTGAAAAGCACACTTTGAAAAATACCCTTGAGTATGGATATATTAAGAAAAAAAAAACACATCAAAAACCCTCCACATGATAGGAAAACAGTAATTTCTAACTAATTAAAGAAAATAAAATTATACTTTCTGAAAAAAATTTGTAGGTAGCAAACAAGAAGAAATGTGCTTCTGTGCCCATGGATCAGAACAGACCGTACTCTGGAAGTAAGGGAAAAAGAGCAACTCCAAGGTACATCAGACATCTCCTTTGGTTTGTCATAAAATCTTTTAGTTGCTATTTTTGTCTGTCAGGTTCTTTTATTCATGTATGCTGCTATATTTATAGAAATAAATGTATTAAATTTTTGGTCTTCCTCAGTCAGCTCCACCATGTGGCTGTCTCTGTTTACTTGCACCAAAAATTATCAGTAAACATGTGATTAATATTACAGCAACGAAACTGCTACTTTGTGCTTCATCCCTTCTCAAGGCTGACAGCTAAACTCTAAATTCCTTCAGTGAAATGTGGCCCAGTGAGCACACATGTGAGAAATACAGAAATGCAGCACCTGACGCAACCTGAGGTGCTGCAGACTCGTTTGGGATGTGGAAACATGAGGCCCTGAAAGGTCTCCTCTGCCCTGGGTAATCCTGGGCTCACAGGACAGGAGATGGTCAGTAACATATCACAGCTTTCAGGGGCTTCAAGCTGAGAAGCTTCAGCTCTGCAGGTTGCAAATTCAAGGTTGTAAAACCAAGAAATGGAGATTTGGATAAGGGAGAAGAGTTGAGAAATGTGCAAGATCCTGGGAGTAAATTTAAACTGCCACAAGATACAGCCTGATACCAAACTAGGGTGAAAATTGTCTGCAAGCTGGCAGAACATGGAACTGGCACAGGCCCAGGCTGTCTTCTAAGACTTGGAAGTCAGTGTAGATCCTCTGGACCTCCCTTGGGCAAATACATCATGAGATTTGGAGTGGAACTGCAGACACGGACCCTGTGTGGGGAACCCAAAGCTGTGGGAGAAAGTGAGGAGCTAGAAGGAGTTTGGAGGCTGCACTGCAGTGGGGATATATTAAGAATAACAACCTAGGAGCTTCAGATCCTGGGAGAACTGATAGCACCTTTCTCTAAAAGAAAGCTGAGGAGATACCCAGTGTAGGTGACATGTTACCTTGTGTTTTGGTTTTATGAAAAATTAGATATGCAACTTCTGGGATCAGTGAAGGTTCCTAGGCCAGGTATAATGATGGTAAAGTAGGAGAAAAGCCAGACAGGACAGAGTCCTACAAATTAACTTGGGAGGGGGGAAATAGCAGCTACAGCCAATAGAACATTCCTCTCTTTCTTTCTTGTACTCTGATGTAGTTATGAATTCGTTGCAGGAGAAGACCATGCTAGAATCTTCTCAGTAGAAAATGGTAGCATTTTCTCTGCCTTCTACATTACTATAGTATGTAAAATCCTGTAATTGTTAATGTGGAATATGGTAAAGGGGAGATTCACTAGAAGGTGAGAAATTGCCATCAATGCATCTTTCATGTGAATGCAAGTAAGGAAATGACATCAGATAAATAACTGTACACTCTTAAAAATAGTGAATACATTACATTTTTGTAAATTTTTTATATTATGAATTTAAAATCTAGGGTTTTCTTTTTTTAGTTCAAAAATAAGAAACATGGAAGTACAAAGTGCTGATGGTGTTGCAGTACTGGAAGATTGCATAGGTTTTTCTTTAAGCAAAACAATAAGCAGAATTGAAGAAAAACTAAAGAAAGGAGGCTTACCAGATTGTCCAGATGATGATATTATTCCAAGTACTGGAAATGAAATGGCAGCAGGTAAGTTTCCTTCCATGGTTAGTACTTTTATTCTACTTCATGACTGTTAGAAGTAGATTTTCCTGGGGGAGGAAAAAAAAAAGTTTCTGTAAAAATTACAAGGAAAATTACAGGTTTTTCCTCTTTGCGTAGTCTTAGAGGAAGATCAGGTCACATATCAATGAACAATTCTGTGGCAAAGTGAATTTTTATCTTCATTTCCACCGTTGTAAGGAGATATTTGGATGGTTACGTATGTTGAATAAGTGCATAACATTTGATTCATTTCACTGGGGAAACAGAAGTGCACAATGCTAGGCTTGTATTTCCAAAAAGATGAGCCTCAATCCTTTGCACAAACTCTGCCTTTAGAGGAAAAGGCCTTTCCTCAGACCAGTGCTGTGGATCTGAGCAAGTGGGCTAAACAAGGTAATATTTCAGCTACAGTGCTTGAATGGGAAGCCTTCAGATACTTTCCCAGTCCAAATGGTGAGTTTATGTCTGTCCTAGAAACAGAACAGGAAAGGGGATTGATATATTTGCCAGTGAGGCTAAAGGAATGATGTGCATCTGTCTTTTTGGCTCTGGTGTGATAAAAGTGAGTTTGTGTAGTTCCTTACAATGCTAAAGCAAGCATGAAGTCAGAGATTCACCACAGGAGCACAAAGTGCCTGAGCCCTCTTCTTTTAATCTAACAGCTTGATGTCTACAGGCATTCCAACACAGGAATAGCTTGGTTTCTAGCCTCATGTAATTCTGTGCACATCTTCAGTTACCAAGTCTCCCTAAACAGACCCTCAGCCATCTTTTATACAGTTCTTTCTCCTGAACTAAATAGAAATTACTTTGGCTTGCACTGGAAGCTTACAACAAATTAATTCAAGGTAACTCAAGAAGAGTTATTACTGATGCCAGGCAATCAGGTCTCACTGACCAAGGGCATATATTTCAGTATTGAGAATTGTTTCTGTAACTTTAATGATGAAATGAAAATACTCTGGATTGATTTTTGCTTTTTACATTTGATATGGACTGTTGAGACCACTCCTTAATATGGTAAATAAGCTGTTGCAGAGCGGTCCAGCATTATCAGACTCACAGAACAGTCACAAGGAAGCAGATGTAGGAATTAAGCAGGCCCTGTTACAGCGAGGGCTGATCCCTCAGTGGAAATCTCCAGTAAGAGATTCCTTAGGCCAAGGCGCCTTTGCTTGGCTCTTTGGGCCAACGTGCTGATCAGGTTCCATAGCATTGTCCTTTCCCTGAGTTTCCTGCGGTGCTCTTCCTGGACTTGGGTTCCATGGCTTTATTTCGTGATTACAGGTTACCACAGTGCAGCCAGTTTTCTGCCAATACAGTTGTTTCCACATTTTCTCAGGGGCTGTTCCTGTGGGTTAGAACTCAACTCTGCAGTAACCAGCAATGATAGAAGCACACAGATACACAGAAGGCTGAAACTATTGTTATCTAAGATACCCACACACAGAAGAACAAAATACCTGAATGCATTGTTGCACTTCATGTTGATTTTCATATTGTCTCAGGAATTCAAGACATCTGTTCTGTCTTGTGGGGCATCAGGGTCTCTCAGACATCCTTTTCTTGTTTACCCGTCTCTACAATATTAGTTACTTTATAACCCAAGACCATCCTATAAAGTGATGCTCCTCCCTTTTATCAGCTTCATCAGGTGACTAAAATTGACCAGCTAGGAAGCTAATTGTTTAATTATCTTTACCTCTTGTGAGAATTCAAACATATTTGGATCACAGGCACCTCCTAACACTCTGATCTGGTTCTAGTTGTGCGCTTGAATTTTCACAAGTTTTACTACTAAGTGCTCTTAATGAGACAAGCTGACTAAGACAATTGTCTGTGGACTAACAGCTGAGTAAAAGAGGAAAAAATTGTAAAAAGGAGCAGTTTTTACAAGTAGTAGAGTGATCTGTCATGGAGCTTACATTGTTCACAACAGCTAAATAATAGCTGGTAAAGACATTCGTATATGAAACAGTGATTTTAGAATAGTTAAAACTGACAAAGTACTGCAAAAGAATCTCATGGTACTGAGTGAGGTGATAGATGTATTAAAGAGTGCAAAGTAACACAACTGTCCAATTACACCTACTTCACAACAAATACACCTACTACATAACTCCAATTACACCTGCTATCACTAATTAAGACATTGCCAAAAGCATAAGCTCATTGCCTGTTCTCAGTGGAAAAGGCAAATTAATTGTTACAAATCTTTCAGAAGACAAGAGAAAACGCTGTCCTGTTACCATCATGCTATGACATAACTGATGGTACCCCGTGTTGAGTATGGCCCCCAGTTCTGCACACCCCTTCTCAAATCCAGGGTGTAGAACTAGCAAAGATACAGCTAGGAGTGTACAGTGGCAATTAGAAGTGCGGAACAGCTTGAAGTGGAATCTTCAGTTTGAAAACAAAACAGTTAAAGGCAATATGAAAGATGTGTAATGAAAACAGTAATGGTAAAGGGAAAGCTGTCTTTCTGTAATGCAAATACTAGTAAATGCCACGTTAGATTGGATGCTGCTCGTCTGCATTGAATAATGAATACTTGTGGATATTAAAGGTAACTTTTTATGTTCACAGAAGCTCAAATCAGATTTCTTAAGGCAAAGTTACGTGTTACGCAGGAAGACCTGGCAAATGTAGTGTTTGAATGCAGGAAAAAGGTAAGAGCTGAATTTTCTTATTTACAGAAATGGAGTAGGTTCCCCTTTAACAAATAATCACAAATCTCTCAACCTTTTCAATTATTAAGAGCTGAAGTTTTATTTTTTTTTTAAATACCCTAAGAATTTAGACTCAAGGACAGGAATTTCTGTATAAATGTGATCTTGGACTAAAAGCTTGCAAAATACAGTTAATGGAAAAGAATTTGAGGCAGGAAAGAAGCCCTGGGAATGAAGACCTGCCTCAGCTGCAGGAGCAGTGGTGCTGCAGAGTGCTCAAACCATCCCTGCTGGGAAGGGGGAGGTAGCAGAGCCTGAGGAAAAGGAGGAGGAAACAGCAGCAGCGGAAGACAGATTTTGGTGTACAGAGAGTAGACAAGTGCTGGGTGATGGGATGAGAGGGATGTTTAGGGCAGAGCGAGAAATACAAAAGTTTGAGAAATACAGTCAGGTGCTTTTGGTGTCATTGGTGGATCAAAGTGTGGAAACAGCTGATCTGTGAATCCACCTTAAGTGGACTATTGTAATCAAAACAGCAATTAGGCAATGAGGAAGTTGTTATATTTGGTTTTAAAGACATTTTCATTTTCAAAGCAAATATAATTCTGTAAGTAGCTATTGAATTCATCCCATCCCAAACCCACTACAGACTTCGGTTACTGTAGCAGATGACAGAAGACAACCTTGTACCTATTCTTGTCCTTCTCCCATAGCATTTTGTGTGTAAATGTATCATTTGGGGTACTAGTTTCTCTGGTGTGAAAATAACTTCATTACATTCACAAGGTCCCCAAAATTTCATTTTGGCCAAGTCTTGAGGTGGATTCTGGATTTGGTTCCAATTCACAGTCCAGTTGTTAAAAGGAAGGAGTAAGCCTGTTTTAAACAGAAGGAGGTGGGAGTTTCTGAGGTGCATGTGGTCACACACAGATTTCCCAGGTGAGCAGCTTTTATTCCAAGGGGCCAAAAGAGCAGCAGAGAGAGGCTTGTTTTCACAGCAACCTCATTTCTGTGTGTGCCTTGATTTCTTTTTGTAAAGAAGTGAAGGGCATAATGTGTCTCTTAAATAACCTACATTAGTATTCACTTATAAAGTTTGAAAGGTTGTAAAAGAAAAATGCCTTGAATTATAATGCTTAATGTGGGATGTAATTGCCAGTAGGTCATGAATCTAATATGGGATTCACTTGATGTTAAGAGAATCTTAAATTTGAATACTTGATGTACCCTGGATCATCAGCTTGCTTTTAAGTCAAAACCAGATAATCTCCTAAAATATAATGGATTGGTTTATCAGTAATTATATTCTTTTCTTTTTCCTATAATTTTTTGCTAATATGTGCATTTAGCTATTCTTACAAAAGTGTCACAAAATATCTATGTCCCACTGTTATTCATATTATTCTACAACAAACTGATATTTCTCAAAACCTTTGAGCTATGAGAAATTAAATGTTTTACATAATACTACAAGACAGTTTCAAGTAAAAGACTGCAGAAAATTAAATGAGAGAAGTGTTACTGTTTTTTGAAGTGTTATGCTGGTAAAACAGTATCGTTTTCTTAGTTACTACCATGTCATTTTAAAACAACTTAACTCTATAGTATGTATATTTTTACTGACTTTTATTTACAAGACATTATTACTGCATTATCCTCCTGCTTCCTTCAATGATTTAGTTCTTTTGCTAATTACTGCCAAGCAGGATGATGAAAATCAGAATTTAGAAACTCGGCTGAAAGATACTGAAGAAGAAAACAGTAGACTGCAACACGCAATCAGCATGCAGCAGTCCCAGACCGAGAAGTACAAAGCGTTGTCACAAGAAGCAAACAAAAAAAGTGAAGGGTTGCAACAGGAGGTCATTGCACTAGAAAAGGTATTGGAGATATTACTGTCATTTATCTCACAAAAGGGAAAAAACCCACATCAAGTCACCTTCTGTACCTTTGTTTGATAGATCCATATCCAGTGATCCCAGTAGCGTTTCAGTCTCTGTTAATAGTTTTAGAAAATCTGTTTTTAAATGGTCTAATCGATTTTTTTTAAAGGAAGAAATAATACATTTTGCTAACTGCTTTTCTTCTGCTTCTAGTCACATATTCCTGTATTTTAAAATTAAATTCCTGTATAAAAGACCCATAAGAGACAAAACAACCTTTTCAGAAACTGCTGTCAAATTCACAAAGGAGCCCTGAAAAATACAAGGGAACTTTATTTGTCTGGTTTTAATTATAATTGTTAAAAAATTCCTTCTGTAATATGAATTCTATTGTAAACTGTAGAACCTAGTGACCATTTTTTCAAACAGCACCTGCAGCTTGTGTTAGTATGTTCTGCAGGTGGAGGAAGGGATATGTCTTTGTTCTTTGGAAAACCAGCCACTCCAGTCTGGACGACTTGAAGCTAATGTGGCTGCTGCTGCACCCACATGTACACAGTGCTGTCCATGCCTGGGGCAGCAGATGTTCATACACAGCTTTGCTTGGTTGCAACTTAATCTTAAGGGCAGCATGTGTTTTTAATTACTCAGAGCTAGAGAGGTTGACTTCAAAATCATGCAATACATACAGTATCGTGTAGTACATGTAATACAACTAGGAGAATGTTTCACTTCAAATTTTGGGGATAATGGAACACAACTCAGCCTAACAAACTCTCATTATACTTCTATTAAGTTACAGTATGCATTTGTGTAGGCATGCTTGTGTCTTAATGCTTTGTAGTTCTGGCATTTTAAAACTAAAATGGTCTTCTTTTTGTGTAGATACCTGGAAGTTTTAAGTTCCCTTAAGTAAGTACCCTGATGGTGATTCTGTCAGGAAAATTATTTAATAGTAGTACTCATATACTCATCAGCTCACAGAAAACAGGGCTAAGAGATTTACAAAGTCATTTAGTCCCTTCTCTTAAAGCAAGACAGATTATATCCAAACCATCTTGGACATAAGTTTGTTTAATCTATACTTAAAGGCTTCTGTGATGGCAACTTTCATCATGTCCTTAGCCACTCTATGCTGCTTCTTGCACACAGTCACAAAAAGGTATTTAGGAATGCTGGGATGAAAAGTTTTCTCACTTCTGCTGTACTGGTACCATATCCAGAATGTGGTCACTTCCCTCACTTGTCTTTGTTCTGGACTTACCATCCTCAGCTGCTTCAATTATTCCTCATAGGAATAATTTTCTAGAATTCATGAAGGCTGCCAATCAGATAATGAAAAATAGTGGTAGTCCTTTAAAATACTAAGGCAGCAAAAAAGCCAAGTACATGTAATGAATGGTTCTCTGCTAATTCACAAGTTACTTTATGTAATTTTGCTGCGATAAGAACTTACCTAACTGCAAAAAGCAGACTTGTGAAAGTACTTTTGCAGTAACTGCTTAATTCTCCTGTGGACTTAGGGGTCTGAAAACTGTTCTAATTTTTAGGTATGAAGTATTATTCAATACTATATAATTAATGTAGTGTAGATTAATTCTAGACATGTTTAAAAGCAATTTCCTGTGAACACAGGCCTGAACTGGTGCTAATGTGCTGCTAAACTCTGAAGACTCATACTTTAAGTCCAGAGAAAGTTCTCTGTATAGCTGAAATAGCACAAATGTAACCTCTGATTTTGGGGCTTTTATTGCTTTTGTTGTGATATCTCTTCCAACACAGATGATTCCAGACCCTAGCTGCGATACAAGCTTCCCCAAACTTCCTTAAATTGTTGACACTGTGCAAATTCAGAAGTCCCCCAGGTGCTTTTTTTGGTATGTGCCTAGGCAAAGATTCTCTCTTACTTTTCACAATTTACCTGAAACGTGGTAACTACTTTGTTATTTTTACATTTCACTCTTCTGGTGTTTGGGCTCTGTGAACATTTTTGCTGCAACACCCACCTCAGGCAGCAGCTGAATTCTGCTGCTCATGGAAACGTCCCTTCTTTTCTTTCCAGCATTCCTTTTTTTCCTTTTCTATCTAGTTATTATAATAAATGCTATCATCTTTCCTTTTTTCCACCACCAGCCTGCAAGAACATTCCTTTCTCTGTGTTCTCTCCCTTGTTAATTCAGTCTAAGCTATAATGTTAGATAATGGTCATGAGGACACCAAAGTTGTGCCCTTACTCTTTTTGAGGCTTGGTGCAGGGGGTTTATAATTTGCCTTGCAGAAGGGCTTGCTGTTGAGTGCTCTCTCTCCAGTGTTTTTTGGGGAGGACAAGTGTTGCAGAGCTTCCTAAAGATAGAAGTGCTGTGTACACTGCTACTGGGAAGACAGCAGCTTCAAAACAGAGTAGTTTATCCCCAACTCTCAGAGAAACATGATATGAGAAAATTAATCCTGCTTTAAGTATTGAAGAATTGGCAGAAACCTTGCCTAGTTACAGAATAAAACACTTATTTCAGGTATTTTTAAGATTAAAAACTTGGGAGTGTAATATATTTAACAATATACTGTCACTGGATGACTTGCAAAAAAATCCTTGATAAAGTATTATGTATGACAGTGAATGTCAAAAAGCCCTAAAGAATTCTTATAATTTTTTCATTAAATGATATGATTAGCTGATAAGTAATTTGCATTGCATGCAGACTATTTTTTTGGTCATTAAAGACTGTATTCAAAAGCTTTTCATATTAATGCAGAATAAAATACATAGCACAAAAGATTTAGTTGACTTGATTCACAGCTCCATCATCTTGACAGAAGACAAAGGGGTCAATTAGTATGTATTTCTTGGATAAATCATTAGGAAGTCTTAAGTAATCACCACAGAGCAGGAATTGAGCAAATAGAACAATTACTCAGAAATTAGGCTGTCTGAGGGCAAAAGGTTAACAACAAGGCCCTTCTCTACCTTGATTTGGTTTTAAAAAATCTTTCTTTGCCTGTTACTAAAAGTTTGATACTTTAAAAAAAAGTCTATTTCTTTTTCATAAAAGACAAATGTGCTTTTTCTGCCAGGATTGTTTATTTCTTTTACTTTGGCTGTTATCTATATTCCCTAACCTTTGGTCTGATTGTTCTGTCCCTCAACCTGGTCTCTTTTTCTCATTTCCCCACCTACAGCACTGTGAAACAGTCAGCAGAGTCAAGAGGGAACTGTTTTGCTTGGTGCCATAAACACTCGATGAACTATTTTCTGCCAGATGAAATAGTTACTACCCTCAGCCATCTTCAGTGGGCTGCTTTAACTTCTTGGTGGTAATTGCATGTTGTAATCTCTGGGGAAAAGAGGTAAAAGGGACAGGTGGGAAGCAGCAACTGGGAACACGAGCCATTGTTCCAAAATCTGACACAGACTGCTCTTTCTCTTACTGAGCATACAAGGTTTTTCAGTCAGTTCTGTGGACAAAGATGAGAAAGATCCTTTTTTTTCAAGATTTCAAAGGAGAAGGGGATGTTTTAATGGTAGAGTTGTCTTTGAGACAGATTCTGTCTGCAGGCCAAAGAAGTCCACAGACTCTTCAGCTTTCAAGGGTGAGCCTTGTTGTAAATGTGTTGCCCACACAGGAATCATTCAAACACCCATCATTCATGTTGTCTGTGTTTATCCTTTGCTCCAAACCCAGGAACTGGAGAACCTAAAGCGTGTTCAAAAGCAGGCCACAGCCACTCAGAGTGCAACAGAGGTTCGCTTGAACAGGGCCCTGGAGGAAGTGGAAAGGTATAAAGTGGAGCTGAATAAACTGAAGCAAAGCAACAAGGTACAGTGGCTTAGGAAAACAATTTCCAATCTGTAATCACTCAGTAATGCTGGAATGAGACAAAAAGCTTTACAGGCTTCGGAGGCATCATATCTCTTACAGGCAGTCCCAAAATTAACTTAGAGCAAGTCACCAAAGGCCTTGATAAGTTATCTTGAATGACACTACTACAAGCTATGCAGAAGGAAGAAATGTACAGGATGAAGTTAAAGCCTTTCTGATTTTCCTTGTTTCTGTTTAGAAATAGGGGGAAGTACACCTAATGAATACACAGGCAAACCACGCTGTTATCTTTGAGATTTTAGTTTCCTTTTTAAAGCTTTGATGTGGGAATATTTTGATTAATCCCATTTCTTTTCAAAAATGTCGTGCGTGGCTACTGTTTGTCACCTTCTTATGTAATATGCCAGGTTTCACTGGTTAAAGCACCACTTTAATTTCTCCTTGTCCTCCCCTGGCAGGATGTAGCGAACCAAGATCTCAAAACGATTGAAGAATTAAAAACAGAAAACAAGAAACTGCAGAAACAAAAAGGAGAGCTAATTACAGGTTTTAAAAAGCAGTTAAAGTTAATTGATATTTTGAAAAGACAAAAGGTAAGGACCAGAGTACAGGTGTATTTCAGTTAACAACCTCTACCTACATGTGTCTCTTGTAAAGTATGATAATCCTGGAAACTGGAGCCCCAAGATGGGAAATTTGAACACAAGACAGCAGCAGCCTCACTTGTACTAGAGCCAGTTGGTAGCATTTTGCTTTATGGCAAAGGCTGGTCTCCTACTGAACTGACCCTATTCCTAACTGGGAACAGATCTTGTCACGGCTAAAGGTTCCTACTGACCAAGGGTGTTTGTTCAAGAACAAACACTATGCAGGTAAAAAAAAATAAAAAGACAGAGTACTTATCCTAGGTGTGAATTTACTCATCTGAAAGAGGGGAGTTGAGCTCCATCCTTTGGTAATTCCTGGAATATCCTGTATACTTTGAATCACACACAATGCAGTAACATCACTTTGGCTGCAAGGGTGGTCCCATCCGCACTGCACTTGCAGCCTTACTCTGAAAGTGGTTTGATTCTACACTCATTTCATATCTCCCTCAGGGCATGAAAGGGTGGGCAGAGGGTATTTGCAGTGTCTTTGGCAGCTGAAGCTGAGACTGAAGAGAGAAGAGGGGGTAGAGTAAGTGCTGCCAACTCCTAGGGAATGGTTAGCCGTGCAACTTTCATAGAAAGCTGTTACAGTGAGAAATAGATTAATACTTCAGACAGAATACAGCTAGAAGTGTATTTAACTATCATATTTGATAAACCTGTATTTGATGTTCCCAAAAGGAGGTGTGTTTTACTCAAAAAGAAAAACCTCGGATACTGCAGAGGAGGCAAATATGTTTCTCAAAATACATTTTCAGCAGACCCCTGTCAAGTGAGCTTTGATGGTAGAAACTGAAAGAAATTGTGAGTTTACATGAAGGGAAATTAAAGTGAGAGGACTGTACACTAAGAGATGTTGCCCAAATCAAACAATTTTCCACCTCTTCGTTCCATAACACCTTTCGCTTACAAATACTTGGGATGTGTGCAGTCTGTATCAGTCTCCCTTCCGAGGCTGCATGAGACAAGTAGAGCTAGGGCTGTAGAGCTGCCTGCACAGGATCTGAACACCAGAGTGGGTCACCTCCAAATCCTACCCTGCTGAATTCCACGTCATTCGTTTTGGGATGGAGTCAATGCACTCCTTGCACTGTCAAACAAAAGCTATAAGAAGAGCTAAAGTAAGCAATGTATGGTGGCTTTTGGAGCAGAACGCCCTTTAGGAAGAGCCAGCCATAGAGATAAGAAAATAGAACATTTTATTTACCCTTTGAGCACTGCAGTAATCACCAGACATTTTGTAAACACTTTCAAAGCTGTTGAGCCCCTAGAGGAAGCATAGTTCTGTAATGAAGTGGCAACTTCAGGGAACAAAATACACACACTTATCCTAAGAACTGGGAATTGCAATATGGAAACACACCCTTGAATCTGGAATGCCTGCCCAACACAGGGCAAAGGAGGACAGGTAACTGGAATAAGAGGAAGTGGGGCTGCTCATGGATTTCCAGTGCAAGAGGATTTTTCTGGCAGTAACAGGATGCTGAGGAGATCCCAGGGATTCACCTAACAGCAGCAGGGCTGGCTTAGCCTTTGGCTGGCCATTCCAGCTCTGCAAGTTTATTTTGAGAGTGAAAACTGTACAGCATTCACTCAACATATGCTCTGTACATGAGGCAGCTCTTTGTCCTCTGGAATGGGAATTCACTGAAATGGGTGTCACAGGGCAGCATTTCTGTTTGACTGGGAACCAAACCCATAGGCTCAGATAAACATCACAAAACTGCATTAAATGTATTAAACAATTACAAATGCTGTATCAGAACTGCAGATAGGAGAGGAAGCCACTTACCTTTTCTTACAAAAAATGTCACTCACAGAAGAAGGATGCTGTTAGTCGTCCTTCCAAAGAGATGTGACTGAAGAACCTGAAAGAGGCTGGGGCTAACCCTGCCCCTTGCAGCTTCAGGCAGGAGGCACCAGGGAAGGGCAGCTGAAGCTCACATGTGCTCAATGTTCACAATCAGGGGAAGAATGAATGAGGAACACCTGAGTTGGGCTATTTGTGTAATATTAGTGTGGCAGGTTCAGATGCACAGAGCAGAGAGAGCATGAAGAATGACAGAGGGGAAAAATTCCCCCAAGATATTAAATATCAGGACTGGGATGATTTGGTTTGTAATGGCTTTAATGCTAAGTTGTGTATTGATCAGCTTGAAAGTGGACCAGTTCTCTTATTTGTTCTTCAGAGGTCACAGGAGTTGTCAGATTTTCAGGAATTTCCATGCCTCGTTAAAATAGATATTTTTAAAGCAATATAAGGAACTAGGAAAAACTATTAGTACCATTTTACTAGAGCTGACCTTGCAGTGTTTAGCATAAAATTTATCACAGCCCTACACTATTATAAAGAAAAATATGAGTAGCAGCTTCAGCTAGAACAGATGAACATTCATCAGACCACAGTACCAAAAAAAATTCAATTATAGATTTGAAGCCCCTTTCAGCTATCACAGTTATCCAGGATTCTGTATTGGTTATTAACATTTTTTACCTTTTCTTCCAAATTTATTTTTTTTTAAGATGCACATTGAAGCCGCCAAGATGCTTTCCTTCACTGAAGAAGAATTCATGAAAGCTCTTGAGTGGAGAAATTACTGATTCCATTAAAAAACAACTTCTGTTTGAAAGACAAGTCAGATGGTACATTATTTTGGGACTGTATATGAATCCTTGTTAATAGTTAATAACTGTATATGCCAGTGAATTGATTTTGTTGATTTTGCTTATGTTTAAATTGTTTAACTTTTGTAAGCCTGATAGCTTGTGTTGTAATGTTGAATGAAATACAAACTCTTACTGCAGTGTCAGGCCAAACTGCCCATTCTGTAATGAGCAGAGAAGCACAGACCATGCAAGGAATATTCCAACAAGTAAGATTTGTTAATCAGTTTACTCTGTGTTAGCATTTAAAACTATGCCTTGTCTGTGGTAATATTCAGTCCAAAGAAGTCAGGATTTAGTCTCAGACAATTCCTTGTTGTAACAGAAATAAATTAACCAGTGATCCAGTTGAGAAGAAAATGTCACGTCCTTTTTAAAACACGTGGTTGGAAAATTGGCCTTGTCTGTTCTCTGTAACAGATCTCCCCTCAAAGCTAGTTGGTGTGGCATCTAATTTAAGCACCAACAGCTCTTTTATATAAATGACCATAACTTGTTTTAGTCATTACATCCTACCCCTGGCTGGCATAACCATACATGAGACTCGCCCCTCACTCCCAGACAGACTCCTTAGTCCCAAACAGCTCCTTTGTCAAGGTGAAAATATCAAACCTTTCCCTGGCCCTCAGCTGCTGCTTTGGGATACAGTCAGGAGCGATGACTGTATTCACAGGTGCTCTACAAGCATTACATCCTTAACAATCTCATTAGTCATCATTGTAATCAAGAACTAGATAAAAGATTAAGGGTAGATGAGCTGAGTGTATCGTGTACCTTAATGAACAGGAGCAACGTAAGCCTGTGCTGCTGCCATGAACCTCTGTCAGACCTCAGCTATTTCAATGGATTCCTCCCTCAGAATAAGTGAGTAGGAACATGGCACAAACCCAGTAAGTTCATGCAAAATGGTTCTGACCTCAGAATTGAACATTTCTGCTTTATATCCTACCAGCCAAGTACCTCAGAGCCTCCCCTTTGATATGAGACAAAGTACCTTTGGGATCTGAGCTGGGTAGTGACAGGACATACTAATGTTCCCATTACCCCCAGAACTAGTGCAGAACCCTGTAGTCCATATTGGAATACACATGTGCATTTACACTAGTTGAGACTATGCTGCTGGAGAAAACATTTCTAACATTGCTACTACTAACTGAGAACTCCAGTTTATTGAGGCAAAACGACAAGTGCAGCACACACCTATATAAAATTAACTGCTCATCAGTTTACAACTTCAGTCTTAAAATGGAGACTCTTAATGGTATTGAAAAGGAGTTCCTCACTGTTAAATGGAAGTTTTCCTCGGGAATCAGCTGACACCTAGTGGCAAAGCAGGAGCTGAGCTGGGGAAAGGTTCAGCTCTCTTCTGAAAGTTCATTACCTCTTCTCTGCTGGTAAGCCAACCTAAAATCTTCTCCAAGCATGTTAATGTCATTTTCATCTTTGATTATTCCCTGCAGTAATGGAAAGAAACACATATCAGAAGGTAACACAAAGTAGAGATTACTATGGGTCACTGAAATTTTCCATGGAAGAGAATGAATAGTTTGTATCCATAACATCATTGCTACCTTTAAAACAAACCAGAAAATCAAGCCTGAAAACCGTCACAAAACTTGAACAGATGAGTTATGAATTGGTGTACCAGCTGCTAACCTAGAGCCACCCCTTTTGTTCTGCACAAGCACTACCAAAAGACAACATTTAGCTGCATTCTCTTTCTGGCAGAAGTGGTAACACTCAGCACAGGTGCAACTTTAGTAAAATCAAGCAACTGTAGTGAAAGAGGCCCTGACTGGCCTGGGGCTCTGTCTTCACCAGAAGCTGTGTTGAAATTAGCTCCAACAAAGAAACAACTGGGGAAATCAGCTGACACTGGACAACTTAATCAACAACTGTTTTTGGTAACCAACACAAGGGAAGCCAGAAATCTAATTTTCTAATTAATTCTAAATTAATTTTACAGCTAAAACTGTGTGTGACTCACAGAACAGACTTTGCGGCATTTAAAAAAGAAAAAAATTACAAACTGCATTTATATTGGCAAGTATCAAATTTGGTAGCACTTTGCTATTTAGCCTTTTTGAGTGAAGTAACTCTGGAAGTTTTCAGCAGGTCCTGTACAAGGCATCAATACTGCCAGAGAGCCCCTGGCCTCTCACACAGAAAGGGCATTTCTGTAAAAAGCTTCCCAACTCAGAAAAAGGAAGAGGTGAGTGCAGGCGTCCTGACACAGCAAGGACACCCACTGACTCCAGTTTACACAGTTCTGCAGCTTCACCTTGAACCATCCAAGAGCAAACCAATGTACAGGACAGACACTTAACGCATTTAAAATACAATTCACTTACTCGAGGAAGATAACCCAGCAATTTCCAGGCATGCTCTTTCAGGAGTTTCTGTCTCTCTTCTTCAACAATTGCACGGATGCTTTCTTGTTTTCTCTTCTCCAACTCTCTTTCTTCAAGTTCACGCTCCTACAAGAAACAAGTTTTCCTAAATTCACTTTCAGCTCTGTGAACATTTGTTTCCACCACTATCCACCACAGTATCAAGAGAAATTTTTTTAGTGGAGTAAATTTTGAACTTCCACTTATTGACTCCTGGTCATAGGAAATTCTTTTGAAAAGGATGGAAAAGCATAGGTAAAAAACCACCACAATGCACTGTTTAAACAATACGTGTCTGGCAACGGGAAAATAATCTCAGAGAAAAGAGCAGACTGAATGGCAGAACTTGGGGTGAGTCTGCTATCCAAGTGTTTGGTCTCTTACTAGGAGCCCTTTTGAAGGCAGATTAAGCATTCAGTTCTGGTTCCTTTTTGGCTCTCAGATGAGTTAGTGTGTTCCTACTGCTCTAATGCAAAAAAAACAGGAGCAGCAGACATGAATTCTCATGCTGATGACTAGGAATTGCAATTCATGTTACATATGTGATTTATACCCTATGAAAAGGTCTGAAAACCACAGTATAGGATTCCATGACTTGCCTTCAGCTTACACCTTTTCTTCCTTAGATCATAATTCAAGGGACAATCTAAAAGCAAGGCTGGGGCTTCAAGTCAGCTCTAAGAATACTTTTTTCTTGTCACCAAACCAAAACAAAGGCCTGCTTCCCTCTGCCACCTTTCCCTCGTGGCACCAGAAGTATTCCCACACTGAAACACTGTGGCTCAAACCAAAGGCATGTGTGAAACTCCTACTTTGTCTACAATGAGCTGTCTCCGACGGTCTTCCAGGATCTTTTCCACAGCCCTTTTGTGTTCCAGCTGTTTCATCCTGCGTTTCTGAGCATTCAGCTCCTCGATGCGATCCTCCTCTGCCATCCTGGCCAGGATCTTCTGCCTCAGGGCTTCCTCCTCCTCCTGCAGAGCTTGCTGTGCTGCTGCCTTCAGAGCAAGTTGCTCTTCGTATGTTTGCCTTAACTCCAGGCGTTGCCTTATTCTTTTTTCAATTTCTGCCTATAAAGGGAATTTAGTAAAATACTCTTATTACTGAACACACTTCAAAAAATTCTCTGCAGCAGCAGCAGAGAATCTACTCGATTTATCTTGGAATAAATGTACTGTAACTGTTGACTTCTAGCTCCAGACCTGGAGCAAACATTCCATATAGTGCTCTCCAGTATTAATCAATTTGGCAAATGTTGTAAGGTTTGCAAAATGAAGTCCAAAACAAAAGGAGATTTTTTTTTCCCACTAGCATGAAGTGAATCAACAAGACAATGATCCTGAACAACTCTAAAAGTAGCAGTGTTTGGTATCTCAACCTGTGTTGTATTTTGTTTGTCACACACAGCAAGGTAAGACAATCTGGCCGGGCCCATAGGAAAAGCAAATGGACATGCAGAAAAAAAAGCAGTTAATTAATCTACTTAGCTTAAACCTGAACTTGAAAATTAGTGGCATTCTCCTTCACAAGATAAATAAATGTGTAAAGGTGGCCATAAGGGTATTCAAAACCTTCACTTGTCTTCCTGGTTGAAAATAAAAACATAAATACATTAGGAATGGAAAAGGAAACTCGAAGGACAGAATTTTCCCTCCAAAATCTAAGCTAATGTACAAACTGCTTGTCTGACTAAGAACATTTAGGAAATAGTGCTGGAACTGAACACTTGGTGCCAGAACAGAACTGAAACCAATTCAAATTCATTTAATACTCCTAAAACCATGGCAGAATTAAGCCTTTTGCTTTGAGACAGCTCACAATCCAAAATGGGCTCAAGGAGTTCCTCAAAAACATCCCAAAGTCACAAATAACACTGCAGACTTGGCAAATCCCAAGTGTGAAGAAAAGCCCTTCATCTACCTGCCAGCACTTACCATCTCCTTCCTTCTTTCCATCTCCTCTTGTTCTTCCAGATACAGCTCTTGGCGGATTTGTTCCTGTTCTTTAAGCTTCTGTTGTTCTCTTTCCATATTCTCTGCAATCTGTTACAAGAAGAAAAGGTTTCTAAATGAAAGACAAAAATACACACCAATGTTTTCTACAATTCCAATTTTTTATACCATGTTTTGAACTTTCTGTTTTTTCTCCTCAGTGTCTCGAATTTTAGCCATCCAATCATCTTCTCTTTGTCGCTGCATGTTGGCAAACTCCATAATTTTCCTGTTTTCTTCTTCCATCTCTTCCTTTTTCTTTCTTCTCCAGATAGCTTGTTCTTTTATAAATTCCTCAATATATGCCTGAGTTTCTCTCACTTTATCTAGCTTTCGTTGTTTTTCCCTGTAGAAGATGGAAAGAAAACGTTCCAACAGTTTACTGTTACTGGAGAGTAACAAACAGAGCAGATGCTCACTGTTAACAATATATTCCAGAGACTAAGATTTAAATGACTCTCCTTAAGCATTCAGTTAGAAACTAGATACCTAAATTGAAAACACTGAGTTGCCCCAAGGAGGGACTCTCATGTCTAACATATTTCTGGAGTGCAGACTGTTCACACAGGTACTCACTACTACTGCATTTTACACATGGTCCATCAAAGAGAAAGGAGAGAAGAAAGTTCCTACAACCCCTAAATGTTTTATTTTCACTAAACTTTCCTGCCCAAAAAAAAAAACCCTGCCCTCAGAAACCTCCTCCCCTATCCTTGTCCCTCAGACAGGCAAACAGCACAAACACTGTGGTGAGGCAGAGACACGAGGCAAGGCAGAAATCTGTGACATGCTTTGTGTCCAGTACAATGGGCCCAGTGGAAACACTGCTACAAATAAGCTGGATTTCACCTTTGGGGACCAAGGACATAAGACTGACTGGAACATTCTGATGTTTCAACAGGAAAATTCACACAAGTCGGGCTTTTGTTAGCAAAATGTGACCATGGAAGACCAAAATGGAATATGGAATAGATGCATACAAATTAGCTTTCTATACAGAATTATATGAGTTGTTTTAAATTAACAAATAATAAAAATTCAAAGTAACTAACATTTGGTCTTCTTCATAGATCTTCTTTACAATTTCATCAATCATGATTTTCTCTCTCAGAAACTCTTCATAGGCCTTCTGCTTCTTCCTCTCCTGTTCCTCCATCTGTTTGTCCAGCTCTTGATGGTACATGATCTTCTCCTGGTTTCGCCTCATTTCTGCAGCAACTTCTTCTTGCATTAACCTGTCATGCTCTTCCTTCATCTCTTGGGCTATTTCATCCTCCCATTTCTAGGGGGGAAAAAGCAAAGTAAGATTCCTTTTTACTCTCACTGCTACAACAGGTAATGAAAAAACACAGAGCATGAAAAGGAATTGTGCTACATTACCAGAAAGGAATGTTTTCCACCTCAGTCTATAAATACAGAGCCTTAACATGCTTAATAACCCAGTGCAGTCAGTGGTACCACTGAAGGGAACCCTCAAGATCTAACAAACCTGAGGAGCACTAAAAGTACTCAAGGGACAAAGGGGAGCACTGAGCACAAGTGGGATTGAAATGAGAGTGGCCTACAGGGGACATCCTCCTTTACAGCACCTTGCCTGCACTAAACTCTGTGTAAGACATTAACACAATCAGAATCATCTGCCCGATCACCAATATTACTCTGTGTATAAATAAAAACTCACAATTCTTTCTGAAGTTACCCACATATCTGTTTAACAATAGTAAATGTTTTCAAGAATAGGATTCTTGAAGTGAGGGTTCACCACCGTAAGTACTTATTCTACAAAGGGTATCCTACTTTTAACTTGGTACAAAATCAGTAAAATAACAACTATAACCAGTCATACAGCTTAATTCACTACTCCTTCAACTGCCATGGCAAAGTAAACCACCTTCTTGTAGCTAGTTATCACTGGTTAATCTTCATAACACAAAATGTATTTTCAGTAAGACTGAATGCCTAAACATTATCTTAGATAAAAAAGTCAGCTTCAAGGGAAAAAATGTCAGTGAGATTCACACTAAGAGCTACAGGACTTGGGTGCTGGGATACACTATGGAGCTAATTACCATTTTCTCATCGTAAAAAGCTTTTTTTTCAGCAATCTGTGCATCTCGTTCTTTATTCATATAGGCATATTTTATCTTTCTTTCTAAGTCTCGAAGTTCAAGACTGGAAGGGAAAAAAAGAAGAAATTTATCCTATCACAAGGAAGTAAGTACCTAGGGGAAAACAAATTGCCATCACTATTTAAACACAATTTAAAAAAAACCCCAACAATAAGAGTTAGCCCGTGTAGAAATATGGGTATCAACAGTTCTGCATACTTCTCATCTAAGTGCAGGTATAAATACATACATGTGTGTGCTCGCAGACACGCCTGAGTGCACATACACATGAGCTCAAAAACATACTCAAAAAGGAAACTTGGTGGATCAGAGGTTTTTTTCTTATTGACAAGATCTGCTTAACGTTATCTTTTTCTCATACCTTGATCTCAAAATAACTTTCCCTTCCCGGTCTGGTTCATCTCCCCTTCAGCTACAACTTCCCCAAACAGCGGTAACAGCAGGTTTGATACTGCCTGGAGGTCTTTGCAGAGTTACCTGTTGGCTCTGACTTGCTGCCTGAGCTTCTCGTCCTTCATTTTCTCCAGGTCCCTCCTCGCCAGCTCAGCCGCCAGCTTCTGCTCTCGCTCCAGCTGCAGCGCTCTCTGCCTTCTCTGCTCCTCTGCCTAGCAGAGCAAACCACTCCCGTCACAGCCCGGCAAGGGCAGAGGGCAGGGGCTGTGCCACGGACAAGGTGTGCAGAGGGCAGGGCTGTGCCATAGACAGGGGCTGTGCAGAGGGCAAGGCTGTGCCATGGACAGGAGCTGTGCCATGGCCGGGGCGGTGCAGAGGGCAAGGCTGTGCCATGGACAGTGGCTGTGCCGTGGCCGGGGGCTGTGCAGAGGGCAAGGCTGTGCCATGGACGGGGGCTGTGACATGGACAGGGTGTGCCCAGGGCGGGGCTGTGCCGTGGACTGGGGCTGTGTCACGGCTCGGCTGCTGCCGGGCACAGCCGGGGGCGCAGTGTGGCTCTCACCGCTCGCAGTGCCTCGTCCAGCCGCTGCTCCCGCTGCAGCTCCATCCGCAGCCGGACGGCGCGCCGGCCCCATTCCCGCTCCTCGGACGACTGCGGGGACAGCCGACAGGCTCCGCAATCCCAATCCGGTTCCATTCCCGATCCTCATCCCGCTCCCGTTCCCCCCTCCCCTTCCAGTTTCCGCTCCCTCTCCCATCCCATTCCCACTCTCCCCCCATCCCGTATCCCATTTCCCCCCGCCTCACCATCCCGTATCCCATTCCTGCTCCCTCCTCACCATCCCGTAACCCATTTCTATATCCTGAGCCCCCTCACCATCCCGTATCCCATTCCCCCTCACCATTCCGCCGCCGTTGCCGTGGTAACGCGCGCCGCCGCCGGGCGCCTAGGGACGGGTTTAACTTCCGGTGGACTCGCCCCCACTGATTGGCCGAGTGGGCGACGCGACCCCGCACGTCACCGGGATGGGCGGAGCCTGGGCTGCGTGACGTCACCGCGGCCCGCCCAACCCTCGCTCCGCACCCCACACAGTTCTGTAAAACTCGGGGCATTTAAAGCAGGATCTCCAATGCATTAGAGTCACCGACTTTATAAAATTAATCACAGCTAATAAAGCTTAAGAACAGCGCTGAGAATTAGGCACAGTCTGCCTGTTGGCGCACTCTGACGCGCCTGTGTTGTACACACGTGGGATGAGAACACGCAGTATTTTAAAGGAGTTCCCAACCTTTTACAAGTTTCCCCAGATTGGTGGAATTCTTTATGATGTTCTGGTTATTCTCTGCCCCTTTAATGATAAAAGTGTTTTCCCACGGGGTGGGTGAACGACAGGAGACCACATCTTTATAATAAAGTGACAGAAGCAGAGAGAGCCCAGACAGAAAAAGATCATTAACTTTCCCTATTTGTTCTTTCCAAGTGGTGTTACCATGATATTTCTCTTCCCTAAAGATAAATAAATCTTCAACAGCAGGCAAGGAAGGAAGGAAATGTCCAAAAAATCCATCCCCCAGTGATTCCAAGGTGTTGACTTAGAAAGAGGAATATTTTAACTCCTCTGGCACAGCAGTGGCTTTCAGTGCTCAGGGCTTGGAGGTGGCAGGGCTGGGGGGGATAAAGATGCAGAATATGCCTTTGCTGGCCTTTCTCCACAGTAAACAGCTGTGTGCCTCTATGGGAATGAAGGGAATTTCCTTTCTTAGCAAACAAAAGAACACAAGCAAGTCCTCTCACTTCACTTCTGGAAATCAGAGGTAAACCTTCATCTTTGCTCATGTGATACACTCATTTTGGAACAGCAACACTGTCAAAGGAGAACACAAGCACACCTCGATTCAGTCTCCAGCACAGCAAGGCCCTCAGACAGAACAAGACACATACCAGAGACCAACGAGTCAGTTCACAAAGTATTAAGAGGTCACCTGTATTTGCATGTGAACTATTTGTGAGCAGTGTGTCTTTCACAGAAGAGACACCACATGGGACTCATATCAGAAAGATTCCCAAGGGGAAAGTATGTTGAGTTTTCCAGTCCTTGGAGCCTCATTCTTTAATTTCCTGTACATTTCACATTTCCTGCAGTGTGCTTAAAATACAAAGAAGAAAAAAATTGCAACCAGAGAATTCCTTTATCCGCAACACCTTACGGCAGTTTGTGGTCAGAAACTCTTACCTTTAATGCCCTGCTTGTTTTCCCCAACACAAATTAAGCCACAGGGACAGGTCAGTAAAAATACTGTGCCTGCAGATTTCCAGAGAAAGGTAAATAGCCTTTCAGTATGTACAGTCAGCCCAGGGAAGGGAAAATACCCCAGAAACTTCACAGAAACACCCAATATACACTTGCCTGCTCTCTCATTAAATTGACTACATAGGGATGGAAAACAACGATTTCCCTCAATTCAGATGCAGCTGCTGCTCTCATCTCTTCTTGAGAGCTTCCCTAGGAACTGCAGTCTGCTGTCCTAAAGCTTGAGCATCTTGATTTTTTTTGTTGTTGTTGTTTCCCCCCTTGCATCCATCCAGAACTTCCCTTTCTTCAGTTTTCAGCCACTGCCCTCTTGGATTCCCACTGTGTTCCTCAGCAAAGAGCCTGGCTTAGCCTTCCTGGTGCCCTCCCCACAGGCACCAGGGGCTGCTCCTGGTCCCCGGGGCTCCGAGTGCCCTCCCTGCCCTGTTGCCAGCACACTTCCCAGGGGTGCAGGATCATGGGCAGTGCACCTGGGAAGCCTTTCTGTCCTGTTCCCATCCTCAAGGTCGTCCCAGCTCTGCAGCAAGTGGCTGCTCCCTGCAGGGGTCTCCTTGTAGGCTTTGTTGGGGAAGAGATCAAGCCCTGTGTTGAAAACAGACCTGCCTTTTCTCCATGTCTAAAAGCAGAGCTCCTTGATGGCACCATCTAATTTCCCAGGTAAAGACCTCAGCATTTCACACGTGCAGAGCAGGGTTCAGCCCAGGCAGAGCTCCTCTGCCCATCTGAAGGAAGAGAATAAAAATGCACTGTTTTAGCAGGCAGCTGGGTCAGACTCCTGAGAAGTCAAGTGTGTTTACACTTAAATTTTTGTTCTGTTAGAGAAGTTATTGAGATTTTAGAATATATTTTAATATACATACTGGAATACATTAACATATAATGAAATCTCTAGTTTGGAAAGGAACAAGTCCCAACTGCACAATTGCTATCAAACTTGTTGCATGCAGCATTTCTTCTTGCAGCAGCCTGCTTACAGCTTACAGGTCAGTGACCTGCTTCTCATTCCTCCTTGCTAAGAGCATTAAACACCCCCAGGGCCTGAAAAGCTGCAGGTAACCAGCAGCCACGTGTACAAATGTAGAGTTAAACACAGCAGTCCTTTCTCAGGGTTAACATAGCATTGTAATAAAGTGAGCTAGTTCTCAGTATGAGCACCCACCCAAGAGCTCCCGACAGCAGAAGGGAAGGCTGCTGAGGAATGCTAATGATGAAAGTGATGAAATGGAGCATTAAAGGGAAAAAGTAAGTTCCCTTATTTAGCAGTTTAATTGAAGGTGATGCAGGAGCACAGAGCAGAAAAGGTCATGAAATGAAAAGGGTGAGGCCATTTTGCAGGTTTACCTCTTTTCTAGGGCATTTTACCAGCTGATCATAACAGCAGACAGTGACAAATGCATTCCAGCTGAGATAAGATATGTGGGTCATGCTGACTTTGCAACATTATAAACCACTATTGGGGATAACACAGCTTCTCTGTGAGGTAATTTACCTTCTTTGGATGAAAAGATAAATGTGAATTAACAGGGAAGAGTCTGAAGCATCTGAGCTGTGCTATTGATCTACTAAAGACCTAGATAAGTCACAGAGAAACTAATGCTTGCTTTGCTTGAGAGTAGTGATGGATGGGAGAGCAGATTTAGCAGCTAAGGGGCTATCACTGTCAACAAAGTCTTGGCACTTTTTTTTTTTAATTAATCCTGGAGTAGTAGGGAAAATATGTCCCATAGCAGCAATAGGCAGAAGTGATCTTTCACTCATGACATTATGGACTGTAAACAAAAATATTACAAGGAACAAAAATACTCAGTGCTTCAAATGTGTTCAACAAAAATACATCTGTTCCTGATGAGACAAATGTGGGTTTAATATATTTAGCTGTAGGACTGTGTTTTCTTTTCCTGTGTGGTTGGCACTGCTTTGCTAGCATTTGGTGATTTGAAAACAATTAGAGAGCCATGTCCACCATGCTCTTTTTAATTTGATGAGCAAACACTGGGGAGGATACAAGGGCTGTCTGCTGAGAATGCCAGGCTTTCTGCTTCACCTCTAATAATTTGTTTTAAGCATATGGTCTAGGTAAAGCAAATATATTTCTTCTATGTAAACAATGTTGTAAAAACACTGCTATAAAGACACTTCTCGTTTTGCAGCAAGATCTTTATCCATTTACCTATCAGAACCCATAGCAAAGTATACATTAAGTGAAAGGGTGAGATGCTTCCTGGGACTGCCTACCCCTTGGGAAGAACCAAATCCAGGTGTTAGTATATCTTCTAACTTGAGTGAACACCAGAGCACCAAGAAACCTACTTAGAAGAAAGCAGAATCCCTTTCATTCCTGCAAGATACCACCAAGCACAATTAATCCCAAAGGTTTCAGTTTAACTTTTGTGAATAATTAAAAAGCTGAGTAGCTCCAAAGGGGAGCTTAGCAAAGAGCAGAAAACTGGGAAGAAAGATGCCAATTGTAAACAACAGAGTATTAAACAAACTAATCTGTAACCATAACCTTAAGCCAACCAAGGGAAAGGGCAACTGAAGGGCAGTAACAGAAAACAACCATCAGTCCCAAAAAGGGCTGAGAGCAATGTAAAAGTCTTCCTGCTGCCTGCATCCATCTCTCTCACTGGCACTTCCTCCTGCCCTGCAGCCTCACAGAGCCCATGTGATGAGCCCCAGGCTGGTGAGGGCTCAGCCTCCCTGCCCCACATGGAGACTATCTGCAGGAGTCCTGGGGCATGCTTAGTAAAATCACTGTTGTTTTATTCAAGAGCCTTCAGAGAAGAGAACACAATGGTTACTGATAAAACAGCAATTTTGTGCTCCAACAACAATTCATCAGTGAAGTGGTGAATTGGCACTGTATTGCTGTGGATCAGACAAAGCCCACAGATCTGCCTGCGAAGCATTCCCAGCCTCTCACCTTTCAGCACAATTCACCTTTTGGGACCCTGCATGCCAGGTCTGTCCTGCACAGCTGGGGGACCGCAGCACAACTGGGGGACCGCAGCACAGCCATGGCTGCAGAGGGGGCATGAGAGGCCTTTTTCAGTGGCTGTGGCTCAGTGCCACTCTCCCTGCTGCTCTGCACACCCTGGACCTGCTGCCCAAAGGTAGGGCTCACCCAGGCCTGAGCTCAGCCTTCACTATGGGCCTTGCAGCCTGGCCCTCCCTGGCCTCTTCCCTCAGTGAAAGGCTCTCACTGGCAGCAGCACCTGGATGGTCCCTCGTCTGTGCAGGCAGCTTTTCCCCAAAGCAGTGTGTGCTCTTGCTCAGCACTTGCTCTGGCAGCACCCAGGAGATCCAAAGATGACCAGTGCTCCCTCAAGCCAGGGCTGACATGCAGTTCACTCGTGTGACCTCCCTAAAATTGCCATTATTATATTCACAGAATGGGTCAGGTTGGAAGGGACCATGGTGGGCCATTTGGTCCAAGCTCCCTGCTCCAGCAAGGTCACCTTAGGGCACATGGCACAGGACTGCATGCAGACATCCCATGTACTCCATTCTCTGACCTCTTCAGTGCCCTTCAGAAACTGGGATGTGCCTGTGGCATGGGGCTGTGCCCAGGGTTGGACTGGCCCAGTCTTACCCACAGGCTTTGCTGGGCATCAGTCCCTGTGCCTGCTTCAAAGTGCTCCTGTAAGCCAAGCTCATTGTTAGTACTGAGGTGATGCCAAAGCTGGTACAGAGGCACCAGCTGATTCTACTGCAGGAAAGCAGGGCCCTTCTCCATGTGTCCATTGAGATGAGGGAGAAAGCCCTCTCACTCCACTGAGAAAATTTCACGTCATCATATAGAACTGTTAAAAGTAAAAAAGACAAGACTATAAAAGGATTTCCACCAGTAAGCAACATTCACTTTCCCTGTGATATCTTAAGACAAGTTTCTAACTTGAAATTGGAAAACTGCACCCAACATGTACAGTAATGAGTAACTCCGGAGTTTGGCTGTGTGCTTATGCCCTGCACAATAGGGAACCTAGTGCTGAAATAAACAGTTGCACCGAAATTGTATTTCTAGACTTTAGAAATCAAACCTCATGTAATTTGCTACAGCTGGACACCACCTGCAGAGTACTGTTTAAGTACTCTGAACATTACACACTTATCTTTTAAATATTGATAACGCCATTTTTCATTTATGTGACACGAAGTCCCACAGGGAATAATTATGCTAATAAACCTTAATGATTCTTGCAAATAAATGATCAAACAAAATTGCTACTGTTGATTTATATTAATGGATGCCTTTAGGAGGAGATTTGTCAGGATGTGCTGCTTCTTGAATCCCAATTCATCTTATTTAGCAGAAGAATGTACATAGTTTGTAAAACAGATTAAGTGTTTAAAATATAATGTGTTCATGCAGTTTCTGCAGTTCATAACATTCAGGCACTATTATCCTGCCTTATGGCAAATCTGCATTAAATGGCTCCTTTGTATACAACTTTCCTCAGTCCTCTTCCCTCCCTCCTTTTGTCCCTTGTGGCTAAAAATGTTCTCCTTTGGACGATCTCTAACTTAACCTTCCTGTCACTCATGCAACAATCAGGGATCACTTTCCTGTCCTAACAGAAGAACTGCTGCTGTTGAATAACTTGAATTCTGCTATGATGAGTCTAGAAACATTCCTGGTGCTTTAATAAGGGCACACCACGTGAAGGTGGTGACCTACAGAATCTTATAGGACATGTTGAAATGAGCAGTTTCTACTCTTCTGCTACTGTTGGATGTGCTGGAAATTCTCACTCTCAACCACCCACACTTTTGAAATTTTAACCAAGTTCATTTGGAAAACATCTTACATGGGCTTTCCTTTTAGATAATATAAATGTATGAAAGCAATACCAACATGCTTCTTTTACTCCTGAATATAGGGCAGGGTGTATTTTAAAAATGTCACAAGAGAGGAAGCTCAGCAAACAACAGGAGAAGGAACTTCGAGTTTATGAATTTAAACTTTAGTGGTGCAAGAAGAGAATAAACACATGCTTTGTCTATGAGCAAAACCCAGGACATGAGTGCAAGGTGGTAGTGGGTGAGGGTTGGGCCCAGATACGTGCTTGCTCTGCCTCTGCAATACTCAGTGCCCAGTGGTGAGAATCCTACAAATTGGCTTAACTCTTTGCTTTAACAACTTGGTTAATTTGATTGAGTCCAGTGGGATAATAGCAGAAGGATAGTACAGGATATTTTTGCCTTTGAGGCAAATAATATGGTTAACTACTTAGTAATTTGCTGAGAATTCCACCCATACAGAACTTTTTCAGTTTTTTTTTCCCACTTTTTACCTCTTCCTGCTTGCCCAAAAGTTCAGTTTCAAAGAAAAGCTAAGCAGCCTACTATGCAAACATTTCTATCTCTCATGATGCAACTGGTTCCCACAAAACATGACACTGCATCCACAACAGGTTGGTATTTCAAAGTGTTGCCATTAATAGATTTTACTCCTGACTGAACAATAAAATCATGAAATCCAGCTGAAATGTGGCACTAATTCACTCCATTCACAAGGAAACCAATAACTGCAGCAGAGAGATGAAGGTCCCTAATAATGCTCTAGAATGAGCTGGCGGTTTAAATTATTCTTCAAAGAGCAACATTCCTCAAAAGCCCATCAGGTAAAGCAAACTTGCAGACCCTGAAAGCAATGCAAGTTTAAAACACTGAAGGGCTGCAATACTCAGATTATTTTTCTTACTCTTTGCGGACTGATAATGCTCAGGTTTGTCAATTCTACTTTAAATGTTGCTATGAAAGTCTTTTTTTCCTCGATTCAGAGCCACAATCCTGCACATGATGGAGTTTGCCAGGCCTGCATTTCTGTTAAACAATAAGAAACTTGGTCTCATTCTGTTCATCCCTTGCATATGGATTCTTTAATAGCTCTCCAAACAACTAGCAGGGGAACATTTTCAAATAGGTAATTACCTTTTGTATGTGACAAAAGCAAAGAGACATAGCAATTAGTAGGATTGGACACAGACTGAGGAATAAGTAACCTGAATTCTGTCTTTGTCTGTAATTTGCTTCAAGGCATCCACAAAACTATTTTCTCTTGCTGCCTTTTTGCATGCCTGCAACAATGCTTGTCATTACTTACACAGGAGGTGCTCACAGGGATTAGCACATTCATACCTTCCTGCACCTGAGTGAGAACATCCTCACCTCCTAAAGGCCATCCCTGTGCCTCCAGCACTCACATCTCCACAGAAGTCACTGCCATCAGCATCTCTGCTCATTGCAAACCCTACAGCAGTGCTGGTCTGGGCTCTGACTGATAGCGGCTTTCTAAGAACAGGTGATGGCCCATCTTGCCCAGAGGTCCCTGCCAGTTTGGGCTCTCAGGGACATTCAGAGCACCAAGATTCCAGCCACAAAGTGCTTTGCTGAAAATCAGGAGCCCCAGTCCTACCCCAAGGTACCTGTGCCTACATTTTTCTAACAGTAAAATGGGACTCAGCCATGTACATTCAGTGCACAGAACACACAGCCCTTGCAGATGTGTGTTGGTAACCAATCCCGGCTTCCAGCACTGAGGGAGTGCTGATGTGATATGGTGAGGAGTGACCAGGAGCTCAGTAAAAAGCTTCCACTGTGCTTTGAAGTCAACAGGATTTTGCCATTTGCTTTAAAACAGGGCCATGATCTCACTCCCTGTTTTATGCATGTCACTTCTTGCTTAAAAAAAGAAAATAAAAAAACTACTTCCCCAATAGCACATTTTGCTTTAGCCTGTAAATAACAGTTTCCTGACCCCATATGTATTCAGACACATATAAGAGAGATACAACTGTAGGTTAAGAACCTCCTTTTAGTGTTTTCAGAGGTATTATATCTCTACCCTCTTTCTTGTCTCTGTTACCTGGTTAGTATTTTCTTCTCATCCCACAGGTGTTTGCTCTCCAAAGTATCCTAATTCCCAGCCTCAACCTTTCTTTTGTTGTGAGGCATTTTTCAGGCCTTGCCTCATTTCATTTACATGTGAGTATTATTACTGCTATTCCTCTCCCTGGGGTAACAACTCTGTCAGTAGGTTTGGAATGACATCTCTCATGTTTCTCCAAGATCCAAGAGCTCTGTTGGGACCTGATTTCTGCAAACTGAAGAAGCAAAAAGGGTTATTAACACAGTATCTGTGTTAAATGAGACTTTCCCATCCCTACTCCAACACAGAAACTTTTCACTGCTTGCATTTGTTTGGCCATGGGTGTTGATCTGAGATAATTTTTGGAATGATCACTTAGAACCTCAAAAAAGCATTTGAGGTCCAGCAGAGTAAATGCTCTAAATCAGTTTGTCTCTTTTATGCTGCCATTTCTACTATAGATTTTTTTTTCTCCACCTTGGAATGGTGCTAAAACCTCTATCAGTTTAGAAGAAGAGCAGTCACTCCTGAACTGCCTCTCCTCTGTTTTGCAGGTTGTTTTAATTTGTGGTGGTCAGGTGAATCCCTCTGCACATGATTTCTAGTTGCTTGTTATTTATTTGAAATGCAGTCACTTATTCTCACACCACCTGGCCAGACATGTCTGCTTTTATATACTGTAGATGTTCTAACTGAAGACACTTGATCCTTAACAGTTCATGCACTTCAGTTAAAATTTATTTATATTTTGTTTACAATTAGATAATGAAATACCCACTTAAACTTTTTTTATGCATGTAAACTGAGATTCCAAATGGATGCCACTATCAGTTTGTTAGGAATTCATACACATTCCTTAGTGCTTATACAGTGGATTCATTCTGGTTTAATACTCACTCCTTTTTATCCTGTGTGTTCTAAATAATTCATGTTTATTGATTACGACTTACAAGTACCACTGCACCAGGACTCTTCACTGGCAGCTGCATAAAACCAAGTTACCATTATCTAGACTGCAAGATTCACTTCCTGAATATTTTCCTCTTTTTAAAAGTGACTTGAACAATTCATTCTCACCTACTTGCTATGCAAAGTACCAGTTTCCTGAAGGACTATACATTTTTATTTTATATCTAGTTGGGAGAGCTTTCTTCTTTGGAATTTTAATGTTTTGCTATTCAATATTTGAAAAGATGATTCTCTTTGCCTTCCAGGCAGTGAATCCCCACCTTGCCTGGCTCCCCAGGTGGCTCAGCAACTCATGGCAAAGCATCCTGAGTCTGCATGCAGCCTAGGATGGGAAAGGTGTAAAAGGGAGTCCCCCCTGCACAAATACTTCTCTGGACACCTTGGGCTTGAGGACACAAGCCTGAGGCCTTGTAGCAGCTTGTACCCAACTGAAAGCAAGAAAACAACCACCAGTATTCAAATGGTGCCTTCAAAATGGGATGTGGAAATGTAGAGTATGAAGTGAGATGTATCTTAAATAATATATAATTCTAAGTAGCCAATAGTGTTAGATGTAGTAGATCCACCCCCCATGCCCTCAACTGCATCAAATGGAGAATTTCTCCTTTTCCTCAACAAACAGTGAAAAAAAAATCGAGATCTTTTTTTAATCCCCAAATGTATGAACCCTCCCTAAATATTGATTTTCTGGCCTGTCCTAGTCAGTGCTAAATGAATGTTAAGGTCATATATACAGGCTCTACTAAGCTGTATTTTATCTCAGATTTGAACAGTCTAAACTGATCTGAGTAAAGCCAGAAATAAATCCTAGACATTTGTTCACACTTATTTTCTAATATTGCCAAAAATGTATAATTCAGCAACAAAACAGGCAGAGCTTACAAGCAACTGATATAATAATAATAATAATGCTAAACATAAGCTTAGTCATGTCATACTGTAAGGCAAAGCTCTGTAATGAGCTCATAATGAGCAATGGCAGAAACATTAAAAATAGACAAGAATAACAATACCAGTACACAACAAATACCAAGCCACACATTCTGGTGTCATCTCTACCTACCACCCAGAGACATTTACTGTGAATTCTTGTTATGCTCTGCAGATGTAATTTATACAAAGTTTTGAAGCTGTTCTAGTTGATAATCATCTAAGTGTAAGGAGATGTAGTAATTAAGATGCTTAAACATAAAGCCATGAAATAACATGACATTCACGACACGCACCCAGACTTTTCTGTAGGTCTCTTCCACGTACTTTTTTTATTGTTGATATCCTGGAAACAGTGACATTTTTTAAATAGGTCAAGTAAGTTTTAACCTTAATAAATTAGAGAATTAACATATTTATAGCGTTCCATAATGTTGTTCAGGTGGAGGAGCTATCTCTCATCCCCCTTTCAGGACTGACACAGGAGGGGTATCCCCAGGGCACATTTTTGGCATGTGTTGTGCAGGGAGTGAAAGCCCCACTGTACAAACACCGATTTACCAGGGGACAGAGAGAGGAAATGAGCTTTTGCACCTGTTTGCATCATCTTGGCCTGGGGAGGGCTCTGCTAGTGAGACAAAGCAGAACTTGAAATGATGCATCTGCAGCAGAACCCCATTCCTGCACAGCACCCTCGACACCCGCAGCTGTTTGGTGACCTGCACTTTGTTGGTTGACCTGGGCTCACACTTGGTAACAACCTGCTTTTCTCACAGTAGCATCACATGCCCTTAGAGGCACTTGTCCTTCAGGGATCTGAGAGCAGAGCCCTGCCCTGAGTACAGCTCTCTGAAGGCAGGTCTGCCTGAAGATGACCAAAGTCATTATTTTCCTATACAGTGTATTTTTAAAAGATAAGTTTTAAAGTGCTAAAGTGTTAAAATACACTAAAATAAACCCTAGGCCTTGGCTGAATTTAAGTTTGCTGTACCCTGCTCTTCCTTAAACAGAAGTGCCTTGTTTCCCTGGACAAGTTTCTGTATGACTCACCATTTCCTTAACTTCAGCCTCACATCCATGAATGCACCAAGGCTATTGAATATTTATCAGATTTTCGACATTTTTTTCCCCCCGAAAGATTTGCATTTAAATAAATAACAACAAAAGAGAGAGCTGAAAAGAGTCTTCTAGAACTCCCCCACATCACCTCTTTCAACTTTTGTACCATCATTGCAAGTCATTGTCTATCAAATCTTCCCAGGCAGACAGAGAATATATCACTGTAGCAAAAGCCAAGATGCAGTTTAGGAACAATAACTGCATGCTATTACATGACTTTACAACATGCATATTGTTATGATATTTGTAGATTTTTTTATTGCTATTATTAAATCTTCTACAATATTTGGTTAGTCCCTCATTGAAACTAATGCTGAATTTGCTGCTTACAACTTCTTTAGTATTTTATGTGATATCTTTCCCTAGAGGAGGCTCTACTGGAAAATGTATTTATCTTCCTTTAGTTCATTTAAAATTAGCTTCCTCAGCATAATCTTTTTCTATCCTCTCCCTGGGTGACAGCCACTCTTCACACGAGAGAGTCTTCTGGCAGCATTCCCTCCTCTTTTTGGTACAAATGCCACCATTGAGGACCTGCCACTCTCTTTGGTGCCAACAGAAACGAGATGTTTGTGCTGGACTGGCTCCAACAAGGGTGAAAAATCAGAGCTTCTGCATGTTCCTGCAAGTAACAAGAACAGAGTACCAAGATCTCACCTGCCTACTCTTTGCAGAGGCTTTCCCTTTCCCACAGGCACCCCTGCACCAGCCACAGCCACAGAGCACAGACATGGAACCTTGTGCTGCTGATGGAAATGGCTGCTCAGGACACACACAGTTGTGGGGAAAAGCTCTGAATCTGTTTTCCCTTCACCACCACTCAGCAATGCAGAGAAAGGGAAGGGGGGAAAAAAGCACCATGAGGAAGCTCAGCAACCTCCAGACCATCATACTGCATCCCTTCTGGTGGTGAGTGCCAATGCTGAGGGTTTCCACTTTACATGTTCACTAGAATGAATCTGTACCTTTCTAAACTCCGGGTAATATCCTGTCCTGAGGAACAGCATCTTCTCATTCTAAATCCGCTTTAACGATCCCGCCCACCCCATTCCACCGAGACTGCTCAGAGGGAAGAGACTCTAATCTATTTAGCTTCACGGAGGGTTTCTCTATGACACGTGCTCCCCTAATAGACCATTTATCAGGATGAAGGGTGATCCCCGGAGAGTGCAGACAGCAGGACTGGCCTAGCCTGAGTGACAGTCTGTCCAGCAGAGACTGACTTTAATGAAGCACAGAATAAACAGGAAGATTAAGAGAGTGCAAAAATCAGTGACAAGTTTTGAGTCCACCTGGGCAGCTTTCTGTGCAGCACAGATCTGTCACTGAGTTATAAATGTTATGTATCTGTTTGGTTGCTAAGGATCAACTATTGCACACAGAAATCCTGCACACATTACAAGAAAAAGCTTTCCCCTCGATTCTCACCCAAAAAAGGTAACTGCTTTAAACCCAGAAACATGAGAGGGTGGGCTGGACTCTGGTGGTTGCCTGGTCTGACCCCCTGCTCAGAGCTGTGCCAGTTTCCAGCACATTGCTCAGGGCTTTTCCAAGTAATTCATTTTCAGTTGCCAACCTTTTGTAGATATTCACCATGGAGTTCCTCTGTGTAGTGCCAGTGTGGCTATATTGTATGGGATCCATCTCGGCAAAGTTCAGAGAGCAGCATCTCCCAAATCCTGTTGCTGCCAATGGACAGAAGGCAGGTGTGGCTGCCAGTTAGAAACATCTCTCCCTCGGGGCGAGATCATGTAGCAGCCCTCTGGACTGGCTGCTAATGGGAAGAGATCAGCTCAGACACAGACATCTCTGGACAATGATTTTCACCCACAAACATCAGGCATGTTACCCTGAGGTACAGCCAAGGCTCGTTCTTCATTGTGACAGGTGAGACTCCTACTCCAGACATCTCTGCATCTTTATTTCTTTCTATCTGCATTCAGAGATTCATAAATGGAGGTTGAGGCTATGAATGGAGAGTAGTTTTACACCAAGTGATAATGAGCCTCAAATGTGGAAAGGATCCTCACAACACCTCACAGCTAGAAAAGCCTGACTACGGTGTATACATCTACTACCAGCAAGTAAGACTCATGTTAAATCTTTCCCTGGACAATCTGCTGAATGTAAAGCAAAGAAACCAATCATTCTTCTTTCTGCCGAAGCTAGCATTGAGGAGCACACAGAATACTGGCAAAATATATATACTCCCAAAGATATACTACACTCCAAAAAAAAATGGAGTTTCATCTCTAGATTCTAGAGCAGAATTAAGTCAGTATTAAGTATTTCCAAACAGTTTTGCTTATGCAGGTCAGACAAACTACCAAAACAAAGAGCAGAGGTTTCCAAACAGAATACACACTCTTGCTGCCCAAGCTCAGGAGCACCTGTAGTTTTTGGCACAAATGGCTATGTAAAATCAGCTTTATGGATGCAATTCTGTCCCTGCAGTTTATTTCCCTGTAACAAACCTGGTTTGTCTGCTCCACTGCAGACTTGTGTGTGTTTTTTCTTTAAAGCATCTCACATAAGGTCCTTCTGTGGGCACAGGAGGATGTGAAACAAGCTGGCTGTGAAACAAGCCACCCCAGAAGGGCAGGGTGGGTGTTCCAGGATCCTGCTCTGCAGTTGTACCCAGCCAACAGATGATGGCACCAGAATTCAGTGTGTACACGAGCACTGCTCCACAACTGCACTCGGACAAATCCGTCAAAACAATGCGCTGAAATTCAGCTAATTTAACCTGCATGAAAGAGACATAACTAAGCAGAGGCTGGAACGCGCCTTTTGCAATTAACCATCACCTTTCCCCCACGTCTCCACAAAGATTTTGCCTTTCCAAGTGTGCAGGGTCAGAGCGCCTTCTGAGGGGCACTGTGGACAGACACCCTGTCACTGCAGTGCTCCAACTCAGCCTTTGCTAATCTGGTGGTATATCCAGCACTAAGCATGCTCTTTAAAGCACAGGCTAAGGGCAGGATCAGGTGCACAATCAAAAATGTGAAGCTCAGGAAGGTACTTCCAAATGCATCAATAATTTGGCTGTTGGAAGTCACAAATGTGCTTCCCCCATCACTGATAGTTCCGTTAGTTTCTTCAGTCTTTCTTAATCGCTCTGGTTTAAACACCATCAGTTTTGGCTAGCACTTGAAAAACCATCTGGTATATAAATATTCATAAATTAATTTATGGGAAATATAGTCTCCTTTCACTGCCTCTCAGGTAAACGTGCAGTTTTAAAGTAGCAGGAGCTGTATATAGGATCTAAGATTTGTGAACCTTAGTAATAGTGTTTCTAATGATTACACCTTAGAGCAGGAAGGAGGAAGTTGTTAAATAATTAAAGAACGAAAAACAATCACTTTGGTGGTTAACAATTTACTGGGTTTAGTCCTTGCAGAGGTTTAATGGAAGCGATGCTGTTTAATCTATGAAAAGTGTTTTCTGTTGGCCATATGTTACAGAGCCATCATGAAAACTGCAATTTACTATTGGAATGGGCCTCAAAGCCATGGTGTCCCAGCACCCTGTCCTGGAACCAATGATCAGGTCAGCATTTAGCTCATGGTATTAAGCTCTGACATGTCTCAAGCAAGACAAAGAGGTAATTAATTCTGAAAGGCCCAAACCCCAACAGCTACACTTGTTACAAATATAATTAGTAGGTTGAATTCTGCAGTCCAAAATAATGCCAGTGGCTACACAGATTTAAAGGGTACCACTCACTGATATTTCACAACAGGTATTTAAAACTAAAAAATACGACACAAAGTTCAATTACGGAATATAAAGAGTAAAACGTTTTTGACACCTAACATATTCATATGTTCCTGTTGCCAAAATGACTGCATTGAAATCTGAAAGCTTAAAACTGCATCTTCTGTGTTCACAGATCACTGTGAAAGCAATTTCTATACCCTGTCCATTTATTCCTTCTAGCTCATTCATTTACTGATAGGACTGTCATTTTTTGACAGACAGTAATGAAGGTATTAGTAGCTGGTTTACCCTGCTTTGTACATATTATATACCTTTCCTCATTAAAGAATATTTTGACACATTATAACAAGACAACATTATTCTTTATGCTTGATGCACAGGTAGCATCTTTATACTGGTATGTGCCTGTTAAAAAAGAGCGAAGATTTTTATTATTAGAAACTGTGCACTCTCTGCTTTTAAGGTATGTCAGGAAAAGGCTTGAGATGAGACATCAAAATCCTGCTATTCAAATATGTAAATACGATTTTTACACCATTGAAAATAATAATAAGATTCAAAACCTACCTTCATTCTTCATGCAAAGTATGTTGTAGGGAATTTTTTTTTTTCAAAGTTATCTGTGCTGTTCCAAAGTAAATCTTCTGTTTATCTGACTGATGCTTCTCTCTGTATTTTCAGTATTACAACTCAGTCACTTGCTCAGGAAAAGCTTTGTAAATGAAAACATTGGGCTAATTTTAGACAGTTGCTTATTCTATGTATTGCAGACTTTGATCCAATAAAATCCTTCCTTTCTCCCATCTTCCCCCTCCAATTTTGTACAGGACTTTTTGTTACCTAGGCAAGAAAAAAGTATACCATATTTATACCATGTACACTGGGTTGGGTTTCTGCATGCAGCTGTAGCAGAAGTGAAAAATGACAATGAAGGTTGGAATTAAAAGGCCAAAGTTGCACAGTTAAAAGAGCAGTGTGTGATTTCTGGTTCCCTAAGCAGCTGAAATAACAAGTCAGGACAGACTAGAATGGATTTGGTTCAGATGAAGCATTTTACACCTTTTCATTGCATTACTGTTTTTTCTCACGGGACCACTGGATCGGTTACTAAATTACCAAAGTCTATCCCATCCCTGTCAACATCTGAGTGATTAAATACCACTTGATCCCAAAAAGGCAGCTTTGACTGATGAGAAAGCAGCCTGCCAGCCTCACACACAGGCTGTAAAAGCAAATATCATGGAATCATAGAATGGTTTGGGCTGGAAGGGACCTTAGAGATCACCTCGCTCCAATGCCCCTGCCAGGGACAGGGACACCTTCCATTAGACCAGGTTTCTCCAAGCTCCACCAACCTGGCCTGTGGCAGTGGAAAATTTTGGAAGGCTTGGACTGCCCAGGCACAGCTTTACCAGCCATTGTACGTGGGCTATTTTGAGTTAACTCATGTGCAACTCCAAGGCTGGCATCCTGAACTGCCTGCACTGTAGATGAACCAAGGCAGGTAAGAGTGGTTCAGAGGGAACCTCGATCAGACATCAGGTTAAAACCTATTACCACATCCATTTACATAATTTGCAGAACAAAGGCCCTGGAAATTACTCATCCCTGAAGCAATACAATACCCACCCAATACCTGGATAACCCCTCCAGGAAAAAAAAAAAACAGTCAGCAAAGCCATGGTTCCAGCTAATGTGTATCAGAAGAGGGACTGAAGGGGCAGGGGAGGGCCTGGGACTGGTAGTAAAGCACCAAAAGTATAAAGGGAATGAATTTCTCCACTCCTAGAACATCAGTCAATGATGAGGGGATAGGGAAGCTGAAAATCCCAGGAGTTTCAGGAAGCCATGCGACCTTACTGGCCACATAACAAAAAAATGTCTTTTGTTTTAAAGAAAGGTATGAGGATTATAGTGCTGTATCTGTCTTTGGGCATCTTTTGATTCAAAACCAAAATACCGTGCTCTGTTCTTCTGGGACAAGTGTATGTGTGTTCATGTATCTGTGTATTTTAGCAATTTATAGAGAACTAATCCAGTGGTGTGATGAGAAATACACATTACATTTAAATGAGCAAAGGGAATAACAAAGAAAACAGATAAATCCCATTACAGGTGTCTGTGAGGAAGAGAATACTGATGTGAAGCTCCAGTTTGAGAATTTTAACAGCTGTCAACATTAAAATACCCCAGTGGGAATTAGAAGAGTAAAGCCTTTAACAAATCTTGCAGGTTACTGATGTTTGGCCTGTGCATCCACAGAGGGTTGAAATTAATGGAGCAAGGTTTAAACTCAGTCAATGGTTTAAGATAATTTTGTGTACTGGTAAAACTTACCTTCATCATCCAGAATGAACGCCTCCCTTTTTCTAAGAGAAATCCAGTAAATGTAGCATCTTTAACCTTCTGAATGTTCAGACCAATAAATACAACCAGAGGACTAAAAGTTCTGCCTTGCTCTTAAATTCAGCACAAGCAAGGTTTCAATTGTAAGCTACTGGCAGCTTTAGTTACAACAAACAGGGTGAGGTGGGTTCAGTAACAGAGCACACAAAAATCTTCTACGAACTTAATTTCTGTTCATTAGGAAAAAATTTTAGACCCTTCTTAAGAAAGAAATATTTGCCTTTTTTACAGAAATTCTCCCCACTGCTATGAAAGGTGCTGTCCTACCTTCATAAAAGTGCTCTCCAAAGGTCCAGAATTATGGGCAAACAACTATGGGGCTTTCTGCACCTTTCAAACAGAAAATAAATATTACAGGGCCCAAACTACATTAGGATTTGGCTTTCATGATTCAGAAATGCTTGAATTTTAATGCTTGGTTAACTTAATTTGAAATTGTAGACGTGATTCTCAAAACTTCTGTAAATAATGGACAGTTTAGATTGGGAGTTTCCATCTGCTCTGGTAACAAAGAATTTTCTTTCTAGTCACCTGGTAAAAAGGATTCTGATATTCTGTTCTCCTTGCATACATTGATTTATCCAGGTAACCTAAAATCAGGAAATAATTACAGGTTCTGCAAACCATTAGAATTCTTACTTCAGAAAAAACTGAGCTCCTCTTATGGCTCACTTGTCCTTGAAAGAAAAATTATAGAAATAATCCTAAAAAGAAAATCCTAAAAAAAAGTGTTTTAAAACAGAAGATGTTACTGTGTTTGTAAGAAAAGGAAAGAGCAGCTTCAGCTTTCCATGACAAAGGTGAGAAACTACTCTACTAGTAAAGTCAAGCTTGTTAATTGTTATTTTGAAGGTTATTCACAACAACTGAAAACACAAAGCAATTTTCAATCATTTGCAATACAGGGAATGTCCAAAACACACGTCCAGACACATGGTAAGAAACCAAGTATTTACATCATCCAAATGAAAGGTAATTTGCACACACACAAAATCTCACATTTGAATCCAGAAATATCAGTGTTGTAAACTGGTATTTAAAACCTAGCATGTTTAAAATATCATAGAACTTTTGTAAAATAACATGTCCTTCCATTTGTCAGCCATCTAAGTGAGCAAGAAGGATTGTATCCAAGAGACTCTGCCACCTCTTGCAATGAAATGTAAACTATGGTTAAAACCAGTTTTTTAGCTAACTACACTGCAACACAATAGTATTTGGCTAAGCCTGCAGCCATCCAGGGGTTATTAACCCTTTGCTAGTAAATGTAACCTTTAAATTCACTTCTTGCAGGCCGAGGAAAGCAGAAAAGGAAGCACTGGATGGAAAATCTAAAGTGAACAGAGCACTAATTTCTGAACTGAGTCCAGCCTGTAGAGTGGCCCAGGGAGCACATGCTGCTCATCCCAAAGCTGTCTGAAGGTGAGGCAGAAACTGCTCCTGCAGCACTAACTCAGCAGTTGCCCTGGGGGAACCTGCTGAAGTACAGACTGCAGGGGATGGTTTGCATCATGTGCTTTTCAGGATGCTGCTGGAGAAGGGAGGCAGTTACAGGCACATTTGAAAGGACCTGACTCCAATTACGGAATAAACGTGCATTAGAGGCTTTTAAAATTTAATTTGGATATCAAATTACATCTTATTTCTCTTTCCTTAACAAACAATAACAAAAAGCTTATGACCTAATATTAAGCTTCTTTAAAACATAGTACAACATCTATTACTCAGCATCTATATTGGACTAACAACCTGAAAATACCACCCAATGAGGTCTTGTTGTACAGATATATGACACAACCCTTACCCTAAAGTTTGTAGTTTGTATGTCATAAAGTCTAATTACAGTATGAGCATAAAACAGAAGCCCTCCCACAAGTGGCAGGAACCCGAAAAATCAAGATAATTACAACCCTAGCTCATCCTGATTTTTGAGGCTATTTTTAGAACAGCATAGGCTGATGTACTCTGAGCTTTTTTTATATTTGCATTAAGTCCTCTGTGATTCCTCCTCTGAAATGTGTGCATATGCTGAGTCCATGTGATATGCTACCACTGGCGCTTGTCATAAGAATTAAATCCTTCTCAAGCTTGTTTACAGCTCAGCACTTGTCATACTGCTCCCCTGAGCTTCATGGCTGGTTGGGTTTTTCCTTTCTCTTTGGCTTTGTGAAAGATTTAATTTCTTTTTTGTTTATGTGTGTACTTACACTTGCAGGTGCAGAAAAGAAAAAAAATGGCTGTACCCAGATGTTTTGAAGCTGCAGTTGCATACATACAGCTGAAATTAGAGGGGAAACTGTAGCACATAAAACCAACTTCCTCATGCAACATTCTATAGCATATTTAATAAACCTATCATGTTTCACTGACAAGAAGATTCTTGAAATTAAACGTAAGGAGACCAGAATGTTTCACAGTTGTTGTCTCTGCCCTTTTGCAAAGAGCTTTTTAAAGTCAAGGTGGCCCAATTACTCCCATTTTCAGTTTCACTAATATCTTCTTGCAGTGGTTACAGACTCAATCACCAGTACAGCTACTGCACACCAATCTGTCTTAGCTCATTACTGAGGTAGTTGAAGCTCAGAGAGTTTTATCCAGATTTTCACCCATCATTTGAGAACGATACTGTATTGTTAAAAACCCCCCAAACAACAGAAAAAAAACCCAAAGCAAACAATCCTCTTGCTTCTGTAGTAACAGGAGAACTCATTGTCTGGATTGCCTGCAGGGACTCCAGTTCTAATCTCTCATATCACATCTAGTTAAGCCTGTCTGTTTCACAACTGTGGCAGGTTAACCCTGCAATTCATTTATCGCACCACACTCGGGAACAGTCCATAAAAGGGTGAAAATACTGATGAGCTCTGGTTTCACTGGCAGCTACCTTAGCCATCCATCTACACACAGGGCAAAGGCTTGTGTGCTTCACCTGAGCAGCAGGTGCAGGCAGAGCCTTTCCCAGTCACTGGAAGGGCTGTTAATGTCTTTGTTCCAGCTCAGCACTGCATGGGGAACCTTTCCTTAGATATGCTTATGTTCCCAGTCCATTCAGTTTATTCACACGACTGTGTGTGGAACAAAAGAATTCTTCTGTGAACTTTCTTTGATCAACTTTACCTTTTAACTTTTCTAGTCAGGCACAATTTGCAACACAAAACTTGCTGACGATGGGAATAACTTAAAATATAAGCATCCGATGCAGAACCCACTGGAATTTCAAAGGACACTCTTGTGAAACCTAAACAGATGAATCTGCTTTTTTTTTTTCAGCTGTTTTCAGCTTCAGTAGCTTCCTCTAGAGCTTCCAGTGGGCACTGTGTTGAGGAGCCTGATCAATGGCTCTGTGACATGACCTCTACAGTCACAGTGTTCTGCCCGCTGCAGAGAAGACAATGTTTTCATTTTTAAACCCCTGCATTTGTTGGTTTTCCCTCGACTTCCAGCAAGATAAAGGTTTCCTGCTCTCTGCATGTTCATTTCAGCAGAGGAAATAGAAGAGAGCCTTAGTGCATAATATATGTGAGAAACAGAAAGGGCTTTTCACCTCCCCTGAGCCAGCTATGGCAATGGTACATAGTTTGTTTGATGGACAAGAACTATTCCTTGAGTTGAACTGAGTGAACTTCATCAATTATTGATCTTTACCTAATGGGTGTACATTATAATCAAAAAATATCAGTTTACAGTCAGATCAAATCTTTGTGAAGTGACTGATACCAGTGTGGTGAAGGCTGCACGGAATCACGTTTCTTGATAGAGATGCCTACTCTAATTTTCCAAACTCTCATTAACCAAGAGACTAGAAGTAGAAGCATTTTGCCTGTACAGATTGTATATTCCACTCACATGAGTAAAATTCCCATTTGCTGCTGCTCCTTATTGATCTTTTATTGCAATGAGGCATGTTGACAATCCAATGACACTCTGTTTGCTGCTTTGTGTTTCCTCTGGAGAGTCTGCTCAGAATTCCTACCAGCTTTAGCATCACCTATAAGGAAGAGAATACAGCTGTTATTGCAGGGAGTCAGTTCAGGGTGGGTATATTTTGCCCACTAATTAAGGATAAGCAAGAGATTGACCTTTAAAGCATTTTTTCATAGTTCCCTCTCCCTGTATGTTATGCAGGGTAACAAACATAAAAGAGATGTGATAAAGAAATTCTCATCAAAGTGCAAGTGCCTAAAATGTAGTTTTGAGTTATCAAATTGAGTTATCAAACAATACATTTTATTTACATGAAAAGAACCAACACCTTTGTAAGGACTCTGTAAACATATTCAATAAATACATTAATATAACCCACAAATTATGTAAGAAGACAAGATATATTTTTATTACTGCCGAAATACAAATGTTAAAAACTTTTAAGATTCCACTGCTCAACAGCAGGTAAAGCACTCTGTGATGGTTTGGAATCAGGAAAAGAGGTCCACTTTCATGCAGAATTCTTTTTGTTTCATTTTAGCAATGAATACACTTTCCCATATATAATAGTGTCTCTGAATCAACTGTGCTAGGGAGGGCCAGCTTTATGCTGGAGGGAGTACACAAGCCTAGCAACAGTTCTGAGAAGCACAGCTGTCCTGGACAGGAACACTTCCCAGAGCCCCCAGGGAGCCCTCCTGCCTCAGTGCACACCTCACCTGCTTTGATGGAGAGTGGAGATGAAATCCCAGCTCCCTCCATCGAGGAGCTCACCTACTCAGAAGCGTGCTTGGATGAGCAAGATGCTCTAATTCAAGTAGAATGGCAATTTTAGAACAATCTGTTCAGACAACTTTATGCTCCAATCAGCCTAAGGACTGTTACTGAACTCTATCCATTTTTAACACTGTTCTTTATTACTGTGTTCATGTACATCAGGGAAAATAAAACCAAGTTATGTTTTCATTGGAGCTGCCCATAAACAACTGTGTGTGTACAAGGAAAAGTAACAGGAATGCAGGAACAGTCCAATGTAGTTAAGGCTTCACCTGACTTCCTGTACTGCCACCACTTACCTATAAAGTTCAGTTTTATTAAAGTTTTCCTTTCAGGCTGAATTCTTCCTAATTACTTACAGTGTTGGCATTCATTTTGATGCCCTCCATTCTGTCCCAGGTTTACTTAGCAATGAGTTCATATATAAATAATTAAAAATTCAAGTGTGAGCAATGAATGTCTTCCTGGGTAGCCAACTGGTTTTCTACTTACTAAAATCCTACACAATAACATTTGGATTTTCAGAATTTGTATTAAAAATCAGTCTTCTGTAACTGCAGTGGGGTGCCCTTGTTGTGACGTGGTTGCTTAGATGAACCAAGTACACTGAATTTGCACAGAACTAAAAACATACATCACATGCATGCAAATTATAGAAGTTGTATTTTGACATTTAAGCCTTTACACTGAAGGATGTACAGGTCATACTGAAAAAAAAGGAGTTAATTAAAATAGACACAACAAGTAACATCTCTGGAGATGCAGCCACAGTAAGGAGAGCTTCCAAAGGAACCGATCCAACAGCTTCATTACTTGCAGCTGTTTGCTATACTGAAAGCTCAGTGTTTACTCCTCTTAGGGAAATGTTTTCCACTCCTGACAAAGTAGGAATTTGTTTACAATTCCCTACAGACCGTTCCAAAAGCTGTGTTTCTTAGGCTGTGGTTTCCCATTCAGCAGCAACTGAAGGGCCCAAACTGGCCGTGCTGCTTCCACTGGGGTTTTTCAGCCTGATAGCTCTGGGATTTAGCACAGCATAGATCTGAAAAAATTACTCTGAATTATGTTGTGTTCATCAATTCCCCAGTTTGAGAGAAAAGGCAGATTAAACAACTGAAGAGCACAAGACTATCTAGTGGAGAATTGAGGGGAGTTTTAAAACCCTGCAGGATGGGCAAAGAAATCACTATGAAAAGCCAAGGATGAACTTGAAGAATTACTCCAATATTCTAACTTGAATATGCTTTAGTTTTATGCCGTACTTTTACTCAGTTCATTACTTGTAGTTTCCATTGAAGGTTTGAAATTTAGCTTCCAGGCTCATCTTCCAAGCATCTTTTATCTTGTGGTTAAAACCTCTGGATACTGGGACATCATCCTTGCTAGTATTTTAAATACGCTAAGGGAAACAAAGCTTCCTCCCTTCCCTTTGCATTTATGTTTCATTTCACTAAATAAAACTGAGAAAATTTCTGGACAGAGCAGATTATGATACACACCCATCTACAAGTAACTTGCATTACTTTTGCTAGGAAAACTTCAGTATGTTCACTGTATGTTAAATACAGCTTGTGCTCTCATTTCCTTTCGCATCAACACTGCCTTCCAAGGAACCCAAAGGACAACAGATTTCTTTTATCAAATAAAAATAAGTTTTAGGATATTAAAAACTATGTTCTGCTTTAATAAGTTTGCCTTAGTAACTTCAAATCAATGTTAAGTACCAAGCAGGTCTATAAAACATGTAAGTTCTGTGCATTCAAGTCTCTTAAAACTAATTTGAAGAAACTTCATCATTTATTCTCCAGAAAGGCCAAGTCATTATCAGCCTTACAGCAGGAGATAACACAGCCTGCCTTGATATTTTTCTGCTGTGGCCCTTACCAGCCTGTGAACTCAGACAGAGGTCACTGCAGTGACAAGCTCTAGTTTAAAGGATGTTTCTTTGAAACTGTATTGCTAAGTGACCCTTCAGGAGAACTGACAGATCTTCACTATTTAGCAAAGATTAATAAAATGCCACTATTCAACACTAAGGCCCACCTTACTACACTAACACAAAACCAACATCCGTGCCATGAGCTGAGAGATTCTTTTTGGTACCATCAAGGAAGATCACAGAAGCACTCCTGTCTCCTCTGTAACTTGGTCTCAGGAGGGCATCCAGCATCTGTTATCTGGGAAAGAAAACACAGTGGAAAGTCAGACAAATAGAAAAAATGCTTCCCTAGCACAAACATGCTGCCTTGGGCTCCTTTTGGGAATTCTGAGCTCTATGGATATCTAAAGCCCTTGGCTATCTTTTGGAGCCATTAAACTTGTGCCTGACTGCTCTGGCTCCCCAAGTTGCAATTTTAGGAATCAGTCAAAAAGCTTCACTGTATCAGCTCTATAGAGCAGGATTCCCAACCTGTCCTGCACATTGTACATTACTTCATGATTAAAATTCGGAACTTACTGTTGCTTCTCCTCTGTAGAAGTGTCTTTTGCTTCTTCATTAGCCAACTACTTCAAAGCTGATTATACACAGTCATCAAGAGCAGGAGATATTCCAAGACAGAACAGATTGTGACAGGGAAAAGAAGCCGCTTAAATGGTATCTAACAAATACACAGGATTTCATTAAATATGCTGGGAAATGATATCATGTGCCATCAACTTGCTCACTCAAAGAAGTAGAGAAGTCTTTCCAAGAAGATTAAGTGGAAAGACAAATCTCATTTGAAAACCTGTGAAACCAGTACACCAAATCAAATCCTCATTTCAGGCAGCAAACACCTAGGTTATTCAAATATAGACAATTTAAAAAATATTAATTACTCAGGTTCCACTTCTACAGCATTAAAAGGCGGGGGGGAAAGGACTTTGCTACAATTGTACAATTGTAATTTCTTGCTATAATATCATGACAGGATCAAAATGAAAAAGTCACAAGAGGCTCTAATTAAGACCCACAGGTGACTTTCATTTAGTTAAAAGGATTAATTGTTAATTACACTATTTATGAGCCAAACACATGAAAGTTACATTTTCAAGGCCACCACACTGTCAGTATGAGACAACTTTCTTTATAAAGAAACCACCACATGCTATTACCCAGATTTTTGGAGAAAACAGCTCTTCTGAATTGAATGCCTAACACAGAGAACTTAGTGAACTAAAATATGAAATGCAGTTTATTTAAATTAGATTCATAACATAAGCAATTTAGGAATTTGGCTTAAAATGGCTTAAAAGACGTAGAATTGGTTGCTGACAAGTTACCATTGCTGAATATGGACTTCATCTTATTTTGCATTGTCTGATTACAGCCCACAGATGTAATTTGAGCATTTAATTCTCTTGATATGAAGATAAATTTGCCCAAAATAAAATGCAGATATACACAAAATCACAGTTATCCTTGTGGTTGTCAGAAAAACCTCAGCCTCTCTGATATAATGGTTTGAACAGTAAAGAAAAGCTCAGCATCAATAAACACATCACCTTTATAGCACCTTGCAAGCACAACAACATCTCTCTCAAATGAATTGTTTCACAGCTAAGCATTTTCTTTGTTTTTAAATCTTAGGTGCAAGAAGGAAACATCAACTTCATAAGGTTAATGTGGGTTAATGAAATGACTGAATGCAAAATTTTAATTAGTTGTCTCAGAGCTAGAACAGTGATCCAAAACTCAAAGGAACACGGCAAAGAACTTGTGCATAGTGTCTGGAAACTAATATGAAATACCAGTCAATGTACTTTCCCTTTTAGCACTGAATTCATGGACAAAAATTCAGAGTCAACATGATGCATAAAAACAATGTTCAAAGGCGATAACATGCTGGGCTTCATCAAAGAACTATGAACTGTCCTTTTGAACTACATTAAAACTGGATCAAATGTTCTATTAAAAGCAAAAATCATTTAATCATAAAATATACTTACCAATTATTTTCTTATTAGGGGCATATTAAGCATGCATTAAAAAACCACAGGATGAAACTAGAGAAAATGAGTTCACAAGCCTCAAAGATCAACACTCACGAAAACAAAGAGTCAGGTATAAAATAGGCCCTACACAAAAATTTCTAGGCAGACTGTAACAAAGGTGCTGTGACAGCCCACAGCCACAGTCTTTGGTGGAGTACTAGTGTACCTTAAAACATAAAAACCCCTGCTTCCTACATGCCAGCATATAAATAACAATGCTTAATGCCTGCAGAAAAGCTTTAAGATCTTTTATTTAAGGTTTTGCAGAATACAAGTGTTACCCGAGATTCTTTAGCCTGACCTTCAGTTTGATTCCTTCTAGCAGTAAAGCACTATCTCAGAAATGAGATTTAACACATACTGCCCAGGGTTCTTCTCTCTCTGCTCCAGGAAAAGTGGGCATAGTTGTATTATAAAAACTTGTTTAAAATGCATCACCCAATACAATACTCAGAATTCACTGTGTGCTACAACTGGGGTTTTCTTCTGGGTTTACTCATCCATTCTGTTTCAGAAAACCTGAAGCACAGGCCAGCCAAAGTGTCTCTACCAAACTGCACAAGGCAAACAGACCCTGGCTGCCCTTGAGGAAGATCCAAGTGCCTGAACACTCACTGACCATGAGCTAATAGTGACAGCAGTTTTCCATTAATGCAGACAGCATATGCACGGCACATGACTTCCTTAAAGAGCAGCACTATATAAACAACCAGCAATGATTAAAGCAAATATGGGAAAGCTGCTAAGATGAGGGGAAAGGGTGACTGTAGTATGGACACCAAGAATTAACTTCAGCAACTGTTTTGTGGTAAGGCAATGAAAACTGGAGGTAAAATGAGGTGGCACAGAATAAGAACTACTGATGGATGGATAGAAAAACATCTTTTAAATGACTTAGAAACAACAAACTGAATCATGTGCAGTTCGGTTCAAGCAACCCAAAATGTATTCAGTGTAATTTGATCCTCCAGAGTGGCTTCAACAAAAAGTATCAATTTAACCTATCTCTGAGAAACCTCCCAAATAACATGATAGAAATTTATCTCTGTACTTACGGATCTCCTGCAGTGTTTAGTCAGCACATCAGTTACTTCATATGGGGGGAAGAGTAAGCAATTTTAGTTTTACTCCTTCATAATAATACCACGCCAGTGTTCTCCTGATATACCTTCCTTGCTTATGTAAAGCTGATGCTCTTGCCAGAACAGTCTAGTTCTCTTTCACCTCTTCCTTCAGAAGGACCAACAGACATTAGTTTGTACCTAGCATGACCTTTTGCATAAGCATTCTCAACGTGGTTTGAAACAATTCACAAATTAAGTAACTGAGATGATACGGATATACTTCCCCCAAATATGCAGATTTTTAAATCTGAGTTTTATTTTCCAACTTTTCTCAGCAACTTGTGGCCCAGTCCTTCTGAATTCTTATTATTAAAATGGTAAATGTTTAAAAAATTTAATTGCATAATACAAGACAAATGTGAAGAATTAACAAGCAGGTATCATACAACTGGTTCCAGTTGAACTTAATCTTTTCCAACACCACATGTGAGAGCATTATTCAAAATCTATAATTTGCATGGAAGATGATCAATCAGATTTGAAAACACCACAGAGATTTCCCTGGGTTTAGGCACAGATGCACTCGGGAGCTCCCTCGGTAACACACACATCCAGTTCTGGAGCTGATCAAGTGCTCTGGGCTGTGTAACATAAAGCACCACACTGAGTAATCTTCCATGTGTAAAGGCATGAAGACATCAGAGTGGGTAATCAAACTGCTCCTTAATCATTTCTCTAAGATCTTGAAAGAACAAAAGAATAATGCAACTTATTGCACTCAGCTCTTTCATGTGTCTTGATATTTGAAGTTCCTAAAGCGGCAGATCTCGAGGAGCTGTGACTATGCAAACTGTCCACTTTCCTTTTTAAACATCTTCTATACCTGCATGGATGAAAATCAAGATGAAATTCAAAATTTAAATCATAGAACTCTTTAGAGTTTGAAGCAACTTTGAGATGTTGAGACTGATCTTATTTAGAGGCTCCAACAATGCACTGGATGGTCTCTGAATGTTAATTTAGCAGCTGAGCCCAGTTAACACAGGAGGACAGAGCAGATTTCAGCTGTAGGCTGATGGGCCAGAAAAATACCTGTAGAGTCTGGAAAGGTTAGCACATCATATCATAATCACAGCTTCAAAACATATTTATACATAGGCACTTGCTCATTTAATTCTATAGTAAACAAAACAAAAACCAACAAAAATTCCCAACCAAACATGTGTCTCAAATTCACAATATTGAAGTTACCTATTTTTGGGGAACTGGCAGTAAATCTTTTTTTTAAAATGGGAGAAGACTATGGCCAAAGTTTCAAGCTGAGCATAAAATTATGCACAAAGACAAATTTTTGTTGCAAATATTTACTCAAAAAGTAATAATTTACAGCAGTGCTTTAACAGCTGTCTAAAACATTTAACATTCATTAGAAACAAAACTGTAAGTCAAAAGCACATTCTGAATGTTTCAAATGGAGCAATAAAATCCTAAGAGCAAGCTACTGTTAACCATATGCATTCCTATATCTAGCTGCTAACCAGAAGACAAAAAAAATAAAATACCCAAAACCAAAGGCAAAAAACAAAAACTCCCAAAAAAACAAAACCAGCAGCCATCTTTCTGTACATAATTTAGACTACAAAAAGTCCTGAAACTGAACTGTACAATTCTACCTTATATGCCCTTGTGTCCTATTTTTAAGTTAGCCAGTAGCAGCTGTAAAACGGCAGAACACACACCAGGTGGTGTTTCCAGTTTGGGGGTTTCCTTATTTTTGCTTAAAACCATTTTTACATTAAACCATACTTTGGTGTGACTTACAGACCATTCCTATGGGTCTACAGCTAAGACTCATTAAACCAATGGTAAAAGTCTAAAAGCTACAGTACTTTCAGCATTATGTTCTACTTTACACAATTATGTTCTGTATTTCTGCACAGCCTGCACAGTGAAAACCCCACAAATATATATTTTTATTGTAATAATTCCACTTTCACTGAAAGTTTATTAAGGTAAGCTTACAGCCTGGCAGGATTATACCTGTACAGAGGTGCACAGATTCATATAGTTCTGTTTACATGCTTTTACAGACAGGAATGTGACACCAAGTCCCAAGGTTTATGTTTACCCAAATCATCAGCAGAACAATAACCATCACTACAGGTGCGCTCCAATTCAGCATCAGAAGGAAGTTCATACTCAATTCTACTGTTCAATGATATTCACTCTGAAGAATTTAAAAAAATACTTTCTGGGCGAACAAATCACCTTATCCAGGGCTAGTTAACTATAAAAAAATTAGAATTTATACCTCTTTTCAAATATCAATCTAATAATATATCACATCCAAGAGACAGGAAGGTATATTTGAATGTGTTACCTTCTGTAAGTTCAGTTAATTCATACATACACATACATGCTATCTCCATATGCAAAACTTCCCTTTGGTGTCTCTTTCTCTCCTCCCCTTCCCGCCCCTCCCCCCCCCCCCCGACTTTTTTAATATTTAGCATCCATAAGCACACTCATCAGGTGTCCCATGGCATTCCTACTGCTGTTTGTAACAATAATATTGACACAGTTTCAGCTTGCTTCGTTTTCATCTGTCTTGTTTACAGCTGTCTCCATTCTGTTGGGAGTGCTTTCTTTAGAACTCTCATCTGTTTGTTCAGCGAGCTGTCCAGCTTTCTTCGACGAAGGTGTGACGTTACCTTTCTGCAGGATCTCGGTAGCTTCATGCTCTAGCACCTCTGATGGAGTTAAGGGCTCCAGATGAATGCTGCCTTGCTCACTGATGTCAGAGCCCACAGACTCGGGGTCATCCCTCCTCCTGAAGAACTGCTCAAAGCTGACATCCTCACCCAACGTCAGCTTCAAGTCCCTCGCACTCAGTGCTGACAGAGCAGCTTCATCCAAGCCACGGACTTTAGTCTGCTCGCCCAAGAGAACGTCCTCGGAACTTTGGCACGTTTTCAACTCACTTTCACCACCAATACCTTTTTGTTTCTCATCTGCTGACTGTTCGTTATTGTCATCTGAATCACAACATGCTCTTTTCTCACGCAAAGAATTCTTCGAGCTGTTGCCAGGGAGTTCAAAAGGGGGAACATCTTCTGCATTTGACAGTGATAAGTCTTCTTCATTCTTTTCAACGGATGCAACGTTTTTAGTTTGATTTCTACTGCATTCTTTTGTTTCATCTGAAGAGTCATGCTCTTGTTTGCTGAAAAAACCAAACCACAAACCAAGTTATTATAGAGGAAATAAAGCAATACATGGCTGTACCCTGCAAAGTGACACTCAGGGTGGCATTGAGGATTTCCTACTTGGCTGTTGAGACATCCTTCAGTGGTGAAATCTTACTGGTCACTGAGGTAGTCATAAGAATCTTTTCATCCCATTACACTGATTTTTCATTCATAATAAGGAATGAACTCAATAGATAGGCCAAATTAGCAAATTACAAGCTATATTTGCTACTTCTGTCGAACAGAAATGTTAGGGTTGTTTTTTTCATTTAGTAGACCAGCTAAAGAGTATATGACATTCTTGAATAAGCAAGCAATTTATCTAAGTTCCTCTCTCTCAAACTTCTAGACGAAAAGGCATTATTTGAGGGAAAACTCAAGACTATGTCCCAGCACAGTGCTCAGAAACACCCATCAGCTGTGGCTGACATAACTGTTCCTGATTATCTCATTTGTTCCAGAGAAACACCAGCCACACAAAGCTGTATAAATACTAGTTAAATATTTAGAATAATTTTCATATGAAAATCCAGTCAACTCTTTATGAAACAGTGTATACACACGACCTTTAGCTACTATTTTTCAACAAGCAGCTCGAGGGTGACATGTAGTTGCAGAGCTAAGGGGCACAGTATTGTGCTTTATGTGGGAAGGTTTGAACACAGAAATGCAAAAGGAAAAAAAAAGGTTTTAAATAAAGGGATGACTAATGCCTCACTATCACACAAAGAGCAGTGTTCCACACTGGAAGACCTAGATGGATTACATGTATGTGTACACACAAGATTCAGATCAAGAACTTCCTTGAAGGACAAAGCTGTCTGTAACATAAAACAAATTGATCACAATCTCCCTCACCTTCTAGTAACCAAAACCCCAGGTTCATCCAAACCCAGCCCCTCATTCTCACTTATTTTTGGCAAAACACAGAAAGGGAGGGAGAAATGGTGGGGAGGGAAAAAAGAAAAACATATACATATTTCATTTCTCATGCAGGAAAGAAGATACCTTCCTGTGAGTCATTTACACTAATGAAAGAGTACAAAAATAAAATTAAAAAACCTTTGGCACAACAATCACATTATTGTGTCTAATTATCCACAGCCAACAGTGATCTTCCGGATTGCTAAGCACAACATTAAGTTCCCTTAGTTAGAACAGCTCTCCAATGAAATAATTCACCTCTGCTCAGAAATGCAGATGAATAAGCAAACCCTAGAGAGTGTGAGGCACTAGAATGCCACAATGAAAAGAAAAATCATACAGTATTTCAAGAACTCATTCTGTTAGTACATCAACAGCTGAAAAAGAAAAGGCTTCTATCCAATATTTGGAATGAAAAGTACTCCTACTACCCTACTTGCAAATAGCACTGGTTACAGTGTAAGAAAACTAAAAATTCAGACATCAAAAATACTGTATTATACAAAAAGGGGCTGTCGGTGAATGGCTAGAATGGAAAGCCACATTGGGGCATGCAAACTATACTCTTTGAGGAAAATGAACTGGAAGCTCTAATCCACAAGTACTCCATCTAATGGAGCTGAGTCCTCAAGAGCCCAAACCAGCACAGGATGTTCCTCTCAGCTCTGAAAACGTGCACAGTGTGAGCCTTCTGTCCAGGGAACACAAGGCTGGTCTAAAATTACCCTATGAACCACACTGCACTGAAGATGTAGCATTCTCAGCACTAATTACTTGCTAACATCAACATAACTACCTTGGTTTAATACCAGAACAGTGTTTGAGGACTGAGAAACTCTAGTGCTAAGGCTACAATACTCCAAATGTCTGTTTTAAAGCCCATAAATTAGCGCCAAATAGTTTTAATCAGAAAACACAGAACAGATATATATATGAAAATTAATTTTGTCTACTTAAACATGAGCATAGGAGAAAGTATTACATTATATTCAATTAGAATTACAGTGACCATTTACTAATCCACAGAGTAAAGACAGAGAGAGCTTCTAATACCTGAGCCATTTAGTCTCAATTACTAAGCAACTTTTAAGTGAAAGCAAAATTTCCAATCATTTGGTTCACACTGCATATGGCTAGAACCAAACGTGGTGAAGCAGACAGAGAGACCTTGAAAGCAGTTTGTCTATTTTTTTTCTTTAAAGGCACTCTAAATGCCTAAATAACAAATAACCACAATTGTGTTTGACTAAGCTTTTAAAGGTTACATTTGCACCAGCAGTTGTCAAAGATCCCTACCTGGGATAATACATTTCAGGCTGGGGAATCTGTATTTATAAGAGATCTAAGTCTACCCACAATATGCACCAAAAACTGTGTAAGATTTCAATTCTTTCCCCAAACTGATTTAAGTGTAGGAATAGCCAGTCAATCCTTTTTTTAAGCATTACACAGTGTTTTAGCCCTAGAGATGCTATTACATTAAGTGTAATTGTAAGGAAGACTCTATACAAAATGCTTGTCACGGAAGAGACTTGAGTCTCTGTTAAAACTTAACCAATGAAATAAACTTTTTAACTCTCAGCAATGTGAACAAAGTAATTTTTGCCTTCTCTTTTTAGAACAGTAGAAAAGCATGTGAATGAAAACTGCCAGCCAGTCTTCTAAAAGCATCTTCTACACTACAGGGCATCTTACCCATATAACCTTACTCTTATTTAGGGAATTATAAGTGCCTAAGGGATAAAACTAAGAAATTTCACTTTTTTTCTCTATCTGAATACAAATATAAGTTAATTTTGGTTTGAAAACAGGAGAGGCCTTTGTATATAAAGATGAACATTTAAAATTATGATTTGTATCACAACCTCTTCTTTAAAACTATGTAAACAATGTTACATACCTTTAGCATAGTCGTTTTCCCCCACAGAGCTCTTACATTTTGTTTCAATGAGGCCAAATTACACAGCAAAGACTTTAAAATTGCATGGCAAAGTGAAGCTTATTGATTTTAAAATACCCTTTTGCAGCATGTCTATGGTAGGTGGCTATTTTTCTGTCCTACAAACCCCAAACACCTACGACCATGCTAAGAAACACTTTCCTACTTGAAATGACTGCCCTGTACCTCCTCTCCTCCAGAACATCCCTCTCCTCCCACCCCTCTGCCCTGCCCTGGCTCACCTCTTTCCCCCTGGGAACTACCAGGAAAGTAAGATTTCTTGACTTCTATCTTTGAATTTTACATGTTATGTTTTTAAACAACCTGTTCCATCCATTTGTACTTTTGGTTCTCCAGCATCCTTTGACCTCCTGCCATGTATTTCAACAAACAGCCAGGATGTCAAGCATCTGGCTGCAAAATAACTGACATTCCATGGCAAAAGCATTTTGGAAAAAGCAGACTGAGGTTCCATGTGGCCGAGAGCACAATGAAGAACCAGCTCACTGCTCTGAAAAGTCTTCCTTCAGATGCCCTGTCAGCTCAGCCAGTAAACATCAAAGTAGCTTTTTCTCTCTGGGTTCTCCATGTTTTGCAATTGTAAGGGCTATGGTGTATGGGCTGGTTTTTTATTTGCTCTTAATTAGGTTTGGGGAGAAGACAAAGAACACAATTTCATGAAGAAAAAAATGTAAACCTGACATCTTCTATAATGTTGAAAGACAACACGGGATAAAAAAAAAAAACCTAAGAGAAAAAGCACCTGAACTAGTAACAGAATCCATGGAAAAGGTGTTTACTGGGTATGTTTGAGAATCTTTGCTAACACTTCTGAATGAAAATGGTCTTCTCATTTCTACAAAACCATTGCTCCTGTTAAAGAAAGTCACCAACCCCTTTGCATTTTGCAAAGCTGTCAAGCAGGGTTCCATGGAAAATCTTTACTGGGTCTGAGGACTTCTCCCACTGTCCTGCCTTCTGGGATTTCTGTAACAAGAGTGCCCTTTCTGAAGGACAACAGGAAGACAATTTCTTACAGGAAAAAAAAAAAAGAAAATGTATAAAATCAGAATCCAAAGATGGTATTTTCTACAAAAATCTAAGAATATGTACCAGGAGATCATTTAGCTTTCTGACAGGCAGAGAGCAGGGAAACACCTAGGAAAAAGAAACCAATTCAGGCCTGAAGAGGCATTTCCAAAGATCTTCCTCTTTAAAGTACAAATAGAAAAAAAAAAAATTATGGTTCAGAGTCAACATTAATCCAGACCTCAAGGCTATATTTTGTGGATTTCCAGGTTCCCTGAATATAGAGACACATAAGGAAAGCAAACAGTTCCTTCCTTGGAGTCTGGCAAGCAACATAATGCAAACGGGCTGCCTGCAAACTGGAGATGTTTGGTGTGGCAGACACATTCCCAGTGTCCACTGCAGGGACACACCACGCTGGATCCTTGCCCTGGGCACACCTTCTGCACACCAGGACCAGTTGGAAAGAACTGTCCTGGTTCTTCACACTAGTTATGAGGTTCAGACATCCTGTTACACTGTGTGTGGAGAAAAGGAAACACAGTACCCCCAACTTAGCTTCTTTCTGTCTAATGCAGATTTCGGCCTTTAACCTAGTGGATAATGAATTAAGATTCAATGTTTTAAAATACTGCAGGGTTGAAATAGAGATAAGGAGGAAGAGACTTACAGTTAGAAAGCATTTGGTATTCTGAAACCAATTCTTAAAGTTGATACTCTGAGCTTAAACATACTTCATTTCAGCATTTTAAATGTTTTATTAGGTGTACACAAATTACAAGATTAACTTGTTTCATTAGGTGTACACAAATTATAAGATTAACTTGTTTCATGTAAGCTGTTCCAGTTATTTTGCCTCACAAAACCCAGGAAGCAACAGTCTTAAACATGGTGAGCATTACTCTTATTCTACTGCAATTCTCCCTGAGGAATGATCTCACCATAAAGGTCTTTTAAACCAGGACTGAAGCTTTTAAGATGTGAAATGCTAAATGAAGTGCATAAAGCTACCTGACAAAACATTGCAGAATACAAGCTCTGTTTCCTTGTATGTGTCTACCATAACCCACAGACCCAGAACACAAGTGTAGTTTACTTTAGGACAGCTGTAAAACATCACAGCTGACCTCCAACTACTGTTTGGAGGAGACACATCCCCTAAAATACCTTTCCAGGCACAGTGCATACATTAGATGAGCTATAAATTATTTAAATTTATTGACTTTGAAACCCACATTAATTAAACAACTTATCACAACATCGCTAAAATTGATTTTCTCGCTTTCTCTAAGAAAATGTTATCACAGAGATAGCAAGAATTATGTCTCCTAAAAAACCTTGTTAAGTCATCAGTTCTAATAAAAATCTAACCTTTCAAAGGTTTCTTGTAAAAAAAAAAGAAGAAAAACCAAACAAACCCCTCAAAATTGCTTATGCCTGTATCTTCTTTGTCGATGCTGCATTAAAGGCAAATTCAATCTGCTGAAGTATGGTGCTGCCTCTGTTACATTTAAATAATGTTATTAATCATAAATTAAATTATTCACAGCCTCAGCGAGTCTTAATGGTCGTCTACAGGGTACAAAATACTTGACACAAAAAACAGCTTTACCACTTAAATTTTATGAAAGCTGGATACTATATCAACTGCATGTATTGTCCTACATCCAAGAAAGCAGTGCTAAACCCAGACCTTTTAAAGAATTCTAGCCTAGTTTCAGCACACCATGAACACCTTCTCAAACTGATGTTCTAGCAGCTAACCAGCATAAATAATAATTTATAACTATTTTAGTTATTGCATCTTCATTAGCAACAATAGATGGCAAAATAACTACAAAAATAGGGATTGTTTTAAAATAACATTTCTACAACAGCACTGTAACAATGTGCTTTTAATTAAGAGAAATTACCAGGATGAATCAAATGAGAACACATTTTTTTGGGTCAGGGACTTAAAATACTCTGAAGTATTTAATTATGAGCAGCAACACCAGTAAAAGATGTCTGAAAAAACAGAAGTTTTGCCACCAAAAGAAATGGGAGTGAATTGGATCCAGTATCTTTAGATTATTTTAAATCCCCTACAAACATTACTTTAGATGATGAAATTCTGATAGATTTCTGTGTTCATGTTTGACTGCTTACAGAATAGATTCAAACTGGCTAATTTATGCTGGTTTGGAAACAAGTGGAGTCTATAACATTTTGTGAAAACTACATCTGTGTCAATATAGTATATCTTGGACTCCCAGTGTATATTCTCAACCTTAATTCTGTTTAGGAATATTTTAGAAAGCAGTTCTTTCTAATTTGTAATTGGCAGAAGTTGCATGAATGGACACTAACCATAGAAAATCATCACTTTGTGATGTTCCCAACACTTTTATGATATAAGAAATCTTAAACCCCATAGTTCTCAAACATCAACAAGGGCAGTATACTTTCTTACATCTGTGAAGCTACAGTGCTTCCAAAAAGATCATTATGAAAATAAAACAAAGTTTTTGACCACTTTCAGTAAGTACATGTTAGTCCAACAATTTTGAGCAATTCTGAAACCATTCTAGAACTCTCCAAAGACTATTCAGTCTACAGAAAAATAAACTTTGAGTTAAGAACAATGAAAAAATGTCCTTTAATTGTCAATCCCTTAAAAAAATGCCACCAAAATGTAGCAGCTGAGCACAAAATTTCAGCTTGATACTCAATGGAATGGATTAGCCATAAAACCAAAGTGACTCAGAATAAAAGTTAGGTAAGTAAGAACATTAATTTAGACACCTTGAAGTCTAAATTCAGTTTGAACTGAAACTTTGTTTGATAGATGAGGAATCAGATGGAAAAGATCTGGAGTCAGTGACAAAAAGCTTGATTCTAAAATGCAGTTCAAGCACAGACAGAAGTATTCTCATTTCAGAAATTCATAATCTCATTGCTTGGCCTGTTATTTACATAATAAAAGAGTATATATTGGCACACACAGAGCTCAAATCATGAGCAACTGCCTTCCCACCCATCTCTCTTGTTTTCTTACAACCAAAGGTCGTAGGCTGTGTAAGGCAGCACAAACTCAGTTGGAATCTTTTGCCAAACATTCCTTTTTTATCCACTTCTAACCAAAAGTAATTTTTTCTGTAGCTCGAAGAACTTCTAGTAAACAACTTTGTTATTTAAGTGGCTCAAGGTACCTTCCAGTCACTAAACTGAACCATACCCAGCATTATAAATATGAATCTATTTACAACCAAAAGAAAGTAAATGTCATTGGGTTTGGGGTTTTTTGGGTGTTGGCTTTTTTTTTAATGAATTCCACCTTTTAGCAAAAATTCCTTGTTTTGAAAGATATAACTCTACATAGAGCTTATGATTCATGAAGCACAATCCTCCCCCAAATATCTGATGGTATGGGCATTTCCTGGAAAGGTACAGGTGAATGCAAAGTTAAAAAGAAGAAAAAGCTGCCTCTATGCTGAGGTGTTTTACACCGTTAACAACTGAAGGAGAGAGGAAAAATAGTGACATTAATGTGACTTGATACTGTCGCCAGTTTCTCACCTGTAAAATGGGGTTAGCAATGCAGACAGTACACAACAACCTGCTGTTAGTACCATAAGCAGTGAGGTGTTACTGCCCACAAAAATCCAGTTACACTGAACAGAGTAACAGAAACAAACATTTACTTCATGAAAAAGGCTTTCAAAAAAAAGGTAAGACATAACTGGCTAATCAAGCAGTGACACTCAATGTCCTAGAAATAACAAAAGAGACAGGTTAAGGTACATACAAATGAAATCTTAATTCTTTGACCCTAAGCTAAACTGGTTATATTCATGCTCTTTCCCTGCAGATGTGGTCCAGTATGTTGCATTATTCATGTAAATCATTGGGACCATAAGAGAGATTTAATGCTAATTCAGGCAGGTTTAATTCTGTGGTTTAGGAGTGGGTTGATGTTATGAGTTTTCCACATGAGTAACTTTTCTGAGATCCTCACACAAATGGAAACAGGATGCCACAGTGCCAATTGATTCTACATGAACTACTTCCACAAAGCTCTCAAATCTGTATGTAGCTTGCAAGGGTTTTAAATGCAAGCCTGAAACTTAAATTTCTGTAGCAAAGCTGCAAAAGAAGCAAAGGATAATATTCCAAATGAGCATTCAAAAGAAGTATAATTCAAATAACTTCAAATCCAAGTGTCTATCTAGTATAATTTCTGGGAAATTCTTATGGAGTTTTTCTGAAAGCCACAAAAAACTGCAACCACACTCCAGTTTTGTTGCTGCTGGAAACCTGAATGAAAGTGAAATATCACAGACTCAACTTTCTCTGAAATGCAACAGCATGTTCACAATGAAAACACAAATGCATTATGCTTTTTTGAATGCTGCTGTGTCAAAACAGAAGTCCTGCAAGAAAAACCTGTAGTAGGTAAGTGATGCTTGAAGCTGAACAGCAGCATTCAAGATGGAACAGAGCTTCTGTCAGAAGGAAAAAAAGTAGCAAAAAGAATGAGACTTTTGAGTACTGAGTGAACGTGCAGATGCTCCATCACAAAATATGCATAAGAGACAGTGGATGACAGGATCCTTGCCATTATTAGCAACACCACAGTGGCTGCAGAAGCTCACTATCACCACAATTGTGACTGCTTGAACACTAAAAGTGAAGAGGACAAAAATACTGGTAAAAATGAATTAATCTCAGAAAATTTAATTATGTAGAAAAGAAAGTGCTGCAAATCAAGAACAGTTTGCATTCACCAAAAATAATGTCTTGTAAATAGGAGGTTATAATGGTGACTGAGCTCAGAGCAAGATCAGGTTTATCTAGTAGGTTGCTTGGAGGCTAGTAAATGAGAGATCCAACCAAGACATATCCACTGTAAGCAGGAGGTTGAGTTTGGAGGAACATTAGATGTAACCATGGCAAAAGGAAAGCTCATCACATATCCAGACAACCTGTTGATGGATAAACTTGCCATAGATAATCTAGAATTGAAGATGAAGTCAGAAGCAGTGAAATCAAAAGCAGATGTCTCAGCAGCTTGAATAGAGCATCCTTGAAGATGAGAGATGATACCAAAAGAACAAGGTGAGAATGAACTGGAACTGTAGCTGCTCCACCCTCAGAATCAAGGCTCAATAAATGTATCTACTTCCATTACATGCTTTCTTTCTCCCACAGTATTTAGGAGCAAAAAGAAGCTACCAGAGAGCAAAGCAGCTAATAAATTCCTTTGGCCAAGATCCAGTTTATGTGGTTACATGCGACAGAAGTCATTCAAAGTATATTTTGCCACTCTATACCATAAAGTCACTGGCAGACAAAAACGCAACTTACTTGAATATTAAACAGATCAGGACTTGTATGTTTTAGTGAACACCCAAAAAGAATGACAAATCGCTTTAGTTCTAGAAGCTGGGATCAAGTTCAGATCAAAATGAGTTTTGATGTCAATCTATACACATCACCGTTTTCACACTACTCCAGCTTGGGATGATACTGATAGACTGGAGCAGGAAAGAAACACTGCAAATGAGCAGCAAAGAAACACTGCACCACAAGTGAAACTCCTGGTAAGCCTCTCTTCAAAGGAGTACAGCTCCCAAAAAGCTGCCAGTCAATGCTGCAAAGCAGAGAACGTTATCACAGAAAGGCCTTTGCCAGACTACAATATGGGGAGAAAAGACCAGACCTCTTGCCTAAAAGATGCAAGAAGAGAATACCACAGCTTCAACGCATGAAGGAAAAGGAAAAGGTCTGGTCAGATCCTTGTTCGCTTACATACCAAAATAATCCCAAGCTGGACAGGGTTCAATTTTCTGGTCCACAATGATGTATCAGTGAGCCAAGGCAGTATAGGATACCTGCTCACTTTCAACTCCCCTGCAACAAAAATGTCTTCTGTCAGTTCATTTAAAAATATGTTAATGGTTGCGCAAAGCAGAGAGTTGAGCATTAGAAGAGTAATGGCATAGTTATTAAGCCTTATTCCCTCAGCACCAGGTGGATCACCAAATAAACAAGGTGATTCTTTTTTAAAAATTTAGAAAGCAATTTCGGCTGGAATATTCCCAGCTAGATTATCTGTATTACTAATGGCAGGATTCTGGTCCAAAGAGAGTCTCTTTAAAAGTACACAGAGCTCATGGAACATGTCTGGTCATTAGCAATAAAGATGAGTCTTACAACACATACAGACAATCTGATATATAATAAAAGACACCAAAAGATACCATCTGAGAGTTGCAAGAGAAGATCCAAAAGGGTTCAAGATTGTAATTGTGAGTCACTGTTTCCAACGATGAAGTGATTCTGAAGAGCCCCATAAACAAGTAATACTTTATTGAATTACAGGTCAAAGAACGGGAAGAAGCATTGACAGATCACTGAGAAACTACACAGCAAAAGTTATGAATATTGTCTGCAAGTTCCTCTTCTTCCAAAGCAAACTACAGAGTACTGTTAAGAACCATCCCACAAAAAGATGAACGTTTCTGTATGTACTCTGTACTGAAAATAATGGATTAAAAAATATGCCACACAGGTGTACTCATGCTCTTCGGTTTAGCAATGATATATTCTTGTCCAAAGTATCAGAGAATTAGCATATGGAACAGGACAAGAAATTAATGAAGTCTATGAGCATGACAGTTTCAAAAAGCACCATCACAGATTTTATATCACTTCATGTAGTACCACTAACTAAACTTATGCCAGCATCAGAGCTCTCAAAATAAAGGCTGTCTCTGTCCTAATCTAACGGCTTGCAGAAACAAACCTGCACATATTCTTCACTTGATTTCAAATCTTTTCAGTGTTCACCTCTCTGTTTCTGAGTAATACATACTGTATATCCAACATTCTTAAATATTTCCATATATCTCTGTGATGCATTCAAGACAGAAAGATTCTTCTGCAGCACTAACAGGCTGTCACAGCTGTGCATCTTTAGCCACCATTCAACACATGTCTAACCTTTCCTCACATATGTTTCAGCAAGTATTAATTCCCAACACCTAATTCCACCCCCATATAGGAGAGCTAAGGTTTTCACAGGTATCATTGTTTGAGTTTCACTAAAAGCTAAATTGTTAAAAGACCCCCCTCTTACTAGCCATTTTATGGGAACTACGAAGAGAAATACTTACTAGTTATTAAATAATCTATTTGGGATAGTTCCAATACTCAGTGAAAGCTGATTTATGCTTAGAGGCCTCAGAACTTCTTGCTCTGTTGGAAGAGTTCTCACCATGCAGGAGACTGTCTTTTAAACTAATCTTTTAGAATCCTGCTATAGGCTAGATTAGACTCAATAAGGGTTAAACCATTTTCCTCCATCCTTTAACATGTCCTTTGCAGTGTAACTGACATTTTTGTTTCTGTGTTCTCAAACAGTCTGAAGAAAACACCAATGTTTGATTTCACTGACATAACTCTGAACCTTCCATTAAGGAAAACCCCCTGCAATACAATCTCAACAATACTGCAGGGTTTTTCAAATCCTTAAAAAACCCTGATTAATTAATACTAATTTTTCTTTCAAAGTCAGAATAAAAAAAAGTTAAACCAGTAGGCTTTTGTCATATAAAGAACAAAATTTTGATAATAATTTCTAACTATTTATGAAATATTAAGACTCAATTTGTCCTGCTTCAGTAAAGGGCATTTCTTTTAGTATTTGCACTAATATTACATAAAGAACATAAAATATTCATTTAAAAAGCTAATATTAAAGTAAGCTGAGAAACAGTCTCACTGTGTCTAGACTTAGAGGTCAGGATTGAAAAGTTCCAACAATGCCAGAATTATTTATGCCTCTTCACACTGAACAAAAACCTGGTTTTCATTTTGGCTGCAATAGGTAATCTTTTTATCTCTTCATTCTTGTAATTGTGGACATGGTAAGAGCAAAAAGCACTAGTAAAGTAAGGGCCTGTGTTCATTGATACACTTCAGATCCTGTGAAATTCAAAAGAAACCCAAGTACAAAGGGCAACCTTTGGCCATCTATCACTAAATTAATAGAAAAAAACATTAAGCAGTAAAATAAAACTTACTCAGATACTTGTGCAGCAGTTGGGATATCTACAGAAACTGAAAATAAAAACAAGGGATTTAATTAAAATTGCTTAGAAATGTGGAAATACAGAAATACGGTCAAATCCAAGTACACAGAAACAATGCAATTGAAAACAGGACTGTAATAACAGAGACATCCATATGCAAGTATTTATATAGTGCATAAAGAAGGCACTACCTGTACTCACCTTTCTCTATAATAACTTGACAAGTATGAGTGTGGCTCTCACTCAGATGTGTGGCCATGCCGTCTAAGCCAGAAACACCAGCCAGGAAATTGCAGTTCAGACACACTACAGTCACACCTCTAGAAAAGCAAAGATAAAAAGAAAGTATAAATACAACATGGCTGTGGAAACAGTTTTCTCAACTCACAGCAACTGGACAGACTATAAAAAAAAATTAACTTCAGATGAGATGATTCACAAAAACATATTCTTACTTTTTCTACTGCAACTAGTATCAGGAAATCCCCATCAATGACCAGGGCATCTCCATGCTGGATGTAGTACAAAGAACATGACTTTAGACAGAAATTTATCTGTAAAGCATGAGTTTTCTCTGTTTTGATGTTTTTTGTTTAGATGATTTTTTTGTTTTACTTTCCCTCACTCCTCCCCATTATGAGTAATTGAAAAATAAAGAAATACAAATATTATTAATAACTGCTCAGAGTTAAGACAGAAATTAATAAATGTGGACAAATAATACGTATTGGTCACCGACCAGAACACTGCTACTGGAAGAGCTAATGGCTGCATTTCTCTGATCTTACTAAATTGTGAAAACGTAGAAATTCAAGAGGCTATCATCTCAATTAAGTTCCCCGTTCAACACCAGAAAGTAAAACCATAATGATCTGTAGCTGAAAAAAAGATGAATTACCGTAGCTCTTCTGTATGCTTCTTATAGATCCAGAATCTTTTACTTGGACGAGCACTGTGAAAACTAAATATATGACATTACCACTTCAGTTGGTTTTCTTGGGTACATTACTCCTCATATCCCCTACACTAAACACCCTGCTGCAATGTGCTTACGACAAGGCATGAAAATAGAAGGCTGAATTACCGTCCTGCATTATTCCTAAATATTAAATTGCTTAAAGCTTACAGGGACAAGGGACAAAAGACTGGCAGTTTTTAATGCCAAACACCCAGAACAGTGGCAACAACAGGAACAGTTAACCTTAGGTTCCTCTTTCCCCTTCTGAAGTGCACTTTTTCTTGTACAATCTGAATTAAGCACATTAATTTTTATTATTTTTTCAAGCATGCAAATAATAGATTATATGCATAAAAGTAAACTATATAACAAACTATTTCATCCTTGTACTTACATGAGCATTGAAATTACAATGACTTAGGTCACAGATCCAAGAATTCCAGCATTCACAAAGGCCAAGGCATTTTATACATACATGTATTTAGAGAGACAGCTGCACTCAGTATTTTCTCCACAATACAGTTGGGTTGTTCAGGGCACAGGACTAACAAGTAGGTTTTCAAAATTTTGTTTTACTGTCACTGCTATGTGATCTGTGTCTAATCATTGCATAGTATAATACTATGGCTCTGAAAACTAATGCATTTGTTTTCTTAACAGGCTTTTTCACAGTTGTCATCACTAATACCCTACGCTGCTGCATGACTGGTGACAAACCTCCTGCAAAATGAGATGTTCTTTCTAGGGATGACCAGAAGGAATACAAGAAAAAGTATCCACTTGAATATGCTATTTGAGACATCCTTTACATCTGAGCACAGATCTCACTAGCAATAGCTGTGCTCTGTATGCATTCAGCACTTGTAAAATCAGATGAGGCATTCAATCTGAAACTCAGGGAACATGCAATAAGTAGTAATTTTTCTCCTAAGTCAGGCTGAAGCGATTATGGAAGATCCCACAGAAACAATGAAGCAAAGATTAAAACATTGCCTGAACCACTGGATTTCTAAGGCAAAACAAGAACCTGGGGTTTAGGCCTTCATTACAAAGTAAAACATCCAACCTTACCCATTTCCCTGCCAGTCTGACGACCCAGTTCAAAATTCAGCTACCAAACACTTAGCACACCTTACATGAATTTAGGAAGTATTTGCTGAGCCAGTAAAAACTTTGCAGAGTTCTTACTTCATCATGTGATTCACATAGGCTTTGCTACAGCTAGTGTTGTATCTGCACAAACTACAGTGCACGTAAGCAGGAAAATGGCTGGCGAAATCTTTGACTTCCGAGTAACACTCAATGCACTTGTGAGGTCCCGACCGATACCTGACAGGGATATGAAAGAGTTAACAGTGAGCAGCAACACTTAAAGATGAGCTAACTACTTCAAACTTTTTACTTTCAGTCAGTAGCAAGCTTGCCTACATCAGGGAAAAATGAGGAACTTAAAAATGTATCAGCTAGATACTTATAGGTTACACTTGCACACATGAAGAAAACTTTGCTTTTACTTGAACCTTAATGTCCTTATGACTCCAATAAAAAAGGGAAAGTTAATGTAAGCATCCATTATTGACCAGATAATGCAGCAGATGAAAATCTCCAACTTCAGCTGCACTTGAGAAGTATTTCTAAGAATTGCTTCCATCTGTCACAATGCACAGAAAAAGTCTTTCGTTTTTCTGTCACCTTGCTACTCCCCACAAGCCCTGCAGTACCTACAAAGCAAGAACGCAGTCCTGCTCTGCCCCAGTTCTGCTGGCTTCTTTTGGGGGTCTCCTAGAGCTACACACTGTCCAAGTTAGCAACTGGGAGGCCTCAAACATCTCTGACAAAGAAAACAGCTAACTTATCTCAGCCACTGATATTACATCACATCAAACACCCATGAAATTATTAACATCAGGATAGCAAACCCAATAAATTGCAAAGATACTGCAGCATTCTCCTAATAGCTTGTTTTTATTTTCTTGATTATTTTTTGTAAGCTCTCCAAAACCAAGTTTTCTTCTAGGACAGATTGGATTTAGTCTTTGAACTAAAAGGTTAAAAAAAAACCAACCCAGAACAATACTTTTCCCTCCATAAGAAAAATTACAGAGAACACTCAGGAATTCAAGAGTCTGTGGCTCCATGCAGAGAAAATTCTAAATGTAGCAGAGAAGTTTCCAGAACATCTGCTCTTCCATAACAAAGCAGTCTGCCACCACCAAAATGGTGAATAAAGACAAATAACTATAATCTCACAGCAACAGTATGTGGGAAGTTTATGCACCTGCTTTTTCTGCAAACCAGAGGTGTCAGATCTTCTGTGTTACAGTACTGGAAGTTATCAAAAGACAATTAAATGATCATTTAGATTGCAAGTACACTTAAAGATAATTTTAATGTTAACATTTTACCTCAGATTATGAAATGTTATATTTGTAACTTCCTTTTTTTTTTTGCTGTTGGTCCATGCATTTTGTTTCTTCGATGCAGTTTGTTTTGATTTTCCTCTTGACTTATTTGTATTAGATTTGTTATGATTTTTAGTGGTTGTATTTTTAGCTTTAGGTGATAATTGAAATGTGGAACTGCTTGTACTAACAGAAGATGTAGCTGATGATCCTGACTGATGAGATCCAAGAGATGCTCGAATAGTCACCTGCAAGTATAAAATAAAAAAAACTATTTAGATTTAAGCAAAGTTCCCATTTCTATTTGTCTCAAAGCTTAAGACACCTTAGAACCAAATCACAGCATAAGAAACTCTGAGGAAATACTACTTTGAAAAATACAAAACACTGAAAATACTGTTGGACTAGTTATCTCAGTGGCCTATTGGATGCTTAAGAAGTTTGTTTTGGTGGACACAGCCACGACAAAAACACATGGCTTCCTTTTCAGACCTCCAATTGGCTGCATTCTGCTTTCTTCAAACAAACAAAAAAAAAAATATAGCAGAAGGGTCAAGCCAGTTAGCCCTCAAAGAATACGAAGCAATCCCATCAATGCCAGGATTTAACAAAAGTCCTGTGTCTTGTTGCCTTAGGATTAGCCACTCCATTCCCTTCAAGTATTTTTGCTCTTCACCCTAGAACTCCAGGGAGTTTGTTTCTGGTTCCTGACCTCTAACCTGGCATTATTGAACCCCCTTGTCTTGCCCTTAAATTTGGTTCCTGAGTTTTCACTCACAACTTGACTTCCTGCCCATACTCATAGTTCAGAAGCACCTCATCTTCTAAATGTGGTCCCACGCTCTTAAGTCTCATCATCTACATCCTGTGAAGGCCTACCAACACCAAAATTCTAACATAAATTAAGCTTCTACTAGAACATGAAGACTCTGAAATCTTTAGAAAATCGAGGTTTTGTCACAGAGAATCAGTGCTTTACACTCATTCTGCTGAGCAACACAATCAACATCAACTGCAATCATTTTCCCTTCCTGACTCGACAGCAAATGAACTAAGAAGAGCTGATGAAAATGTTAATTTTCTTCTTCCTTTTAACTGAAAGGACATATATCCTAACACCCCATTAAAATACTGCAGGAAAAAGACTCAAAATCTACAACAAAATCCTAGTCTAAGTTCCTCCTTGAGAAATGGAGGAATGATTTAAAGACAGTCTAAGTGTACTGAAGGGACCCAAGTTTTCCCCCCACCCCCTCAAATGCTGAAGCTAAAGACAACCTGGTGAACTTGGTTTTAAGCATATACTGTCTGTGCAGAAGCAGGTCTTGCATTTTTTGCCACAACCTTTGACAGGTCAAAAAATCTTTCACAAGAAATGATGCAGAAGCATCTCCTGGCACAAGAAAGGATGAATGGCAGGGGAAAAATCAACCAACAGCTCAAGAAAGCTGCAGCTCTAACTGGAGTTCTGCCATATACATGTACAGAACAATGAGACAAAGGAACACCATGAATCAGCACACAGAAACCATACATTGTGCCTGGTAATTCTTGCAACAGGAGTATTTTTTAGAGTTCTAGTTTTGGAGGTGAG
>JAWWEW010000017.1:13902421-13924102 GCA_035583185.1 Anabacerthia variegaticeps
GTGGTGACACCCCCCCCCCCCCCCCCCCCCAAAAAAAAAACAACCCCATACGCTTTGCTTTGGAAAAGAAAGGAGAAATGCATTTCATTCTACTCTACCCTTTTCTCCACCAAGACCTTACCTTAGTTCCAGGAGGCAAGCCTTCTAACTGTTTGGGTTTCCTAAACGTTCGGTGGTGCTGAGTCTTGTGATCCATTTTTTCTTTGCATGTTAAAAACTGCAGTCTGCATTTAGTGCAGCGGTATATTCCCTTTTTCTTTTAAAAATAAAAGACAATCTATAGTGAGCATGGATGACATGATAAACAAAACCCTAGCACTAGCTTGTTTCAAGCAATGCTCATTCCAGTTTCTAAAACATCAACTGAACAAACTTCTATTACTGTACAAAGATATGATACTGTGTAGGAACTAGAATATTTAAATACAGGAAAATGCAAGGCAGCATAACTACTAAGAGGAGGAGGAATCAGATTCCCAGTTACAAGAAGACACAGTACTTCATGATCTTTTTATCTGAACTAGTGAAAGGCTTGCTGGTAACCCCAAGAACAGCAGAACATATCACTCCAATGTAATGCAGAAACCAAATGGCAAAAAAATTCTTTCAAGGATATTCAGAGATGCTGCCACACAAAAACATGACAAAGTTTAACACTTCCCTAAAGACTTGTCTAATTCTTCTAACCTATTTTATTAACTATTCTTGTCCACCACCAACCATACTAACCGAGCTTGTTTTTTCAGGGGGAGATTCCGTACATGTATTTAGCATTTTTCTAGCACTAAGGATTGAAAATATCTGCTTACCTGATGCCTCATGTAATGATGCATATATGGTGCTCCAATTTTAATTACTTTGAGGCAAAACGGGCATAGCAAATGCTTTGTGTTTTCATGAACTGTTCTAAAATGTGACTCTACATCTGAAAAAGCTGAGGATCTGTAGTTGCACACCTAAAATGAAAAGGTTGACTTTTTTTGTTAAAAGTTCATTGCCAGTGAAGACAGGGGAGTGGTGCAATCTAAAAAGAAAACAGTCACTCAGGTACCTGGCAAACATACGGCATTTCACCTGGCTTATGATTGTCCTTCATATGTTGCAAAAGAACTTGCTCTGTTTCAAAGGATAATTCACAGATTTTACAAATGGCTAGAAAAAGTGAAAAACGAGAAAAAAGTAAAAATTTAATTTGGGTCATAAAGACATAAATTATAAATACATATGTACCTGTGAACTGTATATATTTCTAAAGGTAAAGCAATCTACTCTTACGAAGAAATTCTCTGCACAATTTCAGAAAGCCAGGAGGGCAAGAGTCCTAAACAACATGAGTTCTTGCAGTAAAGCTCTCAATCAAAAAAACCCAAACCAAACATCCAAAAAACCCAACAAACAACACCCAAAAAAGCTTTTTAAAAGATGTATTTTGCACACACCCTGGTCTAAAAAAAACTTCGAATGAATACTCAGTTCCTATACTAAATCTCAAGATTCTTGTTCTTTAAGTACAATAGCTTTATTCTGAACTTACAATCCAGCAAATAAAAGTCAAAAAATTCCTAAAAATGTTGGCTTCGGAAAAATCTCAGTGGAATATGATCCAACTTACTAGATGACTCGTAAGGCGTGTGTGTGCTCTCAATGTGGCACTGCAGCTGGAAGGGGGTGGGGAACTGCCGGTAGCAGTGCTGGCAGGTGGTGTGGCTTTCCCAGCTTTCATTGCTCTGCTTCTCAAGCTCCAAGTGATGTTTCATGTGGTTCATAAACCTTTAAATTACAGTGAACAGGTGCAAAAACTACATTTTAATGTTCGCTAGATATATTACAAGCAAGAGGTACAGGATTCATTAGAAACTTTGCTCTGTAATGAATGCTCAATTTAAAAGAAAAAATCTAATAAATGTTCATTTAAGAAAAAAGGTAAACAAAGCTGACTAGAAATCTTGACTTTGAGGAACACACAAAATATGTGAAACATGCTCTAAGACAAAATCTGTTATATTTTTCATGTTGGCCTTGAAATAAAACAAACAAAACAAAGACAACAAGAACACGTCAGCCGTTCACACTTCATTGGCCATCACCAGTCTCAAAGCCACATTCTGAAACAAGTGTAACTTCTGCTATGCTAATAACCATTAAGTAGCAAGAAGGTATCTGCAATTTGGACATGACAGCTTTATGTGAAGCCACACCCATTCAAAACTGACCAGGTTCCAGGAGCCTTCTTTATTTAAAGCATTTAGGACTGAACTGGAATTATGAAAGACAGTTACCAAAGAATGCCACTGTGCAGCTGATGTCAAAAGAGTATGAGAAACTGCTGTTACTGCTTCAAATTAGCACCTTTTCCTCATTAATTTAACTCGTCCACCTGTCTGTAGTACGAACCTATTCTGGCTGAGAAGTCCAGCACCCATGAGAGCACCAGCAGGTCACCATGTCTGGTGGCACAGCGCAAGGGCATGTTTGCTGCATAACCCACCACTGTTCAACTTCCAAAACTCTTCTATTTCCGACATGTTTTATTTCAGTATAGCCAGAGGAACTTTTAAATGTAGGTCACACTCACAAAAGGAATGTAGACATTGGAAATGGAAAAAACAAATGAGCAAGAAGAATAGTCTCTTGAGCTCAAGCTTCTATTACCATGCAGTTGGTTAAAAAAAAAGAAACAAAGGGGGGAAAAAAAAGCCAAGTGAAGCTATGCAGGTACCTAAGCAGACAAAAGGAACTGACACTATTACTGAATATTACCTTAACAGAAATGTATTGTAATGGTGTGTTCAACCACAGATCTTTTAAACGAGGCACAGGATTACCATGATAAATCACTTTTTGCTTTTCTGAATTAAGGTCCAAAAAACTGATATTTGAAGTTGAGAGATATTACTTTTTTATTTTGTCCATTATAAATAATACGAGGTGCAAAATATACCTTGGAATAAAAAGTCTGAAGTTACAGAGCACAGAGTACAGCTAACAAAGTTACAGCAAAAATTAATCTGGTTAAAGTCAACTTTAGAGAAATTAAAAAAAAAGTGCTCATACATTTTTAATGACTTGCTGTGGAACACAGAGGCACCATAACAGCAATAGCTTACAATATAATGCTGAGCAGAAGATAGTGCCTACTTAATGATTAATAGCAAATTTCATTGTTTTAATTACACAAAACTTCTGTTTTGTTCAATAATATGGGTCTAATGTTAGCATAAACCTGTTCATTTTAACTTGCAGACTGTGCCCTTTGAAGCAGTAGTCCATTTTTCAATTTTACATTCTGCTACTTCAGCTTCCCCTGAAGAATGCACATAAAAAAAGTTGTGACCTTAACTTCCAAAGGAACGATGACATAAACTTGTCTACCTACTAAAACAGCTTACTGAAGTTTTTTTTTCAGCATTTGGAAGTAAAATTATTCCATCAAAATAACAGATGTTACATAAGTAAACCACCGACTATTAGTCATTGTGCATCCCTAGAGGGAATTAACACTCAGATCCACCAGTATCACCATCAATCCAGATGGCAAATTGTAAAATACTTTGTGTTGCCCCTTCTAACCTCAAAGTCCTACAACTGCTCTCATTAAAACTCTATGTTTATGTTAGACACCACTAAAATTTGTGCTCTAATCTGTAAAGAGTCATACATGGCCATACATGCAAAGTAAAAATTAATTCAACTTCTGTTCAGTCACCCAACATTATCAGTCTTCAGTAAGAAGAAAACTCTATTCCAGAGAGACGAATTTTTAATACACGAAACTCCTATGGGCTCTAAGTGATTAAAAAACAATTAAGGAAGTGAGTTCAAATACCTTATGTTATTTTTAAGAACTTTGAGACAACTGATACACTTAAATGTCGTATGAGTCTTCTGCTCCTGTTGCACCTGCTGCATGTCACCTTCATCCTTGCCATAATAAAAGTCATTAACTAACATAATCAATTTTCCTTTCTCAGATTCAGCAGTCTTACTCGTGCTCAAAGAGTCGGTTTTGACGGTTGCTGGGAAGAAGTTATTTACCATATCTGGACAACAATACTGGATACAAACAGGGAGAGAAGAGACAGAAAGACAAAGGTATCATTCTCTCTTACCAAACTGCATCAGCGACAACAGCATTTTAAAAACTGAAGGTACTCACTAGACATGGATGCAAAGCTCAATTCTCAGTCATATTTACATATGATTTGGTACAGCAACTGATCTCTAGGTAGGGTTCAAGTAATAAAACACTACATATTACAAAAAGTGGAAAAAGATGATTCTCATAGGTTCATGTAAGATAAATTTAATCAAGAAAACAAAACACTAGTGCTGACTCATGAAAAAAATTTCTACTTCATCAACGAGAAAGAGAAAAGCAGTTTTCATGCAGGTATTTTGCTGACAACCATAGGTTTATTGAGAACATCACATAAAGTTCCATCTTTTATTTCTTAAGGGAATACACATGCTGAAACCTGCAGTTCTTTCCATTATTACTAAAAAATTCAGAAATCCTCAGTCACACAACATGCATTGCTCAAGTTTCTTTATGTCAAAGTATACATAAGGAATGCTTAGCCTAACAGCCATACTATGAAGCTCAATACTAAAATGTATGAAGTACTACATAAAAAAGGTACTATGAAGTTACCCACAGTGAACAAAATTAGAATGTTTCAGAGGACAGATTTTTTCCCCCGCTGAATTACAGTTCTTATTGTGCAGGACTGCTTTCTAGAAGCCTACTAGTAAGGAGGTAATTTCCTACCATGGAAGTGTAACTCAGTATATTTATCCCATATAGTTCAACTAAAAATTTAACTAAATGATAGTAAAACATACTTCTTCAATGGTTCTTCTGTTCCATTGATGTACTCAGTGCAAAAGCTATTCAGTACAAATAATGATTACAAAAAGATAAAACCCTGGGGTTTTTCCCCATTTATCTGTATTTCTTAATTGTGTTTCAGAGCTAAGAGAACAGCAACTGCCAATTAGGATATTGTAACTCTATAAATCAGAACCATCTGTGGTAACAGTAACTCAGATCCTCACAGATCTCTATTACACAGTAGATCATATTCTTTTGTGTAGGATATTCATATTGTATATAGACTGCAAAGCCATTTCTCTGCCCCCTGAAAAGGAATGCATATGCCCAAGAAACACACAGATCTTTTTTGCATGATAATAAAAAAATAAACATTTCCCAGGAAACATTTCTAGGAGTGTCATGATCAGACTAAGTGATGCTCAGTTTCTAAAAGGTTTTCTTCTCACAGTGCTTAAGTATGAACCACAAATTAAATTCTTACCCTAAACTAAATAACTTTATATATCAAGATATTTTTATCTTGCTGTATCAAGTGACACATCAAGATAAAAAGGTGAGTTTACACTGTCATCTTTATGTCAGTAGAGACCTAACACAGATGTGGGTCACCTGGCTGCCTATTACCACAGACACCTTCATGACATTGGAAAAATGAGGCAACAAGTAGCAAGATTTAGAGCTTCCCTGCTCCAGTCTTCCTCTACATGACTGCAAGACACGCAAGAGCATTTGGCTCTGGTTGATCCCAGAGAGATGCCAAACAATCTTTGTATCAAAACATGGCACTCTTTCGTAACCAAAAAAAGTCCATATCAGTTTGTTTTAATATTTCCCAGCCCCAAATTGTTTTACCTTCATATGATTTTTTAGAGGATCCATAAGATTGAAATGAATATTACACTTTGGACAAGCCCGTGGAAAAGGTCCTCCATTTTTAATGGTGTTTGATGCAGCATTTGTCCCTGTAAAATTTAAACCGTGAAAATTCAGAATTCACAAACAGAATATTCCATTTACCATTATTAGAGCAAAATACACTATTTCAAATGAAAACTGTTCCATCAATGTAGCTGTAGTAACCATAAGTGAGGTCTTACAACCATCTTTTAACTACCCTTCCTTTTCCCCAGTCTTGGAGTTTTTTCTATTTGATATATATACACTCATAAATCACTTTTACAAAATCTTAGCAACAAACTAGGAAAAAACACACGAGGAAGCAAAGGTGGCATCACAGAGACAAAGCATTCATTCTGTGCATCACCACCCCACCACACCCTGGATAGGATGGATTTCTGATGGGTTTAAGAACTTTAATTTTCAAATGAACATGTAAAGCCTGCTTTATGCCATGACCTGATCATCATCACAATAGGGTTCAGATAACTGATTCTGGAAAGGAATTTCACCATTTGGTTCTCAATGATGAGACTATTTCTCTCCGGAGAGCTGTTGGAATCTAGGTCTATTCAAATGCACCATTCCTGTTGAGCAAAGGTGTCTTTGGAGAACCTAGAGAATAAATCTTCTAAATTAATCATTACTCCCAGTAATGAAAGGAAATAATGCTTCTTTTATCAACATAAGTGACTAACACCTTTTGAGCAAAAGAGGTACTAGAACTTAGCACTAGCTTAAAACTTTAATGAATAAACCCAAACTTCAAGTTTTCTCCAGATTGCCAAAAACCATCAGAGCAAGAGCTACTTTTCAGATGAAGTTCTCTTGCATTCTCAAGTCATTCAGAGATCTGGAGGATTCCATACTGAGTAAGTAGTTTAGAAGTCAAACAGAGGAAAAGTAACATCTCAACAATTGAGACCACAGTTCCCTTTCTGGGCTGTGAAAAAATGTAACAAGAACAAACACAAATACATCCACCTTATAACAAGAGAATGAGTGAGTGTCTGAGCTGAGAGATGACCATGCAACAGTGTCACATATTTTTACACAGAATTAGTCTTGCATAGTCTGCGAGGTAGACAATATTTCTCTTTGAAATAACAGTACTGCTAAGAATCACTATTAAGCAGAAAGTCCTTCCTGTGAGTGGATGGCCATGCAAGAAATGTCCCACAAAACAGTCCTGCATGTCTTCACTGTTAAGTTTGGAAAACATTTTGACACCTCACAGCTAAGCTCAAACTGAGTTCAAGAAAACGGGTTCTGCAGCAAAACCTCGTGTTCTGCAATACTTCAGATTCTGTGACAGATCAGAAATTGCTATGCTAGTATGGGAGGGCTTAGAGACAAACTCAGCAAGATTAGGTTCTCAGTGAGTATGTTCTTCTTCTTCATTACCGCATTTAGCAAGATCCTTCAGTTATCTTTTGTGTATTACAGGCTACAACACAATGTCTGTTTCACCCAAAACACGGTGGAGAACATTTTTTTGCTGTAATATTTATGTTATAGCCACTTCCTTCTGGCTGCCAGGAAAGAGTCTGATAGCAAACCAGCACCAAACAAGGCATGCAAAAACCCCAAATCTAAAACGATTCCAAACAATCAGTATCACACTGTAGATAACTCCTCATTTTAACATTACAGGAGAGAGCTCATCTTGGAAACATCCAAAGTCAAGAATAAATCCTTGCCCATTACAATCACTGGAAAGTGCCTTTTGGCTCAGAAGAAAAATGCACCCGATTATTGAATACTCCGAAACAGCTGGACTACTTCTCTTCTTGCAGGGAGGGAAAGATCTTTCCAAGAACACACTCTCTTTGAAATCCCCCTTCTCCACTCGCACTACTATTTCAAAATGCTGCGAAAAAAGGGGAAACTGCAAAACACAGTTTGTGACAATCAGTCAAAGTACAGAACCTCAGAATAATCTAGGATGAACCTTTGGAGGTGGTTTTGTGCAACCTGCCACTCAAAGTAAGTCAACCCTTATCAAGATGCTTAGAGCCATGTCCAGTCAACTTCTGAGTATCTCCAAGGATGGAGATCCCAGTCTGAGTCCTTGCTGCCTTGCCTGGCATTGCTAAAATGATATTTTCTCCTTCCTTTTATTTGATCACAATTAGTTGATTATTTCAGCAGTCACAGAATTCTTTTCATCTTGATTTTCTGGTTGGTTGTTAAAGTTTCAACTCCCTACTCACTTCCTTGATGCAGAAAATCTGAACTAAAAGAATGAGGTCAGGGGCATTTATTCTTATCATCCATCTTCGAATGACTAATTGCTATGCAGAATTCAAACATACCTACTAAACCATTACAGTCTAAAATTTGAATAGGTAATTACCTCAGGTATATTAATTTGTAAAGGTATGCAAATCCTTGCATAGAATGGCTGTTCTAATTTTAAGACATATGAACAGTTACTTCTTTACATTGCCTCAGCAGCATTAATAACAGTGACCAACTGCAACACTACAGAAGTGCTTTTTCCATGAAACATAGGCATTGTGTTTCTGAACTATTGGATCTACCCTACCTTTTGAAGATACATTTCGTGATGGTGTTACTGTTGGAGAGTTAACTCTAGGAGAAACAGCTGAACTGCTTCCAGCACCAACCTCACTAGGCTTGGCCTTTTCTGGAGTTCTCCTGTTCCCTTCAGAAGTAGCAGAACACTTAGACACAAACCCATTGTCATTCAGATCAACAGTGGTTTAAATTAAACAGCCTCAGTTTTTTTCCATAGTCTATTAAAACACATTAGTGATGCCTATACTTTAAAGGATGGACAAGTCTCCATAAAGCAGTTATGATTTCCCTAAACTAATAAGCCATGCAGAAGTTAAAACAATATCCAACTCAGACTGAATATTCCAAGGTCAGTGAAGCAGAGAAGGGTAAATGCAAAGAGATACACACCCAGCCCTGAAACCCAGTAAGTCATACTATGACCACCTGAATTTATTTGGCCTACTTTTCACATCTTGACCCACTGTGATCTGAGACAAGGTGAGTTCACAGTAATAAAGTTAAACTAAGCAGCTGGTTTCTGCAATGCCCACTATTTGGAACAAGCTCTGCCCTTCTGAACAAAAACATCTCTTTTTTCCTGGTTCTATGTTAATGCTGGTTTAGTTTGCTATTTAACTCCATAAATTTCAGTTTGTATGCAAAATGCAAAGTGTTGTAATTTCTAATGACCAAGAACAGCACATCTATTTTAGCTGTCAAACTACATACTCTTTCCCTTCCCCTCCTTTACAGGAGGGATCCTTTTTATCCTGTCGACTCCACCTTCTGCATACAGCAGTCAGGAAACCCAGATCACCATCACAGGGAACCCACCCAGCAGACTCTGTTCTTCAGGGACTGATCACAGCCCCTCTCTTGCCAACAGCCACTCCTATTCCAACCAGCCAAAGAGTGATGAAACAAACCTTTACCTGTCAATAAAATTACAGTGGATCTGGCAATGCCTTTTCCCATCTAAATGAGCATTATAAGATGACATCATGTGATATTACTGTCAAGCAAAGTCTGACAATACAAGGCTCCAAAGTTTATTTCACCAAACATTACAAAGTGTTACGCAGAGGAAGAAGAAAAAAGTAGCTATTGTGCTATGTTCTAGAAATTCTACTTCAGGTTATAACCCAAAGATCTGCACTACAATTAAATGGCATTAGGTTGTTTTTTCTCTTATCAACTACTACAAGTTATACCCACCTGTTATAGTCACTGCTGGCCCAGTCTGGTACTGTGGAACTCCCGAGTTCTGTCTCACACCAAACAGCATACCAGATGTATTATCTGGTGCATCTGGTGGAGAATCCATAATATAATCCTAATAAGATATTTTCAAGAGGGAAAAGAAATTCAGGTTTAATATTTTTTTACTTGCAGGTTTCAAAGGGTTTATTTTAAAAATATATGATTGCTTAAAAGTACTCATCAGTACTCAAGATGAAAATCAAGTCCATTACAATCTCCCCAGAATAGTTTGACATTTTAGTAAGTCTGCAATTCCCACTAGTGTTTGTTAACTGATTAACAGATGTGTATCAGAATAGTAAAAACTATCATACAACCTGGGAAAGTCTCTTTTATGAAATACTAGTGATCTGTCTAATTGCTAATTGTAAGTGCTTTTGTTCAAAAAGTCTGAAGTTTCGAATTATACTTGAATTGTTTTTCAAGAAAACTAATACTTTCTTTCTTCAACCTAAACTCAGGTATTTGCCTGTTACTCTTGCATAACAGCTAGCTGCATTTTAAAGTATCAAAAAGCAGAACTCAGAAGTAGCACAAATTTGCAGCAAGCAGAAGCTTCTCAAAGTAAGAGGAAACTACATTCAAATTCTAAGTTGCCAAGCTTTAATGAAAGTAAGAGGCATCTGCAGCATGGGAAGCACACTAACTCCTAGTATCACTAAGGTTTGTTCTATTTTATATACTTTTGTAAGAATTTCTGAAAGCAAAATAATCAAATTCCCTTTTCAAAGCACAGCTAACCCAAAAATTGGTTCATGTTTCCCAGCACCTTGTTAAACTAAGTTCTGCACATCTCCAAGTACAGGTATTCTTTTATCCTTCACTTTAAAAGGTTTGTCCTTTAGCACTTCATATAACCAAAAAAATTCAATAGTCCCCATTTCTTGGCTCCAACACTGAAGACCGTTAAAAATGAACCGCTCCACTCAACAGATAACGTTTAGAGAGAAAACAAACATGATATTTAGTTCTCTTCACAAATATTCAAAGTTAGAGGATGAGGGAGGAGAAACATTTTCCAAGGTTGACCAATACTGCTCACATCTTACTAAGCCATTCATCCGAGCACACTCTGAAACATGAAATAGTTTCAGGAATAGCAAATAAGCATTTAAGAAAAACATAATAAAGTTAGGTTTAATTTTAACATTAAGATATAAATGGCAAAATACTGGCACTTGATCTTTCTACTCTGAAATAGTTCAACTGGTTACACTTCACACTAGCGTGAAACAAAAAAATTGACGAAAGTTAATTTTCCTAAAAAAATCAACAAATGAAAAAATAAAAATCAGCAAATATATATACAGAGGCTTTAACATCATTATATATAGGAGACAGAGGCCAAAATACTTTTGCCGTAAAGATCAATCTCACAAACTCCTTCTCATGCACAATTGTGCTACTTATTTGAAAACATTCCTGTGGAAGTTACCACATGTTTAACTAACACCATGTTGACCAAACTTAATGGAAATAAATCTAAGGAACAGGCAGGATGATCTGTTTTAGGACTCCTGAATGCCAGAAGAGATTTGAACATAGAGGACAAGGCTGGTCCCCATCCTGCATTTCTGTTGTGCATCTCTTAAATGAAGACCCTGCGGGATCTTAATGACACACCTCCTTAGTGTATACTAAACATATCCAGTGAGCAGAAAAAGTAAAAACAGACATTCTGAAAATTCAGTTTCATAATTCTCAAAGCGTCCTTTTCTGTTTACACGTATTATTTTTATGCAATTTAGTTCTGTTACAAAAAAAACCATGAGCATACGTGTGAGGGAAGTAAAGAAAGGGTTGATCCTTCTCAGTAAAGATTCTGTAAGACATCCCAGCACTCCTTTGAAGGAGTTAGTGACGCCTACTATGCCATAAGTAAACTTTTATGAAAGTAAAATTCACAGACTTGAAATGTGTATACATCATGTAAAGTAGCAGACCTTTCTGTAATAACCTGCCTTGATTTATAAAGATAGATTTAGGAGGACTGAAGAGGCAAACTGGAGATCTTACTGTTATCTGAACTTTGGATTATATAAGGCCAAAAAATTATATAGAGTGACAGACTGATTTAACTAACCCACTTCCCCACATCCACAGTTTCTCTCTGCAAACTACCAAGAAACTGCTGAAGACTCAAAATTGGAAAGGATGAGTTCTTTCCCAATGAACTTGCCAGATGTTCAGCTAGCCAGTTGACAGGCAATGATTACAATGCATGGTTTTTATTTTGTTCTTCTTAAAATACAGCCATCCATCAGCAATGATTTAGCCACAAGTCTTAAGAGCACCCAGTTCTCACTTCTTGATGGTCTAATTAACTGTGGTCATTCAGACTGAGTGCCCTGTTCAGCAAATGCAGACTCCTTTAGGCTGCATGACTTTTATTTACTCCAGAAGATTGACAGCTGGGACAACCACAGGTATGTGGATGTGCATGGCCAATGGAGATGGTGCCTACAGTCAGGCTTCACCTCAACCTGACAGGAGAAGCTAATATTACAAGCACATTGTCTAAACACTTGCAGTGTAAATTACTTTCAATAAAGGTATCACATCATAGTTTACCTCATGCAAATAAGGAATTTTAATCCTCCTTCTTTCTCTCTCACATATATCCAACAGATAAGGCAACAAAACCAGCACCTAACTCGACTCCCTCATAGCAACATTCTGAGGTTTTCTGGCAACCCAGGAAGACCATGTTCTATGCGCATACATAAGATACATGATCTATGTACATAACTCCCTAGGGCTTTTCAAGTAAAACAAATATGTTGCCAAACTGTTTCACCTGCTGATCCTGCAACTTTGGGTTGCTTAAACCATCATTACCATCCTAGTGTTTCACTACAACTGCCACATTAATGAAAATGAAGAACCCCCTAAGGAGCTACCAACTACAGTATTTTTCTTATGAAGTAAAAGTCCCAAGCAAGGCACTGTAAAAAACAGGTGGAAAACCCACAAAGTTACTTTACACATCAAATGCAAGCTATTTAAAAATTAATTTATCAACACAGAGAATCCATCTCTGAGCAAAGGAATCTGCAGAATTTAGAGAATTAATTTCCACCATTTCTCCACACAACATAACCTAAACAGTACTAATTTCTCTGTTGTCTAGGATTTTCATTTAATGTCATTTTACTGTTACTAGAGCTATCATCTTTGAGTCTTGCAAATGGGTACTTCCAGATGTATATTTTAATTTCCTAGTACAAGGTTATTGTCCTAGAATCTTTATGGCTTACATAATGCTGGTCTATAACCTAGTTCAGGCCTTCAAATCACTAGACTCAGTATGTTCTTCACTAATTTATTCAAAATTTATTTTACAGTTTAAGTGAATAAAGATTTACCTGGTTGAGCATCACAGGCTGTGCTGTTCCAGTCTCTGGCCTGGATACAGGTTGAGCCACTGCAGGAACTGTGATATTTCTTGATACTGGCTGTGTCGTCACTGGAATGGTTACAGGCTGTGATATTCCAGAACTTGACCCAGGCATCTGCTGTGTTGATAAACATCCAGGAACTGGTCTCTGCAGTGTTTGTGAAGGTCCTGAAACATTCACTGCTATGGGCAGTGGCTGAACTGCTACTGCGCTAGTGGTAGGTCTGGGTGCAGCCTGAAAGACTGGCGGGACAGGCACTGCGCTGGGGCTGGAGGCAGGTGTCGCATAGTGGTGGCTCTCAGTCTTGAATGTGGTAACTGCACCTGTGGCAAAGGATTCCAAAGTTACCCTTCTTTAATGTGGCAGTCAAATGTTTCGTAAGTGTCGTGGATTTTTTTGTTTTAATTACCATATTAGGACAATAAAGTACCTCTACTGGGTGCACCATTCTGTATCCCCCTTCGTGGTGAGCTGAGGTTGACTCTGTTCAATATATCTGTCAAAAGTTACATTTATCTTAATTGCAAATAAATGAATAGCTTCATTGCTTTTCAACTCAAAAGTAGCATTCATATCCAGTAATTAAGCCAACTAGGATTTGACTTATAAATTAGACTACTATTTCTAAAATAAATACCTGGCAAAACAAAGTATAATTTATACAAGTTAAGATACGTTCTTCCACTCTTCTTAAGCTAGTACATTTAGGAATCTCAGTTTTTATCTTCTCGTAGACAAATGAACACAAAAATCAGAGTGCAAACAAACAAAAAAACTTCACTAACATTTAGGTTTGCTGATTACAGTGCAATATATTTATTTACTTCTCTTTCTCATACACATAATGAGTTCCCCAAATACTAGAACTGCTACACTAAAGGAAGTATTTTCTCTAAACCAGCAACAACACAATCTGCTTCTGTATTAACAGGAAAACACAGCACTTACAAACTTGGTTTTACACTTAACGATATCCATTTTCCAGTGCGAAAGGAAAATCAACAGATCAGCAACCAAAAGAGTCATGCTGGAATTGCATTACAAGAGAACTAATTTTCTTACGTATCCTACATGGTAGTCCATGTCCAGAGCTCTAACTCTTCAGAAACACTGGCAGTGTTTCAAATTTGATGTTTAGTCCCTAATTAATGCCACTAATATTCCCTGACTTTTTATGTCTTAGTCTGGGGTTTCTGACCATCCCAGAAAGTTACAAAAATATTCATCAAATCACAGTATTTTTCTACTCCCAGACTCTCCATTAGTGTTGCTGACAAGTTTCTTGCTCTGACCTGTGGAAATATGCATATGAAATTAGATTGATTCTCCAATATCTAACCACCAAGGTTTGAAGTAACTTCTCAAACCCACATCAAATTACATCACATTCTCAAACAATCTACATATTGTGTTTAACAACCTTAAGGCTGTTTCCACCAGCAATAGCTCATTATTATACATTTCTCAAGTTGATAAATAAATCTAATAGGAGTAAAGCTCCAAAGATCACAGCTTTCAACCTGCCACCTGCATTTAGATCATACTAACAACAAAGCAGCTGCAACCAACAGATTCAAACAGGTCTGCATTTTTTAAGGTATGACAAAATTTCATCCTCTAATAGTAATATTACTTTTACTTCGACACAGCAGTAACTACAAACAACGATTAAATTAGTTCACAATTTAGCTCAACATACACATTTTGTGACTGCCAATAAATCTATACCTCAGATTTGAATTCCAGAGTGAAATGAAACTAAAGCATCGTCTACCTACAAAAGAAAAGCTGTCCTAAAAGTTATGTCTCACAGAGCATAGTCAGTTGGAGACAGCAATGCACAAAATTCACATCCTAAAATACAAAGGCAGATTCTACTGCTTTTAAAAAGAACATTTCATAAGTCAGTTATTTGATATTATAAACTATATTTACATGATTCAAGAGATTTATCATAGACCTGGTATGCCACTTCCCCTCTTCTGTCAAAGCATTATTTGTCCTGTTTAGGTAAACCAGCACTGAAGCACAAGAGGAAATGTAACAGAGTAACATGTTAAAGTGCTAACAAATTACAGGTTCATATAATTTTGAAAAGGAAAGCAGGAAGGAGTGATAACAGTAAGAAAAATGACCAGCTGCAGGAAATGGTAAAGGGAATAAAGCATGAATTACTTTTTATCTCAGTCAAAATAATCCTCCAGTACATCAGAAAGGGCACTTGATTCTACATGACACTGTGCCAGCAGGTCAGAATTGGGTTAAAAACCCAGAGCTGGGGTTTTAACTATTTCTTTCAAGTTATCTACACCAGTCTGTACAAAAACTGGTAACCGCACTATCAGGAAAAGGTTAAGAAAATGCAATGCATTGCAGAAACTATACCTTTCAGAAAAATTAAGAACTACATGTGAGTTTCCATTTGTCATCAGTTTTTCATCTGATCAGACAGGAGCTTTCTCAGGTACAAACTAAGCAGTGATAAGCGGAGTGGAGTTCGCAGTGTCTTGCCTATCACCGATAACAAACTGAAGCCTGACTGCTGCCAGGTGGTACTACTTACAAGCCAGAGAAGAACTGAGGTCATTCTTCCATAGCTGTTTTTGATAGGGAAGTAGAAGATTACATAGAGAAAAGTTGAGGAGAGGGAAGGAAAAGAGATAAGCAAAAAGTTATACCATAAGTGATTTTATTTGTGTCAGGACCGAGTACAGACAGCACTAGAGTAAGATGCAAACATTTTAAGTCTCTACTTTTTACCAAAGTCCTTCAAGTTCACAGAATCATACCAAAATTATAGTTTTCACCTGAACTATTTCTATCCTTGACTACAAAAATATCTTGAGACTAAAACAACTGCAATGAATCTTGGTGTATTTGTTGATCCAACATGTGCCAAGTGCCTTAAAATGTTGTTCTACACCATGACCTACTGCCAATGACAAACAGCAACCCAGAGGTCTCTGGACCTTTCAGAAACACTAAGGGTATTTTTCAGTCTTTGAACTTTTCAAATATTCCTCAAATTTTTAAGAGTATGCAGAATTTTAAATATTCACCTTTGAAAACTGTTTTCAGGCAAGAGAACTTAGTATCAGCCTCAGTACTTCATTAATATTTAAATAATAATTTCCCACCTTTTTAACCCAGTGTAAGAAGAAACAAACTACCTCAGTGAGCAACAAATTAAAGTTGCAAGATGAAAGTATCGTGAACTAAAATGACTGAAAAGTTACTAATAGCACCAAAAAGCACCCAGTAGAGTGTGACTGACAGCCTAGTTTAACACTGTGTCTTGAGATTCTCCATGGCAAACCATACACCTTCAAAAAACTTCTATGGAAATCTTGGATACAACCATAGGAGAGATGAAGCACAAACTGAGAGTAGGAAACCTCACTAGGCCAAACCTCGTGTATTTTACTGCTAGAGAAATCTTTGGTCAAACCTCTTAACAAATGACTAAAGGATGGATGCACATAAAAATCAACAAGTTTCATTATTAATTAAAGTGAGAAAAAGGAAGTTCTTCATTACTTACCTGCCAAAGCCCAAGCATAGGACAAACATGGAATCCTGATACATCTGCTGTCATCACAACCACCTAACCTCACTCCCTGCACTGCCTGCATTAGGAGAAAACTATAGAACCTCATGAAAAAAATCTCTGTTTTACAAGGGATGGGTAAATGCATCAATAAAAATCTCCTACTTCACAGACAGGCTTCTCATATTTTCACTTTTAATCACTTAATTAATCACTTTTCCATATTGTGCTTTTGTTACAGACACTCAAGACAGTTACCTAGAGTTTGTCAGAATGATGTCCACCAACATACAAAATGTGGGGTGGAGGAAAAAAAAGGGACTGTAACACAAGGACTTAAATTCATGCAGATTCCTTTAGTAGGGAGACCCTTTCAAGTATGTAACTAAATAACAACTAGATAGAGAGAAATTGCATGCATGGTTTCAGCACTGTTTAGATTGACTTTTAAACTATCCTGTTAATGCTAAAACCTTCAAATGTCCTTGTTTTGACTCAAGAGGTTTAAGGTTAGAAGTAAACAGAACTGTGCATAACCTGGGGTTTAGAATTTCTTTAAGAATTATGATTTTCAGTGTGACAGAGACGTACACCTTTAAGATGTAGAATTTCTTAAGTCTCACTGTTAAAAATTCTATCTTTTCAAATTAAGTTTGACTTCCTATACCTTGAAATATCTGGTTTAAATTATGGAAAAGTTATCTTACATGTAGCAGCTGGCTTCGAGCTTGAGATTTCCCCAACAAAGATTGGCTCATCATCATCATCGTTGTCGTCATCATCATCTTCCTCCACTTCTCTCACTCTCTTTTGCCACGGTTCTAGCTCTTCTTCTTCACATTCCATAAATAATTCTGCCATCTTGAGACTAGACAGTAAAAAAAAAAAAAAAAATAAAAACACACATACTGAAACATTCAGTATTTTCATGAAATGTTTCACTGTTCAGTAAAGAACACTGCACTGGTCAACAACTCCCACACAATGGGCTCCCTCCCTCTCCATGTTCTGTACAGGTTGAGCCTGATCTGATATAGGAGATCTTCGAAGATTGATGCCACATCACCATTCTGGTAATTGTCATCTTTGCTATTAAAGAGAAAAAACCACGGATATCCTCCACATAATGTAAACTAATTTTGCATAGCACAGCAGTAACTATCAGAGGAAGCCACTGACACCAGTGGCAGGACTTTTTAGTAAAACACTCCTATATAAGTAAGTGATTCACAAAAAATGTGAAGGGCCTACTATGAAGCACATAATTTATCAGGCACAACTGAGTTTCTGAATTACAGCTCTATTCTCTTTGCGTCTTAAAAAATGCAACACCGAAAACCAAACTCCCACCCAAACCCACAACCTACCACAGCCTCCCAAATTTTCTAAGATTTTGCCAGGACTTCTCACATGGTCACATTTTCTTTAAAACTCAACAAAACCTACACAAAATTTCCCCAAACTCACGAAACAACATTAACAACAACAAAGCACAAATAAAAAGCTCCACACCAGCAAAAACCCCACGCCATACCCACAATGCTTCGCACAGTGTTTTCATTATCAACTAGGACTTGATAAAAAATTGTGCATGGATCTCATCAAACTGAGTCCCTCATGCTTGTAGACTTCTTCTTGCAGTAAAAGAGGGCCATGTATAAAAATAGCTGTGAAAAATATGAAGCTTTTGGAATTAACCAAATCAACGTCAGCATCCCTTATCACAACTAGGTTTGGTTTTTGAATAAACTGTGATGGCCAATAGTTTTTGTCTTCCTTTTCACATTCTTTTAACATAATCCTGAAAGTATTTCTGAATAATACAATAAATAAGAAACATTGCCATTTCTTTACATATAATATCAATAATCTAATTTCTAATCAGACCAGTAATTTCATAAAACCACAGGTCTTTCTCAGCAACAATCAAGACCAGGATTTAAATCCAACAGTGTCTGCTTTGCGTAAGACACGGAGCTTCACAAAATTCAGTCTCCATTTTTTTTTTTGTAAGTCAGAGGGAAAGAGGACAGGAGCAATGAGCTGCTAGATTTGGTGATAGACTTTGAAAATAACTAGTCTGTAATAGTTTACCACAGGGGAGCAGATAGAATTATCCTCTCCTTGTATGAGAATAGAGCTGCTGGTGTTAGTACACGTTAAATCTTGGAAGAAAATAAAATAGCAAAGCTATACGCCTTTCCTTCCTCCACCAGCTGTTTGGACTTAACGACAGTGCTAGGAAAGAAGAGAAAAAGACACCAAACTAGATTCCTGTATTGGGAAAAGAGGAAGATTATGAAGCAAATTTCCCCTTGACAGAGATAGCACAGGCCAACATGCCAGTCTTGGAAAGAGAATCAAGCCTAACTCTCTAATTTTTCCTTCTCTGTAGAAGGACACTCTTCAGAACACCTCTCTTTTAGTAACACAAAGTCAAAGTTTAATAGACTTCAGGGCAGAAAGAAGGACTACTTCAGAGACTTCTTTAATGGAATTGACAACATAAATGAGCTGTGTTTTTCTTTTAAAAATTTAGTTTTACTTGACCTCAGGGGGAAAAAGTAATAAATTACAAATGTGCTCCGAGAATGCTGCAATTTATATTAAAATACAAAATAGGCACAATCTGTATGTTAGCAGAATCCTAACAAGACACATGTGATAGCCTCATCTACACTATAATGTAGCTGATTTTTTTCTTAAACAGAGTTTAGAGTGATTTGATAAAATAGTCATGGACTTTTAGAAAGTGACACCAAGTAGTGACACCTCGCATTTCATTTTATGAATCAGGAGGTACACATTACGGTATTCTCAAATGTGATTCAAAATGCATGCCAACATTTAAAAGGCAAGTATAAAGATCAATTTTGCCTATTTTTTTTATTTCAATGCTATCATTTGAAGCCAAGCTTCCACTAACTTTTTTCCTGGAAAGCAAGCCAGTCCAATGAATTCCCACCCTGGTCCTTCCCTGCTTCCTCAGTGCTAGCACAACTTTGCACAGGACTCTGACATGAACTAGGGCACGTTAAAAATAACCTGGCCCACTAGCAGTTCTATCTAACAACTGAGAGGTCAAAAAATCTGTGGCCTGAACAATCAAAATTGCAGTAAAGGGAATGGATTTGAGTAGGGGAGGCGTGTAGGAACAGCTCCTGCAAATGGCTCACCTGCCAAATGAAAGATCTACAGCCATTTTTAGAGTACAAGTAGATTACAAATTTTTAGCTTATTTAACTACATGAACATAGAAAATGCATTCTAGGAATCCTGCAAGCAGTTGCTCTCCAAGACAAACCCAACAGTGAATCCCTCCCTCACCCTCCTCAGATACTTGCCAGTGGAGGTGCAGACACCACTATAAGAAAAGTAAACCTACTGACAGTAGACTTTATCTTCCTCATTTTTTAATATGTAGAAACATATAGATGTTCATACGCACATTTCCTTAAAAGCAGTCCATGGATCTGAGAGGTTCAAAACTCCAATGAAAAGCTATATATGTATACTCAAAGCAAGTGTTAAAACCATTACTATAGGCTAAAGTGTCAAAATTGTGAAAAAGTTCTTTAAAACATTTTAAAAACAACATTAGACTATACCAAGATACTACTTTAAAAGGCAACTTCCCATCAGAAACTATGGGTAGCCATGAAAGTTCAATAGGCAGGCACAGATAACCAACAACCTGCAAAAACACAAGTCCCTGCTACACTATTTTAGGTACTAGAAAAGGATGAACTAAAAACCTGACACATAACAGAGAAAAAATTTGTACTCATTGCACAAAACAGCAAAGACTTCTGATTAAAGAACTGTCTTAAAAGCAGTGGTTTGGACATCATCTATGGTGGCAATTAGGTTTGAAAATACCCAACTTGATTAAAAGCCAGTTGTGTTTGTAACTTCTGGGGTTTTTTTAGTTAGGATTTAAAAGCACTCACATAGTAACAACAAAAATGATACAAACATTAGTAAATGTAAGAAGACTGAAACAGCTGCAGGGAAAACAGCAAGAATGATCTGTAGAAGAGCATCTTGCAGATGGACAGAACTCAGCACTAGAGAAAATCATGGCAAATGCAGTTGCACTAAGATGTAGAGTTACTGAAAACCCATGTATTACTTCAGATGCAATTCACCTGTTCCACTGCTAAGCTCAGGTGAGCCTTCCAGTTTATTTGGATTGGCTTAAAGCAACCAAGATCAATTAACTGGTATGAAATTGGTAGTAAGCTTAGAGAGTGAAGACATGTACATTAACATGGAAGTTTTCAGACTAGCCTTGTCATCCTTCCATAATAGTATTATGGAATCATAGAATATTCTGAGTGGGAAGAGACCCACATGGACCAAGTTCAACTCAGCCCTGCAGAGGACAGCCCAAGGAATCACACCATGTGCCTCAGAGCGTTGTCCAAACTCCCCTAGAATCCTGTCAGCCTTGGTGCTGTGACCACTGCCCCAAGCCCAACCACCCCGCTGGGTGAAGCACCTTTTCCTAATATCCAACCTAAACCTGCCCTGACCAACTTCAGGCTATTCCCTCTGGCCCTGTCCCTGGTCACCAGGGAGATCAGTGCCTGCCCCTCCTCTTCCTCTCCAAAGGATGCTGAAGGTCCTCCCGCAGCCTCCTCTTCAGGCCGAACATACCAAAGGACCTCAGCCAATCCTTATCTGTGAATTATTCAAGTAATTCTCCTCCGCTTTAGTAACTGCCCTTAAAACGCCCAGGGCAGTTATCACTATTTGCAACACAGGTATTTCTCAGACCACTCCCGGTACAGGCACATAACTTTGCCCCACATCAGTTGTCGAAGGCCGTGCAATCCACAGCACCGCCAGGTCTGCAAAAAACCGGGCTCTTACTGAGCGCTGCATTTGCTTCAGCAGCGAGGAAAACAATGACCAAGCTGAAACCGCAGCTGCAAGTTGTATGACAAAGAAAAAACAAAGCGTAAACCAACTTCCCTCGGACCCACACCTCAGCAGCCAGCGCTGCCCTCCCTGCCACGAGCAGGCACAAGCCCCGCCTCGGGAAGGGCAATACTGGCTGTGCCAGCCCGCCAGCCGCGCACACGGCCGAGCCGGTGCCAGGCCGAGGGAGCAGCGACAGCCGAGGGCGGCGGAGCGGCCGGAGCTGCCGCCCCCGCGCCGGGGGAGGCCGCAGGGCGGGCGGCAGGGCAAGGAGCGGGCAGGGAGCGGGGCGGGCAGCA